>JAKSXO010000146.1:0-399481 GCA_024509115.1 Crotalus helleri
GATAGGTAGGTAGGTAGATAGATAGATAGAGATAGTTAGGTAGGTATGATAGATAGAGATAGGTAGATAGGTAGATAGATAGATACAGATAGGTAGGTAGGTAGATAGATAGATAGAGATAGGTGGGTAGGTAGATAGATAGATACAGATAGGTAGGTAGGTAGATTGATAGATAGAGATAGGTAGGTAGGTAGATTGATAGATACAGATAGGTAGGTAGGTAGATAGATAGATACAGATAGGTAGGTAGATTGATAGATAGAGATAGGTAGGTAGGTAGATTGATAGATACAGATAGGTAGGTAGGTAGATAGATAGATAGAGATAGGTAGGTAGGTAGATAGATAGATAGAGATAGGTAGGTAGGTAGATAGATAGATAGATAGAGATAGGTAGGTAGGTAGGTAGATAGATAGAGATAGATAGGTAGGTAGGTAGATTGATAGAGACAGATAGGTAGGTAGGTAGATAGATACAGATAGGTAGGTAGGTAGATTGATAGATAGAGATAGGTAGGTAGGTAGATAGATAGATAGAGATAGGTAGGTAGGTAGATAGATAGATAGAGATAGGTAGGTAGGTAGGTAGATAGATAGAGATAGGTAGGTAGGTAGGTAGATAGATAGAGATAGGTAGGTAGGTAGGTAGATAGATAGAGATAGGTAGGTAGGTAGGTAGATAGATAGAGAGAGGTAGGTAGGTAGGTAGATATTAGGTAGGTAGGTAGTATGATAGATAGAGATAGGTAGGTAGGTAGATTGATAGATAGAGATAGGTAGGTAGGTAGATAGATAGATAGAGATAGGTAGGTAGGTTGATTGATAGATAGAGATAGGTAGGTAGGTAGATTGATAGATAGCAGATAGGTAGGTAGGTAGATAGATAGATAGAGAGTATAGGTAGGTAGGTAGTTAGATAGATAGAGATAGGTTGGTAGGTAGGTAGGTAGATAGATAGAGATAGGTAGGTAGGTAGGTAAATAGATACAGATAGGTAGGTAGGTAGATTGATAGATAGAGATAGGTAGATAGGTAGATAGATAGATACAGATATGTAGGTAGGTAGATTGATAGATACAGATAGGTAGGTTGGTTGATAGATAGATACAGATAGGTAGGTAGGTAGATTGATAGATAGAGATAGGTAGGTAGGTAGATTGATAGATACAGATAGGAAGGTAGGTAGATTGATAGATAGAGATAGGTAGGTAGGTAGATAGATAGATAGAGATAGGTAGGTAGGTAGATTGATAGAGATAGGTAGGTAGGTAGATAGATAGAGATAGGTAGGTAGGTAGATTGATAGATACAGATAGGTAGGTAGGTAGATTGATAGATAGAGATAGGTAGGTAGGTAGATAGATAGATAGAGAGAGGTAGGTAGGTAGGTAGATTGATAGATACAGATAGGTAGGTAGGTAGATTGATAGATAGAGATAGGTAGGTAGGTAGATAGATAGATAGAGATAGGTAGGTAGGTACATTGATAGATAGAGATAGGTAGGTAGGGTAGATATATAGATACAAATATGTAGGTAGATAGATATAGGTAGGTAGGTAGATTGATAGATACAGATAGGTAGGTATGTAGATTGATAGATAGAGATAGGTAGGTAGGTAGATAGATAGATAGATAGATAGAGATAGTTAGGTAGGTAGATAGATAGAGATAGGTAGATAGGTAGATAGATAGATACAGATAGGTAGGTAGGTAGATAGATAGATAGAGATAGGTGGGTAGGTAGATAGATAGATACAGATAGGTAGGTAGGTAGATTGATAGATAGAGATAGGTAGGTAGGTAGATAGATAGATAGAGATAGGTAGGTAGGGGTAGATAGATAGATAGATAGTTACAGATAGGTAGGTAGGTAGATTGATAGATAGAGATAGGTAGGTAGGTAGATTGATAGATAGAGATAGGTAGGTAGGTAGATTGATAGATAGAGATAGGTAGGTAGGTAGATATATAGATACAGATATGTAGTAGATAGATAGAGATAGGTAGGTAGGTAGATTGATAGATACAGATAGGTAGGTAGGTAGATGATAGGATAGAGATAGGTAGGTAGGTAGATTGATAGATAGAGATAGGTAGGTAGGTAGGTAGATAGATAGATAGAGATAGGTAGGTAGGTAGATAGATAGATAGAGATAGGTAGGTAGGTAGATAGATAGATACAGATAGGTAGGTAGGTAGGTAGATGATACAGATATGGTAGGTAGGTAGATAGATAGATAGAGATAGGTAGGTAGGTAGATTGATAGATAGAGATAGGTAGGTAGGTAGGTAGGTAGATAGAGATAGGTAGGTAGGTAGATTGATAGAGATAGATAGGTAGGTAGATAGATATATAGAGATAGGTAGGTAGGTAGATAGATAGATAGAGATAGGTAGGTAGGTAGGATTGATAGAGATAGGTAGGTAGGTAGGTAGATAAATAGAGATAGGTAGGTAGGTAGGTATAGATAGATAGAGATAGGTAGGTAGGTAGATTGATAGATACAGATAGGAAGGTAGGTAGATTGATAGATAGAGATAGGTAGGTAGGTAGATAGATAGATACAGATAGGTAGGTTGGTAGATTGATAGATTAGAGATAGGTAGGTAGGTAGATAGATAGATAGAGATAGGTAGGTAGGTAGATAGATAGATAGAGATAGGTAGATAGGTAGATAGATAGATACAGATAGGTAGGTAGGTAGATAGATAGATAGAGATAGGTGGGTAGGTAGATAGATAGATACAGATAGGTAGGTAGGTAGATTGATAGAGATAGGTAGGTAGGTAGGTAGATAGATAGATAGAGATAGGTAGGTAGGTAGATTGATAGATACAGATAGGTAGGTAGGTAGATTGATAGATACAGATAGGTAGGTAGATAGATAGATAGAGATAGGTAGGTAGGTAGATTGATAGATACAGATAGGTAGGTAGGTAGATTGATAGATAGAGATAGGTAGGTAGGTAGATAGATAGATAGAGATAGGTAGGTAGGTAGATAGATAGATAGAGATAGGTAGGTAGGTAGGTAGATAGATAGAGATGGGTAGGTAGGTAGATATATAGATACAGATATGTAGGTAGATAGATAGAGATAGGTAGGTAGGTAGATTGATAGATACAGATAGGTAGGTAGGTAGATTGATAGATAGAGATAGGTAGGTAGGTAGAATAGATAGATAGAGATAGGTAGGTAGGTAGATTGATAGATACAGATAGGTAGGTAGGTAGATTGATAGATAGAGATAGTTAGGTAGGTAGATAGATAGAGATAGGTTGGTAGGTTAGGTAGGTAGATAGATAGAGATAGGTAGGTAGGTAGGTAAATAGATACAGATAGGTACGTAGGTAGATTGATAGATAGAGATAGGTAGATAGGTAGATAGATAGATACAGATATGTAGGTAGGTAGATTGATAGATACAGATAGGTAGGTTGGTTGATAGATAGATACAGATAGGTAGGTAGGTAGATTGATAGATAGAGATAGGTAGGTAGGTAGATTGATAGATACAGATAGGAAGGTAGGTAGATTGATAGATAGAGATAGGTAGGTAGGTAGATAGATAGATAGAGATAGGTAGGTAGGTAGATTGATAGAGATAGGTAGGTAGGGTAGGTAGATAGATAGAGATAGGTAGGTAGGTAGATTGATAGATACAGATAGGTAGGTAGGAAGATTGATAGATAGAGATAGGTAGGTAGGTAGATAGATAGATAGAGAGAGGTAGGTAGGTAGATTGATAGATACAGATAGGTAGGTAGGTAGATTGATAGATAGAGATAGGTAGGTAGGTAGATAGATAGATAGAGATAGGTAGGTAGGTAGATAGATAGATAGAGATAGGTAGGTAGGTACATTGATAGATAGAGATAGGTAGGTAGGTAGATATATAGATACAGATATGTAGGTAGATAGATATAGGTAGGTAGGTAGATTGATAGATACAGATAGGTAGGTATGTAGATTGATAGATAGAGATAGGTAGGTAGGTAGATAGATAGATAGAGATAGTTAGGTAGGTAGATAGATAGAGATAGGTAGATAGGTAGATAGATAGATACAGATAGGTAGGTAGGTAGATAGATAGATAGAGATAGGTGGGTAGGTAGATAGATAGATACAGATAGGTAGGTAGGTAGATTGATAGATAGAGATAGGTAGGTAGGTAGATAGATAGATAGAGATAGGTAGGTAGGTAGATAGATAGATACAGATAGGTCAGGTAGGTAGATTGATAGATAGAGATAGGTAGGTAGGTAGATTGATAGATAGAGATAGGTAGGTAGGTAGATATATAGATTCAGATATGTAGGTAGATAGATAGAGATAGGTAGGTAGGTAGATTGATAGATACAGATAGGTAGGTAGGTAGATTGATAGATAGAGATAGGTAGGTAGGTTAGATAGATAGATAGAGATAGGTAGGTAGGTAGATTGATAGATAGAGATAGGTAGGTAGGTAGTAGATAGATACAGATATGTAGGTAGGTAGATAGATAGATAGAGATAGGTAGGTAGGTAGATTGATAGATAGAGATAGGTAGGTAGGTAGGTAGTAGATAGAGATAGGTAGGTAGGTAGATTGATAGATAGAGATAGGTAGTAGGTAGATAGATAGATACAGTTAGGTAGGTAGGTAGATAGATAGATACAGATAGGTAGGTTGGTAGATAGATAGATAGAATGAGATAGGTAGGTAGGTAGGTAGGTAGATAGATACAGATAGGTAGGTAGGTAGATAGATGAGATAGAGATAGGTAGGTAGGTAGATTGATAGATACAGTTAGGTAGGTAGGGAGATAGATAGATACAGATAGGTTAGGTTAGGTAGATTTGATGATAGAGATAGGGTAGGTAGGTAGATTGATAAATACAGATAGGAGGTAGGTAGATAGATTAGATACAGAATGTAGGTAGGTAGATTGATACGATAGAGATAGGTAGGTAGGTAGATTGATAGATACAGATAGGTAGGTAGGGTAGGATAGATAGATAGAGATAGGTAGGTAGGTAGATAGATAGATAGAGATAGGTAGGTAGGTAGATAGATAGATAGAGATAGGTAGGTAGGTACATTGATTAGATAGAGATAGGTAGGTAGGTAGATATATAGATACAGAATTGTTAGGTAGATAGATATAGGTAGGTAGGTAGATTGATAGATACTAGCATAAGGTAGGTTATTGTAGATTGAGTAGATAGTGAGACTTAGTTCAGGTAGGTAGATAGATAGAGATAGGTAGATAGGTAGATAGATAGATACAGATAGTACGTTAGGTAGATAGATTACTAGAGATAGTGGGTAGGTAGATAGATAGATACAGATAGGTAGGTAGGTAGATTGATCGATACTTAGCTAGTTACGTAATAATAGATCAGCGATTAGGTACGGTACGGTACTAGATCAGATCAGATACTAGTAGGTAGATTGATAGATAGAGATAGGTAGGTAGGTAGATTGATAGATAGAGATAGGTCGTAGGTAGATTGATAGATAGAGATAGGTAGGTAGGTAGATATATAGATAGCAGATATGTAGGTAGGATAGATAGAGATACGGTAGGTAGGTAGATTGATAGATACAGATAGGTAGGTAGTAGATTGATAGATAGAGATAGGTAGGTAGGTAGATTGTAGATAGCAAGATAGGTAGCTGTAGGTAGGTAGATAGATAGATAGAGATAGGTTAGGTAGATTACGATAGAGTATGATAGATGAGCTACTGTACTTACGTAGATAGACTTACGATACTAGCTAGGTACGTACTCGACTAGACTCACTAGACTTACGTAGGTAGCTCGCACTCGAACTCTCACTTACTTACTTACTCAAGCACTCACCCTCACTTACTTACTCTACTTACTCACTCTCACTTACTTACTTACTGCTACTCACTTCACTCTCTACTTACTTACTCACTCACTCACTCTCGACTTACTTCTTACTTACTCACGCACTCACTCTCACTGACTTACTTACTCAATCACTCTCACTTACGTACTTACTTACGCACCCACTCTCACTTACTTACTTACGCACTCACTCACTCTCACTTACTTACTTACTCAATCACGCACCCTCACTTCCTTACTTCTCACTCATCACTCACTCTCACTTTATCTTACTTACTCACTCACTCACCCTCACTTACTTAATTACTCAATCACTCACTCTCACTTACTTACTTACGCACTCACTCACTCTCACTTACTTGACTTACTCACTCACTCACTCTCACTTACTCACTTACTCACGCACTCACCCTCACTTACTTACTTACTCACTCACTCACTCTCACTTATTTACTTACTCACTCACTCACCCTCACTTACTTACTTACTCAAGCACTCTGCACTGACTGACTTACTTACTCACTCACTCACTCTCACTTACTTACTTACTCAAGTCACTCACCCTCACTGTACTTACTTACTCAATCACTCACCCTCACTTACTTACTCACTCACTCACTCTCACTTACTTACTTACTCAATCACTCACCCTCACTTACTTACTTACTCAATCACTCACTCTCACTTACGTACTTACTCACTCACTCACTCTCACTTACTTACTTACTCACTCACTCACTCTCACTTACTTACTTACGTCACTCACTCTCATTTACTTACTTACTCACACACTCACCCTCACATACTTACTCACTCACTCTCACTTACTTACTTACTCAATCACTCACCCTCTTACTTACTTACTCAATCACTCACTCTCACTTACTTACTTACCCACTCACTCACTCTCACTTACTTACTTACTCAATCACTCACCCTCACTTACTTACTTACTCAATCACTCACTCTCACTAACTTTACTTACTCACTCACTCTCACTTAATTACTTACTTACTTACTCACTCACTCTCACTTACTGTCTTACTTACCCACTCACCCTCACTTACTTACTTACTCAATCACTCACTCTCACTTACTCACTTACGCACTCACTCACCCTCACATACTTACTTACTCAATTCACTCACCCTCACTTACTGTAATTAATCACTCACTCACCCTCACTTACTTACTTGACTCAATCACTCACTCTCACTTACTTACTTACTCAATCACGCACCCTCACTTCCTTACTTACTCAATCACTCACTCTCACTTACTTACTTACTCACTCACTCTCACTTACTTACTTACTCAATCACTCTCACTTACTTACTTACTTACTCACTCACTCTCACTTACTTACTTACTCAATCACTCACCCTCACTTACTTACTTACTCAATCACTCACTCTCACTTACTTACTTACTCACTCACTCACTCTCTCTTACTTACTTACTTACTCAATCACTCACCCTCACTTACTTACTTACTCAATCACTCACTCTCACTTACTTACTTACTCACTCACTCACTCTCACTTACTTACTTACCCAATCACTCACTCTCACTTACGTACTTACTCACACACTCACCCTCACATACTTACTCCACTCACACTTACTTACTTACTCAATCACTCACCCTCACTTACTGACTTACAAACTCAATCAGCTCACTCTCACTTACTGACTTACTCACTCTCACTCACTCTCACTAACTTACGTACTCACTCACTCTCACTTACTCACTTACTCACTCACTCACCCTCACTTACTTACTTACTCACTCACTCACTCTCACTTATTGTACTTACTCACTCACTCACCCTCACTTACTTACTTACTCAATCACTCACTCTCACTTACTTACTTACTCACTCACTCACTCTCACTTACTTACTTACTCACTCACTCACCCTCACTGTACTTACTTACTCAATCACTCACTCTCACTTACTTACTTACTCAATCACTCACTCTCACTTCACTTACTTACTGCAATCACTCACTCTCACTTACTTACTTTACTCACACACTCACCCTCACATACTTACTCACTCACTCTCACTTACTTACTTACTCAATCACTCACCCTCACTTACTTACTTACTCAATCACTCACTCTCACTTACTTACTTACTCACTCACTCACTCTCACTTACTTACGTACTCAATCACTCACTCTCACTTACTTACTTACTTACTCACTCACTCACTCTCACTTACTTACTTACTCACTCACTCACTCTCACTTACTTACTGCACTCACTCACCCTCACTTACTTACTTACTTACTCACTCACCTCACTTACTTACTTACTCACTCACTCACTCTCACTTACTTACTTACTCAATCACTCACTCTCACTTACTTACTTACTTACTTACGCACTCTCACTTACTTACTTACTCAATCACTCTCACTCACTTTACGTACTCACTCACTCACTCTCACTTACGTGACGTACTCACTCACTCGACTTCTCACTTACTTACTTACTCAATCACTCTCACTTACTTACTTACTTACTCACCCACTCTCACTTACTTACTTACTCACTCACTCACTCTCACTTACTTACTTACTCAATCACTCACCCTCACTTCCTTACTTACTCAATCACGCACTCTCACGTACTTACTTACTCACTCACTCACCCTCACTTGACTTAATTACGCAATCACTCACTCTCACTTACTTACTTACTTCACTCACTCTCACTTACTTGACTTACTCACTCACTCACTCTCACTTACTCACTTACTCACTCACTCACCCTCACTTACTGACTTACTCACTCACTCACTCTCACTTATTTACTTACTCACTCACTCACCCTCACTTACTTACTTACTCAAGCACTCTCACGTACTTACTTACTTACTCACTCACTCACTCTCACGTACTTACTTACGCAATCACTCACCCTCACTTACTTACTTACTCAATCACTCACCCGCACTTACTGTACTCACTCACTCACTCTCACTTACTTACTTACTCAATCACTCACCCTCACTTACTTACGTACTCAATCACTCACTCTCACTTACTTACTTACGCACTCACTCACTCTCACTTACTTACTTACTCACTCACTCACTCTCACTGACTTACTTACTTACCGACTCACTCACTCTCATTACTTACTTACTCACTCACTTCACCCTCACATACTTACTCACTCACTCTCACTTTACGTACTTACTTCACTCACTCCTCACGTGACTTACTTACTCAATCACTCACTCTCACTTACTTACTTACCCACTCACTCACTCTCACTTTACTTACTGACTCAAGCACGCACCCTCACTGTACGTGACTTACTCAATCACTCACTCTCACTAACTTACTTACTCACTCACTCTCACTTACTTCCTTACTCACTCACTCACTCGCACTTACTTACTTACTCACTCACCCTCACTTACGCACTCACTCACCCTCACTTACTTACTTACCACTCACTCACCCTCACTTACTTACTTACTCAATCACTCACTCTCACTTACTTACTTACTTACTCACTCACCCTCACTTACTGACTTACTCACTCACTCACCCTCACTTACTGACTTACTCAATCACTCACTCTCACTTACTTACTGTACTCACACACTCACCCTCACATACTTACTTACTCACTCACTCACCCTCACTTACTTACTTACTCAATCACTCACTCTCACTTACTCACTTACTCACTCACTCACTCTCACGTACTGTACTTACTCACTCACTCACTCTCACTTACTTACTTACTCAGCACTCTCACTGCTACTTACTTACTTCTCACTCTCACTTACGGACTGACTCACTCACACTCTCACTTACTTACTTACTCAATCACTCACCCTCACTTACTTACGTACTCAAGCACTCACTCTCACTTACGTACTTACCACGCACTCACGCTACTTACTTACTTGACTTACTTCACTCACTCTCACTTACTTACTTACTTCACTCACTCACCCGCACTTACTTACTTACTCACTCACTCTCACTTACGTTACTTACTCACTCACTCACTCTCACTGACTTTACTCAAGCACTCACCCTCACTTACTTACTTACTCAATCACTCACTCCTCACTTACTGACTCTACTCACCTCACGCCACTACTTACTTACGCAATCACGCACCTCGTACTGACATCTCTCACTTCTTACTGTACTCAAGCACTCACCCGCACTTACTGTACTTACTCAATCACTCACCCCACGTACTGTACTTACTCACTCACTCTCACTTCTGACTGTACTCACTTCACTCTCACTACTCGACTTACTTACT
Source organism: Crotalus helleri (assembly GCA_024509115.1). Lineage (NCBI taxonomy): Eukaryota > Metazoa > Chordata > Lepidosauria > Squamata > Viperidae > Crotalus > Crotalus helleri. The sequence continues at coordinate 10,164 of JAKSXO010000146.1, forward strand.
CACTCACTCTCGTTACTTACTTACTCACTCACTCACTCTCACTTACTTACTTACTCAATCACTCACCCTCACTTACTTACTTACTAACTCACTCACTCGCACTGACTTACTTACTCACTCACTCACGCCCACTTACGCACGTTACTCACTCACTCACTCACCCTCACTTACTTACTGTACTTACTCACTCACCCTCACTGACTGACTACTCACTCACTCTCACTTACTTACTTACTCAATCACTCACGCTCACTTACTTACGGTACGTCACTCACTCACTCGCACGTACGTACGTACTCAGTCACTCTCACGTTACTTACTGAACGCACCCACTCTCACTTACTTACTTACTCACTGCACTCACTCTCACTTACTTACTTACTCAATTCACTCACCCTCACGTCCTTACTGTACTCAATCACTCACTCTCACGTACTTACTTACTCACTCACGCACCCTCACTGACTTAATTGACTCAATCACTCACTCTCACTTACTTACTGACGCACTCACTCACTCTCACTTACTTACTTACTCACTCACTCACTCTCACTTACGTACTTACTCAATCACTCTCACTTACTTACGTACTTACTCACCCACTCTCACTTACTGACTTACTCACTCACTCACTCTCACTTACGTGACTTACTCAATCACTCACCCTCACTTCCTTACTTACTCAATCACTCACTCTCACGTTACTTACTTACTCACTCACTCACTCGCACTTACTTAATTACTCAATCACTCACTCTCACTTACTTACTTACTCACTCACTCACTCTCACTTACTTACTTACTTACTCACTCACTCACTCTCACTTACTTACTTACTCAATCACTCTCTCTTACTGTACTGTACTTACTCACCCACTCGCACTTACTTACTGACGCACTCACTCACGCTGCACTTACGTACTGACGCAAGCTCTCACCCTCACTTGCCTTACGGACGCAAGCACTCACGCTCACCTACGTACGGACTCACCACACTCACCCCCACCCCCCCGTCTGCGTCTGCCCAGCGCTCTCAACTCACCCTCCCACCATCACACACACTCACCCACTCCCTCCCAACCACACTGACTCACACCATCACCCACCCTCCTCACACACTCTCACTCCTCACCTCACCTCCTCTCACTCTAACACACCCACCCTCACTCTCCACTCCCTACCTCCTCCCTATCTACACACACACACACCACCCACCCTCCCTCACACTCTCTCACACACCTCCCACCCACCCACTCACTCACTCACAACACCTCCCCACCCTACACACTCTATCTCACTCTACCACCCTACCACTCTCTCACTCTCACAACCTACCACCCACACTCTCTCTCTCAACTCACCCTACCACCTACTCTCTCACACTCCACTCCCACCCTCCCTCACTCTATCTATCTACCTACCTCACTCACTACTCTACTCTCACCTACCTACCTACCTCTCTCTATCAATCAACCTACCTACCTCTCTACTATCACTCTACCTACACCTACTCTCAATCTCTCTACCTACCTCACTCTCATCAACTCCACCACCTATCTCTACTCTCAATCTACTACTACCTATCTCTCTATCAATCTACCTACCCAACCTCTCTCTCTATCAATCTACCTCCCTACCTATCTCTATCTCTCTATCAACCTACCTACCTATCTCTATTATCTACCTACCTACCTACCTATCTCTATCAATCTACCTACCTACCTACTCTATCTATCTATCTACCTACCTACCTATCTCTATCTATCATCTACCTACCTACCTATCTCTATCTATCTACCTACCTACATATCTGTATCTATCTACCTACCTACCTACCTATCTGTATCTATCTATCTATCTACCTATCTACCTATGTCTATCTATCTATCTACCTACCTACCTATCTCTATCTATCTAACTACCTACCTACCTATCTGTATCTATCAATCTACCTACCTACCTATCTCTAGCTATCTATCTACCTACCTACCCCTCTCTATCTATCTACCTACCTACCTATCTCTATCTATCAATCTACCTACCTACCTATCTCTATCTATCTATCTACCTACCTACCTATCTTTATCTATCAATCTACCTACCTACCTATCTGTATCTATCAATCTACCTACCTACCTATCTCTATCTATCTATCTACCTACCTATCTGTATCTATCAATCTACCTACCTACCTATCTGTATCTATCAATCTACCTACCTATCTCTATCTATCTACCTACCTACCTACCTATCTCTATCAATCTACCTACCTACCTATCTGTATCTATCTATCTACCTACCCACCTATCTCTATCTATCTATCTACCTACCTACCTATCTGTATCTATCTATCTACCTACCTACCTATCTCTATCTATCAATCTACCTACCTTCCTATCTGTATTTATCAATCTACCTACCTACCTATCTCTATCTATCTATCTACCTACCTACCTATCTCTATTTATCTACCTACCTACCTACCTACCTATCTCTATCAATCTACCTACCTACCTATCTCTATCTATCTATCTACCTACCTACCTATCTCTATCTATCTATCTACCTATCTACCTATCTCTATCTATCAATCTACCTACCTACCTATCTGTATCTATCTATCTACCTACCTACATATCTGTATCTATATATCTACCTACCTACCTATCTCTATCTATCAATCTACCTACCTACCTATCTGTATCTATCTATCTACCTACCTACCTATCTGTATCTATCTACCTACCTACCTACCTATCTCTATCTATCAATCTACCTACCTACCTATCTGTATCTATCTATCTACCTACCTACCTATCTGTATCTATCTATCTACCTATCTGTATCTATCTACCTACCTACCTATCTCTATCTATCTATCTACCTGCCTACCTATCTCTATCTATCTACCTACCTAACTATCTCTATCTATCAATCTACCTACCTACCTATCTGTATCTATCAATCTACCTACCTACCTATCTCTATCTATCTATTTACCTACCTACCTATCTCTATCTATCAATCTACCTACCTACCTATCTGTATCTATCAATCTACCTACCTACCTATCTCTATCTATCTACCTACATATCTGTATCTATATATCTACCTACCTACCCATCTCTATCTATCTACCTACCTACCTACCTATCTCTATCTATCTATCTACCTACCTACCTATCTCTATCTATCTATCTACCTACCTACCTATCTCTATCTATCAATCTACCTACCTACCTATCTGTATCTATCAATCTACCTACCTACCTATCGCTATCTATCTATCTACCTACCTATCTGTATCTATCAATCTACCTACCTACCTATCTGTATCTATCAATCTACCTACCTACCTATCTCTATCTATCTATCTACCTACCTACCTACCTATCTCTATCAATCTACCTACCTACCTATCTGTATCTATCTATCTACCTACCCACCTATCTCTATCTATCTATCTACCTACCTACCTATCTGTATCTATCTATCTACCTATCTACCTATCTCTATCTATCTATCTACCTACCTACCTATCTCTATCTATCTACCTACCTACCTATCTCTATCTATCAATCTACCAACCTACCTATCTGTATCTATCTATCTACCTACCTACCTATCTCTATCTATCAATCTACCTACCTTCCTATCTGTATCTATCAATCTACCTACCTACCTATCTCTATCTATCTATCTACCTACCTACCTATCTCTATTTATCTACCTACCTACCTACCTATCTCTATCAATCTACCTACCTACCTATCTCTATCTATCTATCTACCTACCTACCTATCTCTATCTATCTATCTACCTACCTATCTATCTCTATCAATCTACCTACCTACCTATCTCTATCTACCTACCTACCTACCTACCTATCTCTATCTATCAATCTACCTACCTACCTATCTCTATCTATCTATCTACCTACCTACATATCTGTATCTATCTACCTACCTACCTACCTATCTGTATCTATCTATCTACCTACCTACCTATCTCTATCTATCTATCTACCTACCTACCTATCTCTATCTATCTATCTACCTACCTACCTACCTATCTCTATCTATCAATCTACCTACCTACCTATCTCTATCTATCTATCTACCTACCTACCTATCTCTATCTATCAATCTACCTACCTACCTATCTGTATCTATCAATCTACCTACCTACCTATCTCTATCTATCTACCTACATATCTGTATCTATATATCTACCTACCTACCTATCTCTATCTATCAATCTACCTACCTACCTATCTCTATCTATCAATCTACCTACCTACCTATCTCTATCTATCAATCTACCTACCTACCTATCTGTATCTATCTATCTACCTACCTACCTATCTCTATCTATCTATCTACCTACCTACCTATCTCTATCTATCAATCTACCTACCTACCTATCTGTATCTATCTATCTACCTACCCACCTATCTCTATCTATCTATCTACCTACCTACCTATCTGTATCTATCTATCTACCTATCTACCTATCTCTATCTATCTACCTACCTAACTATCTCTATCTATCTATCTACCTACCTACCTATCTCTATCTATCAATCTAAATACCTACCTATCTGTATCTATCAATCTACCTACCTACCTATATCTATCTACCTACATATCTGTATCTATATATCTACCTACCTACCTATCTCTATCTATCAATGTACCTACCTACCTATCTCTATCTATCTATCTACCTACCTACCTATCTCTATCTATCAATCTACCTACCTACCTATCTGTATCTATCAATCTACCTACCTACCTACCTCTCTCTATCTATCTATCTACCTACCTACCTATCTCTATCTATCAATCTACCTACCTACCTATCTGTATCTATCAATCTACCTACCTACCTATCTCTATCTATCTACCTACCTACCTACCTATCTCTATCAATCTACCTACCTACCTATCTCTATCTATCTACCTACCTACCTATCTCTATCTATCAATCTACCTACCTTCCTATCTGTATCTATCAATCTACCTACCTACCTATCTCTATCTATCAATCTACCTACCTACCTATCTGTATCTATCTATCAACCAACCTACCTATCTGTATCTATCAATCTACCTACCTACATATCTGTATCTATCTATCTACCTATCTACCTATCTCTATCTATCAATCTACCTACCTACCTATCTGTATCTATTTACCTACCTACCTACCTATCTCTATCTATCTACCTACCTACCTACCAACCTATCTCTATCTATCTACCTACCTAACTATCTCTATCTATCAATCTACCTACCTACCTATCTGTATCTATCAATCTACCTACCTACCTATCTCTATCTATCTATTTACCTACCTACCTATCTCTATCTATCAATCTACCTACCTACCTATCTGTATCTATCAATCTACCTACCTACCTATCTCTATCTATCTACCTACATATCTGTATCTATATATCTACCTACCTACCCATCTCTATCTATCTACCTACCTACCTACCTATCTCTATCTATCTATCTACCTACCTACCTATCTCTATCTATCTATCTACCTACCTACCTATCTCTATCTATCAATCTACCTACCTACCTATCTGTATCTATCAATCTACCTACCTACCTATCTCTATCTATCTATCTACCTACCTATCTGTATCTATCAATCTACCTACCTACCTATCTGTATCTATCAATCTACCTACCTACCTATCTCTATCTATCTATCTACCTACCTACCTACCTATCTCTATCAATCTACCTACCTACCTATCTGTATCTATCTATCTACCTACCCACCTATCTCTATCTATCTATCTACCTACCTACCTATCTGTATCTATCTATCTACCTATCTACCTATCTCTATCTATCTATCTACCTACCTACCTATCTCTATCTATCTATCTACCTACCTACCTATCTCTATCTATCAATCTACCAACCTACCTATCTGTATCTATCTATCTACCTACCTACCTATCTCTATCTATCAATCTACCTACCTTCCTATCTGTATCTATCAATCTACCTACCTACCTATCTCTATCTATCTATCTACCTACCTACCTATCTCTATTTATCTACCTACCTACCTACCTATCTCTATCAATCTACCTACCTACCTATCTCTATCTATCTATCTACCTACCTACCTATCTCTATATATCTATCTACCTACCTATCTATCTCTATCAATCTACCTACCTACCTATCTCTATCTACCTACCTACCTACCTATCTCTATCTATCAATCTACCTACCTACCTATCTCTATCTATCTATCTACCTACCTACATATCTGTATCTATCTACCTACCTACCTACCTATCTGTATCTATCTATCTACCTACCTACCTATCTCTATCTATCTATCTACCTACCTACCTATCTCTATCTATCTATCTACCTACCTACCTACCTATCTCTATCTATCAATCTACCTACCTACCTATCTCTATCTATCAATCTACCTACCTACCTATCTGTATCTATCAATCTACCTACCTACCTATCTCTATCTATCTACCTACATATCTGTATCTATATATCTACCTACCTACCTATCTCTATCTATCAATCTACCTACCTACCTATCTCTATCTATCAATCTACCTACCTACCTATCTCTATCTATCAATCTACCTACCTACCTATCTGTATCTATCTATCTACCTACCTACCTATCTCTATCTATCTATCTACCTACCTACCTATCTCTATCTATCAATCTACCTACCTACCTATCTGTATCTATCTATCTACCTACCCACCTATCTCTATCTATCTATCTACCTACCTACCTATCTGTATCTATCTATCTACCTATCTACCTATCTCTATCTATCTACCTACCTAACTATCTCTATCTATCAATCTACATACCTACCTATCTGTATCTATCAATCTACCTACCTACCTATATCTATCTACCTACATATCTGTATCTATATATCTACCTACCTACCTATCTCTATCTATCAATGTACCTACCTACCTATCTCTATCTATCTATCTACCTACCTACCTATCTCTATCTATCTATCTACCTACCTACCTATCTCTATCTATCTATCTACCTACCTACCTATCTGTATCTATCAATCTACCTACCTACCTATCTCTATCTATCAATCTACCTACCTACATATCTGTATCTATCTATCTACCTACCTACCTATCTGTATTTATCAATCTACCTACCTACCTATCTCTATCTATCAATCTACCTACCTACCTATCTGTATCTATCTATCTCCCTACCTACCTATCTGTATCTATCAATCTACCTACCTACCTATCTCTATCTCTATCTACCTACCTACATATCTGTATCTATCTACCTACCTACCTACCTACCTATCTCTTTCTATCTATCTATCTACCAACCTACCTATCTGTATCTATCTATCTACCTACCTACCTAACTGTATCTATCTATCTACCTACCTACCTATCTCTATCAATCTACCTACCTACCTATCTCTATCTACCTACCTACCTACCTACCTATCTCTATCTATCAATCTACCTACCTACCTATCTCTATCTATCTATCTACCTACCTACATATCTGTATCTATCTACCTACCTACCTACCTATCTCTATCTATCAATCTACCTACCTACCTATCTCTATCTATCTATCTACCTACCTACCTATCTCTATCTATCAATCTACCTACCTACCTATCTGTATCTATCAATCTACCTACCTACCTATCTCTATCTATCTACCTACATATCTGTATCTATATATCTACCTACCTACCTATCTCTATCTATCAATCTACCTACCTACCTATCTCTATCTATCAATCTACCTACCTACCTATCTGTATCTATCTATCTACCTACCTACCTATCTCTATCTATCTATCTACCTACCTACCTATCTCTATCTATCAATCTACCTACCTACCTATCTGTATCTATCTATCTACCTACCCACCTATCTCTATCTATCTATCTACCTACCTACCTATCTGTATCTATCTATCTACCTATCTACCTATCTCTATCTATCTACCTACCTAACTATCTCTATCTATCTATCTACCTACCTACCTATCTCTATCTATCAATCTACATACCTACCTATCTGTATCTATCAATCTACCTACCTACCTATATCTATCTACCTACATATCTGTATCTATATATCTACCTACCTACCTATCTCTATCTATCAATGTACCTACCTACCTATCTCTATCTATCTATCTACCTACCTACCTATCTCTATCTATCTATCTACCTACCTACCTATCTCTATCTATCAATCTACCTACCTACCTATCTGTATCTATCAATCTACCTACCTACCTCTCTCTATCTATCTATCTACCTACCTACCTATCTCTATCTATCAATCTTCCTACCTACCTATCTGTATCTATCAATCTACCTACCTACCTATCTCTATCTATCTACCTACCTACCTACCTATCTCTATCAATCTACCTACCTACCTATCTCTATCTATCTATCTACCTACCTACCTATCTCTATCTATCAATCTACCTACCTTCCTATCTGTATCTATCAATCTACCTACCTACCTATCTCTATCTATCAATCTACCTACCTACCTATCTGTATCTATCTATCAACCAACCTACCTATCTGTATCTATCAATCTACCTACCTACATATCTGTATCTATCTATCTACCTATCTACCTATCTCTATCTATCAATCTACCTACGTACCTATCTGTATCTATTTACCTACCTACCTACCTATCTCTATCTATCTACCTACCTACCTACCAACCTATCTCTATCTATCTACCTACCTAACTATCTCTATCTATCAATCTACCTACCTACCTATCTGTATCTATCAATCTACCTACCTACCTATCTCTATCTATCTATTTACCTACCTACCTATCTCTATCTATCAATCTACCTACCTACCTATCTGTATCTATCAATCTACCTACCTACCTATCTCTATCTATCTACCTACATATCTGTATCTATATATCTACCTACCTACCCATCTCTATCTATCTACCTACCTACCTACCTATCTCTATCTATCTATCTACCTACCTACCTATCTCTATCTATCTATCTACCTACCTACCTATCTCTATCTATCAATCTACCTACCTACCTATCTGTATCTATCAATCTACCTACCTACCTATCTCTATCTATCTATCTACCTACCTATCTGTATCTATCAATCTACCTACCTACCTATCTGTATCTATCAATCTACCTACCTACCTATCTCTATCTATCTATCTACCTACCTACCTACCTATCTCTATCAATCTACCTACCTACCTATCTGTATCTATCTATCTACCTACCCACCTATCTCTATCTATCTATCTACCTACCTACCTATCTGTATCTATCTATCTACCTATCTACCTATCTCTATCTATCTATCTACCTACCTACCTATCTCTATCTATCTATCTACCTACCTACCTATCTCTATCTATCAATCTACCAACCTACCTATCTGTATCTATCTATCTACCTACCTACCTATCTCTATCTATCAATCTACCTACCTTCCTATCTGTATCTATCAATCTACCTACCTACCTATCTCTATCTATCTATCTACCTACCTACCTATCTCTATTTATCTACCTACCTACCTACCTATCTCTATCAATCTACCTACCTACCTATCTCTATCTATCTATCTACCTACCTACCTATCTCTATATATCTATCTACCTACCTATCTATCTCTATCAATCTACCTACCTACCTATCTCTATCTACCTACCTACCTACCTACCTATCTCTATCTATCAATCTACCTACCTACCTATCTCTATCTATCTATCTACCTACCTACATATCTGTATCTATCTACCTACCTACCTACCTATCTGTATCTATCTATCTACCTACCTACCTATCTCTATCTATCTATCTACCTACCTACCTATCTCTATCTATCTATCTACCTACCTACCTACCTATCTCTATCTATCAATCTACCTACCTACCTATCTCTATCTATCAATCTACCTACCTACCTATCTGTATCTATCAATCTACCTACCTACCTATCTCTATCTATCTACCTACATATCTGTATCTATATATCTACCTACCTACCTATCTCTATCTATCAATCTACCTACCTACCTATCTCTATCTATCAATCTACCTACCTACCTATCTCTATCTATCAATCTACCTACCTACCTATCTGTATCTATCTATCTACCTACCTACCTATCTCTATCTATCTATCTACCTACCTACCTATCTCTATCTATCAATCTACCTACCTACCTATCTGTATCTATCTATCTACCTACCCACCTATCTCTATCTATCTATCTACCTACCTACCTATCTGTATCTATCTATCTACCTATCTACCTATCTCTATCTATCTACCTACCTAACTATCTCTATCTATCTATCTATCTATCTACCTACCTACCTATCTCTATCTATCAATCTACATACCTACCTATCTGTATCTATCAATCTACCTACCTACCTATATCTATCTACCTACATATTTGTATCTATATATCTACCTACCTACCTATCTCTATCTATCAATGTACCTACCTACCTATCTCTATCTATCTATCTACCTACCTACCTATCTCTATCTATCAATCTACCTACCTACCTATCTGTATCTATCAATCTACCTACCTACCTACCTCTCTCTATCTATCTATCTACCTACCTACCTATCTCTATCTATCAATCTACCTACCTACCTATCTGTATCTATCAATCTACCTACCTACCTATCTCTATCTATCTACCTACCTACCTATCTCTATCAATCTACCTACCTACCTATCTCTATCTATCTATCTACCTACCTACCTATCTCTATCTATCAATCTACCTACCTTCCTATCTGTATCTATCAATCTACCTACCTACCTATCTCTATCTATCAATCTACCTACCTACCTATCTGTATCTATCTATCAACCAACCTACCTATCTGTATCTATCAATCTACCTACCTACATATCTGTATCTATCTATCTACCTATCTACCTATCTCTATCTATCAATCTACCTACCTACCTATCTGTATCTATTTACCTACCTACCTACCTATCTCTATCTATCTACCTACCTACCTACCAACCTATCTCTATCTATCTAACTACCTACCTACCTATCTCTATCTATCTATCTACCTACCTACCTATCTGTATCTATCAATCTACCTACCTACCTATCTCTATCTATCAATCAACCTACCTACCTATCTCTATCTATCTATCTACCTACCTACCTATCTCTATCTATCAATCTACCTACCTACCTATCTCTATCTATCAATCTACCTACCTACCTATCTGTATCTATTTACCTACCTACCTACCTATCTCTATCTATCTACCTACCTACCTACCTATCTCTATCTATCTACCTACCTACCTACCTATCTCTATCTATCTACCTACCTACCTACCTATCTCTATCTATCTATCTACCTACCTACCTATCTCTATCTATCTATCTACCTACCTACCTATCTCTATCTATCAATCTACCTACCTACCTATCTGTATCTATCTACCTACCTACCTATCTGTCTCTATCAATCTACCTACCTACCTATCTATCTCTATCTATCTACCTACCTACCTACCTATCTCTATCTATCTATCTATCTACCTACCTACCTATCTCTATCTATCTATCTACCTACCTACCTATCTCTATCTATCTATCTACCTACCTACCTATCTGTATCTATCAATCTACCTACCTACCTATCTCTATCTATCAATCTACCTACCTATCTGTATCTATCTATCTACCTACCTACCTATCTGTATCTATCAATCTACCTACCTACCTATCTCTATCTATCAATCTACCTACCTACCTATCTGTATCTATCTATCTACCTACCCACCTATCTCTATCTATCTATCTACCTACCTACCTATCTGTATCTATCTATCTACCTATCTACCTATCTCTATCTATCTACCTACCTAACTATCTCTATCTATCTATCTACCTACCTACCTATCTCTATCTATCAATCTACATACCTACCTATCTGTATCTATCAATCTACCTACCTACCTATATCTATCTACCTACATATCTGTATCTATATATCTACCTACCTACCTATCTCTATCTATCAATGTACCTACCTACCTATCTCTATCTATCTATCTACCTACCTACCTATCTCTATCTATCTATCTACCTACCTACCTATCTCTATCTATCAATCTACCTACCTACCTATCTGTATCTATCAATCTACCTACCTACCTCTCTCTATCTATCTATCTACCTACCTACCTATCTCTATCTATCAATCTTCCTACCTACCTATCTGTATCTATCAATCTACCTACCTACCTATCTCTATCTATCTACCTACCTACCTACCTATCTCTATCAATCTACCTACCTACCTATCTCTATCTATCTACCTACATATCTGTATCTATATATCTACCTACCTACCTATCTCCATCTATCAATCTACCTACCTACCTATCTCTATCTATCTATCTACCTACCTACCTATCTCTATCTATCAATCTACCTACCTACCTATCTGTATCTATCAATCTACCTACCTACCTATCTCTATCTATCTACCTACATATCTGTATCTATATATCTACCTACCTACCTATCTCCATCTATCAATCTACCTACCTACCTATCTCTATCTATCTATCTACCTACCTACCTATCTCTATCTATCAATCTACCTACCTACCTATCTCTATCTATCTATCTACCTACCTACCTATCTCTATCTATCAATCTACCTACCTACCTATCTGTATCTATCAATCTACCTACCTACCTCTCTCTATCTATCTATCTACCTACCTACCTATCTCTATCTATCAATCTTCCTACCTACCTATCTGTATCTATCAATCTACCTACCTACCTATCTCTATCTATCTACCTACCTACCTACCTATCTCTATCAATCTACCTACCTACCTATCTCTATCTATCTACCTACATATCTGTATCTATATATCTACCTACCTACCTATCTCCATCTATCAATCTACCTACCTACCTATCTCTATCTATCTATCTACCTACCTACCTATCTCTATCTATCAATCTACCTACCTACCTATCTGTATCTATCAATCTACCTACCTACCTATCTCTATCTATCTACCTACATATCTGTATCTATATATCTACCTACCTACCTATCTCCATCTATCAATCTACCTACCTACCTATCTCTATCTATCTATCTACCTACCTACCTATCTCTATCTATCAATCTACCTACCTACCTATCTCTATCTATCTATCTACCTACCTACCTATCTCTATCTATCAATCTACCTACCTACCTATCTGTATCTATCAATCTACCTACCTACCTATCTCTATCTATCTACCTACATATCTGTATCTATATATCTACCTACCTACCTATCTCCATCTATCAATCTACCTACCTACCTATCTCTATCTATCTATCTACCTACCTACCTATCTCTATCTATCAATCTACCTACCTACCTATCTGTATCTATCAATCTACCTACCTACCTATCTCTATCTATCTATCTACCTACCTACCTATCTCTATCTATCAATCTACCTACCTACCTATCTGTATCTATCTATCTACCTACCCACCTATCTCTATCTATCTATCTACCTACCTACCTATCTGTATCTATCTATCTACCTATCTACCTATCTATCTATCTACCTACCTACCTATCTCTATCTATCTATCTACCTACCTACCTATCTCTATCTATCTACCTACCTACCTACCTATCTGTATCTATCAATCTACCTACCTACCTATCTCTATCTATCAATCTACCTACCTATCTGTATCTATCTATCTACCTACCTACCTATCTGTATCTATCAATCTACCTACCTACCTATCTCTATCTATCAATCTACCTACCTACATATCTGTATCTATCTATCTACCTACCTACCTATCTGTATCTATCAATCTACCTACCTACCTATCTCTATCTATCAATCTACCTACCTACCTATCTGTATCTATCTATCTACCTACCTACCTATCTGTATCTATCAATCTACCTACCTACCTATCTCTATCTCTATCTACCTACCTACATATCTGTATCTATCTACCTACCTACCTACCTACCTATCTCTTTCTATCTATCTATCTACCAACCTACCTATCTGTATCTATCTATCTACCTACCTACCTAACTGTATCTATCTATCTACCTACCTACCTATCTCTATCAATCTACCTACCTACCTATCTCTATCTACCTACCTACCTACCTATCTCTATCTATCAATCTACCTACCTACCTATCTCTATCTATCTATCTACCTACCTACATATCTGTATCTATCTACCTACCTACCTACCTATCTGTATCTATCTATCTACCTACCTACCTATCTCTATCTATCTATCTACCTACCTACCTATCTCTATCTATCTATCTACCTACCTACCTATCTCTATCTATCAATCTACATACCTACCTATCGGTATCTATCAATCTACCTACCTACCTATCTCTATCTATCTATCTACCTACCTACCTATCTCTATCTATCAATCTACCTACCTACCTATCTGTATCTATCAATCTACCTACCTACCTATCTCTATCTATCTACCTACATATCTGTATCTATATATCTACCTACCTACCTATCTCCATCTATCAATCTACCTACCTACCTATCTCTATCTATCTATCTACCTACCTACCTATCTCTATCTATCAATCTACCTACCTACCTATCTGTATCTATCAATCTACCTACCTACCTATCTCTATCTATCTATCTACCTACCTACCTATCTCTATCTATCAATCTACCTACCTACCCATCTGTATCTATCTACCTACCCACCTATCTCTATCTATCTATCTACCTACCTACCTATCTGTATCTATCTATCTACCTATCTACCTATCTATCTATCTACCTACCTACCTATCTCTATCTATCTATCTACCTACCTACCTATCTCTATCTATCTACCTACCTACCTACCTATCTCTATCTATCAATCTACCTACCTACCTATCTCTATCTATCTACCTACATATCTGTATCTATATATGTACCTACCTACCTATCTCTATCTATCAATGTACCTACCTACCTATCTCTATCTATCTATCTATCTACCTACCTACCTATCTCTATCTATCAATCTACCTACCTACCTATCTGTATCTATCAATCTACCTACCTACCTACCTCTCTCTATCTATCTATCTACCTACCTACCTATCTCTATCTATCAATCTACCTACCTACCTATCTGTATCTATCAATTTACCTACCTACCTATCTCTATCTATCTACCTACCTACCTACCTATCTCTATCAATCTACCTACCTACCTATCTCTATCTATCTATCTACCTACCTACCTATCTGTATCTATCAATCTACCTACCTACCTATCTCTATCTATCAATCAACCTACCTACCTATCTCTATCTATCTATCTACCTACCTACCTATCTCTATCTATCAATCTACCTACCTACCTATCTCTATCTATCAATCTACCTACCTACCTATCTGTATCTATTTACCTACCTATCTACCTATCTCTATCTATCTACCTACCTACCTACCTATCTCTATCTATCTATCTACCTACCTACCTACCTATCTCTATCTATCTACCTACCTACCTACCTATCTCTATCTATCTATCTACCTACCTACCTATCTCTATCTATCTATCTACCTACCTACCTATCTCTATCTATCTACCTACCTACCTACCTATCTCTATCTATCAATCTACCTACCTACCTATCTGTATCTATCTACCTACCTACCTATCTGTCTCTATCAATCTACCTACCTACCTATCTATCTCTATCTATCTATCTACCTACCTACCTACCTATCTCTATCTATCTATCTATCTACCTACCTACCTATCTCTATCTATCTATCTACCTACCTACCTATCTCTATCTATCTATCTACCTACCTACCTATCTGTATCTATCAATCTACCTACCTACCTATCTCTATCTATCAATCTACCTACCTATCTGTATCTATCTATCTACCTACCTACCTATCTGTATCTATCAATCTACCTACCTACCTATCTCTATCTATCAATCTACCTACCTACATATCTGTATCTATCTATCTACCTACCTACCTATCTGTATCTATCAATCTACCTACCTACCTATCTCTATCTATCAATCTACCTACCTACCTATCTGTATCTATCTATCTACCTACCTACCTATCTGTATCTATCAATCTACCTACCTACCTATCTCTATCTCTATCTACCTACCTACATATCTGTATCTATCTACCTACCTACCTACCTACCTATCTCTTTCTATCTATCTATCTACCTACCTACCTATCTGTATCTATCTATCTACCTACCTACCTAACTGTATCTATCTATCTACCTACCTACCTATCTCTATCAATCTACCTACCTACCTATCTCTATCTACCTACCTACCTACCTACCTATCTCTATCTATGAATCTACCTACCTACCTATCTCTATCTATCTATCTACCTACCTACATATCTGTATCTATCTACCTACCTACCTACCTATCTGTATCTATCTATCTACCTACCTACCTATCTCTATCTATCTATCTACCTACCTACCTATCTCTATCTATCTATCAACCTACCTACCTATCTCTATCTATCAATCTACATACCTACCTATCTGTATCTATCAATCTACCTACCTACCTATCTCTATCTATCTATCTACCTACCTACCTATCTCTATCTATCAATCTACCTACCTACCTATCTGTATCTATCAATCTACCTACCTACCTATCTCTATCTATCTACCTACATATCTGTATCTATATATCTACCTACCTACCTATCTCCATCTATCAATCTACCTACCTACCTATCTCTATCTATCTATCTACCTACCTACCTATCTCTATCTATCAATCTACCTACCTACCTATCTGTATCTATCAATCTACCTACCTACCTATCTCTATCTATCTATCTACCTACCTACCTATCTCTATCTATCAATCTACCTACCTACCTATCTGTATCTATCTATCTATCTACCTACCCACCTATCTCTATCTATCTATCTACCTACCTACCTATCTGTATCTATCTATCTACCTACCTACATATCTGTATCTATATATCTACCTACCTACATATCTGTATCTATATATCTACCTACCTACCTATCTCTATCTATCTACCTACCTACCTATCTCTATCTATCTATCTACCTACCTACCTATCTCTATCTATCAATCTACATACCTACCTATCTGTATCTATCAATCTACCTACCTACCTATCTCTATCTATCTACCTACATATCTGTATCTATATATGTACCTACCTACCTATCTCTATCTATCAATGTACCTACCTACCTATCTCTATCTATCTATCTACCTACCTACCTATCTATCTCTATCTATCAATCTACCTACCTACCTATCTGTATCTATCAATCTACCTACCTACCTACCTCTCTCTATCTATCTATCTACCTACCTACCTATCTCTATCTATCAATCTACCTACCTACCTATCTGTATCTATCAATTTACCTACCTACCTATCTCTATCTATCTACCTACCTACCTACCTATCTCTATCAATCTACCTACCTACCTATCTCTATCTATCTATCTATCTACCTACCTATCTGTATCTATCTACCTACCTACCTACCTATCTCTATCTATCTACCTACCTACCTACCTATCTCTATCTATCAATCTACCTACCTACCTATCTGTATCTATCTATCTACCTACCTACATATCTGTATCTATATATCTACCTACCTACCTATCTCTATCTATCTATCTACCTATCTACCTATCTCTATCTATCAATCTATCTACCTACCTATCTCTATCTATCAATCCACCTACCTATATTTCTGTATCTATCTATCTACCTATTTACCTATCTCTATCAATCAATCTACCTACCTACCTATCTGTATCTATCTATCTATCTACCTACCTACATATCTGTATCTATATATCTACCTACCTACCTATCTCTATCTATCAATCTACCTACCTACCTATCTCTATCTATCTATCTACCTACCTACCTATCTCTATCTATCTACCTACCTACCTACCTATCTCTATCTATCAATCTACCTACCTACCTATCTGTATCTATCTACCTACCTACCTATCTGTCTCTATCAATCTACCTACCTACCTATCTATCTCTATCTATCTATCTACCTACCTACCTACCTATCTCTATCTATCTATCTATCTACCTACCTACCTATCTCTATCTATCTATCTACCTACCTACCTATCTCTATCTATCTATCTACCTACCTACCTATCTGTATCTATCAATCTACCTACCTACCTATCTCTATCTATCAATCTACCTACCTATCTGTATCTATCTATCTACCTACCTACCTATCTGTATCTATCAATCTACCTACCTACCTATCTCTATCTATCAATCTACCTACCTACATATCTGTATCTATCTATCTACCTACCTACCTATCTGTATCTATCAATCTACCTACCTACCTATCTCTATCTATCAATCTACCTACCTACCTATCTGTATCTATCTATCTACCTACCTACCTATCTGTATCTATCAATCTACCTACCTACCTATCTCTATCTCTATCTACCTACCTACATATCTGTATCTATCTACCTACCTACCTACCTACCTATCTCTTTCTATCTATCTATCTATCTACCTACCTACCTATCTGTATCTATCTATCTACCTACCTACCTAACTTTATCTATCTATCTACCTACCTACCTATCTCTATCTATCTATCTACCTACCTACCTATCTCTATCAATCTACCTACCTACCTATCTCTATCTACCTACCTACCTACCTACCTATCTCTATCTATCAATCTACCTACCTACCTATCTCTATCTATCTATCTACCTACCTACATATCTGTATCTATCTACCTACCTACCTACCTATCTGTATCTATCTATCTACCTACCTACCTATCTCTATCTATCTATCTACCTACCTACCTATCTCTATCTATCTATCTACGTACCTACCTATCTCTATCTATCAATCTACATACCTACCTATCTGTATCTATCAATCTACCTACCTACCTATCTCTATCTATCTATCTACCTACCTACCTATCTCTATCTATCAATCTACCTACCTACCTATCTGTATCTATCAATCTACCTACCTACCTATCTCTATCTATCTACCTACATATCTGTATCTATATATCTACCTACCTACCTATCTGTATCTATCTATCTACCTATCTACCTATCTCTATCTATCAATCTATCTACCTACCTATCTCTATCTATCAATCCACCTACCTATATTTCTGTATCTATCTATCTACCTATTTACCTATCTCTATCAATCAATCTACCTACCTACCTATCTGTATCTATCTATCTATCTATCTACCTACATATCTGTATCTATATATCTACCTACCTACCTATCTCTATCTATCAATCTACCTACCTACCTATCTCTATCTATCTATCTACCTACCTACCTATCTCTATCTATCTACCTACCTACCTACCTATCTCTATCTATCAATCTACCTACCTACCTATCTGTATCTATCTACCTACCTACCTATCTGTCTCTATCAATCTACCTACCTACCTATCTATCTCTATCTATCTATCTACCTACCTACCTACCTATCTCTATCTATCTATCTATCTACCTACCTACCTATCTCTATCTATCTATCTACCTACCTACCTATCTCTATCTATCTACCTACCTACCTATCTGTATCTATCAATCTACCTACCTACCTATCTCTATCTATCAATCTACCTACCTATCTGTATCTATCTATCTACCTACCTACCTATCTGTATCTATCAATCTACCTACCTACCTATCTCTATCTATCAATCTACCTACCTACATATCTGTATCTATCTATCTACCTACCTACCTATCTGTATCTATCAATCTACCTACCTAGCTATCTCTATCTATTAATCTACCTACCTACCTATCTGTATCTATCTATCTACCTACCTACCTATCTGTATCTATCAATCTACCTACCTACCTATCTCTATCTCTATCTACCTACCTACATATCTGTATCTATCTACCTACCTACCTACCTATCTCTTTCTATCTATCTATCTATCTACCTACCTACCTATCTGTATCTATCTATCTACCTACCTACCTAACTTTATCTATCTATCTACCTACCTACCTATCTCTATCTATCTATCTACCTACCTACCTATCTCTATCAATCTACCTACCTACCTATCTCTATCTACCTACCTACCTACCTACCTATATCTATCTATCAATCTACCTACCTACCTATCTCTATCTATCTATCTACCTACCTACATATCTGTATCTATCTACCTACCTACCTACCTATCTGTATCTATCTATCTACCTACCTACCTATCTCTATCTATCTATCTACCTACCTACCTATCTCTATCTATCTATCTACGTACCTACCTATCTCTATCTATCAATCTACATACCTACCTATCTGTATCTATCAATCTACCTACCTACCTATCTCTATCTATCTATCTACCTACCTACCTATCTCTATCTATCAATCTACCTACCTACCTATCTGTATCTATCAATCTACCTACCTACCTATCTCTATCTATCTACCTACATATCTGTATCTATATATCTACCTACCTACCTATCTCTATCTATCAATCTACCTACCTACCTATCTCTATCTATCTATCTACCTACCTACCTATCTCTATCTATCAATCTACCTACCTACCTATCTGTATCTATCAATCTACCTACCTACCTATCTCTATCTATCTATCTACCTACCTACCTATCTCTATCTATCAATCTACCTACCTACCTATCTGTATCTATCTATCTACCTACCCACCTATCTCTATCTATCTATCTACCTACCTACCTATCTGTATCTATCTATCTACCTATCTACCTATCTCTATCTATCTACCTACCTACCTATCTCTATCTATCTATCTACCTACCTACCTATCTCTATCTATCAATCTACATACCTACCTATCTGTATCTATCAATCTACCTACCTACCTATCTCTATCTATCTACCTACATATCTGTATCTATATATCTACCTACCTACCTATCTCTATCTATCAATGTACCTACCTACCTATCTCTATCTATCTATCTACCTACCTATCTCTATCTATCAATCTACCTACCTACCTATCTGTATCTATCAATCTACCTACCTACCTACCTCTCTATCTATCTATCTACCTACCTATCTCTATCTATCAATCTACCTACCTACCTATCTGTATCTATCAATCTACCTACCTACCTATCTCTATCTATCTACCTACCTACCTACCTATCTCTATCAATCTACCTACCTACCTATCTCTATCTATCTATCTACCTACCTATCTATCTCTATCTATCAATATACCTACCTTCCTATCTGTATCTATCAATCTACCTACCTACCTATCTCTATCTATCAATCTACCTACCTACCTATCTGTATCTATCTATCTACCAACCTACCTATCTGTATCTATCAATCTACCTACCTACATATCTGTATCTATCTATCTACCTATCTACCTATCTCTATCTATCAATCTACCTACCTACCTATCTCTATCTATCTACCTACCTACCTATCTCTATCTATCTACCTACCTACCTACCTACCTATCTGTATCTATCAATCTACCTACCTACCTATCTCTATCTATCAATCAACCTACCTACCTATCTGTATCTATCTATCTACCTACCTACCTATCTGTATCTATCAATTTACCTACCTACCTATCTCTATCTATCTACCTTCCTACCTACCTATCTCTATCAATCTACCTACCTACCTATCTCTATCTATCTATCTACCTACCTACCTATCTGTATCTATCAATCTACCTACCTACCTACCTCTCTCTATCTATCTATCTACCTACCTACCTATCTCTATCTATCAATCTACCTACCTACCTATCTGTATCTATCTATCTACCAACCTACCTATCTGTATCTATCAATCTACCTACCTACATATCTGTATCTATCTATCTACCTATCTACCTATCTCTATCTATCAATCTACCTACCTACCTATCTCTATCTATCTATCTACCTACCTACCTATCTGTATCTATTTACCTACCTACCTACCTATCTCTCTCTATCTACCTACCTACCTACCTATCTCTATCTACCTACCTACCTACCTATCTCTATCTATCTACCTACCTACCTACCTATCTCTATCTATCTATCTACCTACCTACCTATCTCTATCTATCTATCTACCTACCTACCTATCTCTATCTATCTATCT
The DNA here is from genome assembly GCA_024509115.1 of Crotalus helleri. NCBI lineage: Eukaryota > Metazoa > Chordata > Lepidosauria > Squamata > Viperidae > Crotalus > Crotalus helleri. The sequence goes on from JAKSXO010000146.1 coordinate 32,510, forward strand.
ACCTACCTACCTATCTCTATCTATCAATCTACCTACCTACCTATCTCTATCTATCTATCTACCTACCTACATATCTGTATCTATCTACCTACCTACCTACCTATCTGTATCTATCTAACTACCTACCTACCTATCTCTATCTATCTATCTACCTACCTACCTATCTCTATCTATCTATCTACCTACCTACCTATCTCTATCTATCAATCTACATACCTACCTATCTGTATCTATCAATCTACCTACCTACCTATCTCTATCTATCTATCTACCTACCTACCTATCTCTATCTATCAATCTACCTACCTACCTATCTGTATCTATCAATCTACCTACCTACCTATCTCTATCTATCTACCTACATATCTGTATCTATATATCTACCTACCTACCTATCTCCATCTATCAATCTACCTACCTACCTATCTCTATCTATCTATCTACCTACCTACCTATCTCTATCTATCAATCTACCTACCTACCTATCTCTATCTATCAATCTACCTACCTACCTATCTCTATCTATCTACCTACCTACCTATCTCTATCTATCAATCTACCTACCTACCTATCTGTATCTATCTATCTACCTACCTACCTATCTCTATCAATCTACCTACCTACCTATCTCTATCTATCTATCTACCTACCTACCTATCTCTATCAATCTACCTACCTACCTATCTCTATCTACCTACCTACCTACCTACCTATCTCTATCTATCAATCTACCTACCTACCTATCTCTATCTATCTAATTACCTACCTACATATCTGTATCTATCTACCTACCTACCTACCTATCTGTATCTATCTATCTACCTACCTACCTATCTCTATCTATCTATCTACCTACCTACCTATCTCTATCTATCTATCTACCTACCTACCTATCTCTATCTATCAATCTACATACCTACCTATCTGTATCTATCAATCTACCTACCTACCTATCTCTATCTATCTATCTACCTACCTACCTATCTCTATCTATCAATCTACCCACCTACCTATCTGTATCTATCAATCTACCTACCTACCTATCTCTATCTATCTACCTACATATCTGTATCTATATATCTACCTACCTACCTATCTCTATCTATCAATCTACCTACCTACCTATCTGTATCTATCTACCTACCTACCTACCTATCTCTATCTATCAATCTACCTACCTACCTATCTGTATCTATCTATCTACCTACCTACCTATCTCTATCTATCTATCTACCTACCTACCTATCTCTATCTATCAATCTACCTACCTACCTATCTGTATCTATCGATCTACCTACCTACCTATCTCTATCTATCTATCTACCTACCTACCTATCTCTATCTATCAATCTACCTACCTACCTATCTGTATCTATCTATCTACCTACCTACCTATCTCTATCTATCTATCTACCTACCTACCTATCTCTATCTATCAATCTACATACCTACCTATCTGTATCTATCAATCTACCTACCTACCTATCTCTATCTATCTACCTACATATCTGTATCTATATATCTACCTACCTACCTATCTCTATCTATCAATGTACCTACCTACCTATCTCTATCTATCTATCTACCTACCTACCTATCTCTATCTATCAATCTACCTACCTACCTATCTGTATCTATCAATCTACCTACCTACCTACCTCTCTCTATCTATCTATCTACCTACCTACCTATCTCTATCTATCAATCTACCTACCTACCTATCTGTATCTATCAATCTACCTACCTACCTATCTCTATCTACCTACCTACCTACCTACCTATCTCTATCAATCTACCTACCTACCTATCTCTATCTATCTATCTACCTACCTACCTATCTCTATCTATCAATCTACCTACCTTCCTATCTGTATCTATCAATCTACCTACCTACCTATCTCTATCTATCAATCTACCTACCTGCCTATCTGTATCTATCTATCTACCAACCTACCTATCTGTATCTATCAATCTACCTACCTACATATCTGTATCTATCTATCTACCTATCTACCTATCTCTATCTATCAATCTACCTACCTACCTATCTCTATCTATCTATCTACCTACCTACCTATCTCTATCTATCTACCTACCTACCTACCTATCTCTATCTATCAATTTACCTACCTACCTATCTCTATCTATCTACCTTCCTACCTACCTATCTCTATCAATCTACCTACCTACCTATCTCTATCTATCTATCTACCTACCTACCTATCTGTATCTATCAATCTACCTACCTACCTACCTCTCTCTATCTATCTATCTACCTACCTACCTATCTCTATCTATCTACCTACCTACCTACCTATCTCTATCAATCTACCTACCTACCTATCTCTATCTATCTATCTACCTACCTACCTATCTCTATCTATCAATATACCTACCTTCCTATCTGTATCTATCAATCTACCTATCTACCTATCTCTATCTATCAATCTACCTACCTACCTATCTGTATCTATCTATCTACCAACCTACCTATCTGTATCTATCAATCTACATACCTACATATCTGTATCTATCTATCTACCTATCTACCTATCTCTATCTATCAATCTACCTACCTACCTATCTCTATCTATCTATCTACCTACCTACCTATCTCTATCTATCTACCTACCTACCTATCTCTATCTATCAATTTACCTACCTACCTACCTATCTCTATCTATCTACCTACCTACCTACCTATCTCTATCAATCTACCTACCTACCTATCTCTATCTATCTATCTACCTACCTACCTATCTGTATCTATCAATCTATCTACCTACCTACCTATCTCTATCTATCAATCTACCTACCTACCTATCTGTATCTATCAATCTACCTACCTACCTATCTGTATCTATCTATCTACCAACCTACCTATCTGTATCTATCAATCTACCTACCTACATATCTGTATCTATCTATCTACCTATCTACCTATCTCTATCTATCAATCTACCTACCTACCTATCTCTATCTATCTATCTACCTACCTACCTATCTGTATCTATTTACCTACCTACCTACCTATCTCTATCTATCTACCTACCTACCTACCTATCTCTATCTACCTACCTACCTACCTATCTCTATCTATCTACCTACCTACCTACCTATCTCTATCTATCTATCTACCTACCTACCTATCTCTATCTATCTATCTACCTACCTACCTATCTCTATCTATCTACCTACCTACCTACCTATCTCTATCTATCAATCTACCTACCTACCTATCTGTATCTATCTACCTACCTACCTATCTGTCTCTATCAATCTACCTACCTACCTATCTATCTCTATCTATCTATCTACCTACCTACCTACCTATCTCTATCTATCTATCTATCTACCTACCTACCTATCTCTATCTCTCTATCTACCTACCTACCTATCTCTATCTATCTATCTACCTACCTACCTATCTGTATCTATCAATCTACCTACCTACCTATCTCTATCTATCAATCTACCTACCTATCTGTATCTATCTATCTACCTACCTACCTATCTGTATCTATCAATCTACCTACCTACCTATCTCTATCTATCAATCTACCTACCTACATATCTGTATCTATCTATCTACCTACCTACCTATCTGTATCTATCAATCTACCTACCTACCCATCTCTATCTATCAATCTACCTACCTACCTATCTGTATCTATCTATCTACCTACCTACCTATCTGTATCTATCAATCTACCTACCTACCTATCTCTATCTCTATCTCTATCTACCTACCTACATATCTGTATCTATCTACCTACCTACCTACCTACCTATCTCTTTCTATCTATCTATCTACCTACCTACCTATCTGTATCTATCTATCTACCTACCTACCTAACTGTATCTATCTATCTACCTACCTACCTATCTCTATCTATCTATCTACCTACCTACCTATCTCTATCAATCTACCTACCTACCTATCTCTATCTACCTACCTACCTACCTACCTATCTCTATCTATCAATCTACCTACCTACCTATCTCTATCTATCTATCTACCTACCTACATATCTGTATCTATCTACCTACCTACCTACCTATCTGTATCTATCTATCTACCTACCTACCTATCTCTATCTATCTATCTACCTACCTACCTATCTCTATCTATCTATCTATCTACCTACCTACCTATCTCTATCTATCAATCTACATACCTACCTATCTGTATCTATCAATCTACCTACCTACCTATCTCTATCTATCTATCTACCTACCTACCTATCTCTATCTATCAATCTACCTACCTACCTATCTGTATCTATCAATCTACCTACCTACCTATCTCTATCTATCTACCTACATATCTGTATCTATATATCTACCTACCTACCTATCTCTATCTATCAATCTACCTACCTACCTATCTCTATCTATCTATCTACCTACCTACCTATCTCTATCTATCAATCTACCTACCTACCTATCTGTATCTATCAATCTACCTACCTACCTATCTCTATCTATCTATCTACCTACCTACCTATCTCGATCTATCTATCTACCTACCTACCTATCAATCTACCTACCTACCTATCCGTATCTATCAATCTACCTAGCTACCTATCTCTATCTACCTACCTACCTACCTACCTATCTCTATCTATCAATCTACCTACCTACCTATCTCTATCTATCTACCTACCTACCTACCTATCTGTATCTATCAATCTAGCTACCTACCTATCTGTATCTATCAATCTACCTACCTACCTACCTCTCTCTATCTATCTATCTACCTACCTACCTATCTCTATCTATCAATCTACCTACCTACCTATCTGTATCTATCAATCTACCTACCTACCTATCTCTATCTATCTACCTACCTACCTACCTATCTCTATCAATCTACCTACCTACCTATCTCTATCTATCTATCTACCTACCTACCTATCTGTATCTATCTATCTACCAACCTACCTATCTGTATCTATCAATCTACCTACCTACATATCTGTATCTATCTATCTACCTATCTACCTATCTCTATCTATCAATCTACCTACCTACCTATCTCTATCTATCTATCTACCTACCTACCTATCTCTATCTATCTACCTACCTACCTACCTATCTCTATCTATCAATCTACCTACCTACCTACCTATCTCTATCTATCTATCTACCTACCTACCTATCTCTATCAATCTACCTACCTACCTATCTCTATCTATCTACCTACCTACCTACCTACCTATCTGTATCTATCAATCTACCTACCTACCTATCTCTATCTATCAATCAACCTACCTACCTATCTCGATCTATCTATCTACCTACCTACCTATCTGTATCTATCAATCTACCTACCTACATATCTGTATCTATCTATCTACCTATCTACCTATCTCTATCTATCAATCTACCTACCTACCTATCTCGATCTATCTATCTACCTACCTACCTATCAATCTACCTACCTACCTATCCGTATCTATCAATCTACCTAGCTACCTATCTCTATCTATCTATCTACCTACCTACCTATCTCTATCTATCTACCTACCTACCTACCTAGATATCTGTATCTATATATCTACCTACCTACCTATCTCTATCTATCAAACTACCTACCTACCTATCTGTATCTATCTATCTACCTACCTACCTACCTATCTCTATCAATCTATCTACCTACCTATCTGTATCTATCTACCTACCTACCTACCTATCTCTATCTATCTACCTACCTACCTACCTATCTCTATCTATCAATCTACCTACCTACCTATCTGTATCTATCTATCTACCTACCTACATATCTGTATCTATATATCTACCTACCTACCTATCTGTATCTATCTATCTACCTATCTCTATCTATCTATCTACCTACCTACCTATCTCTATCTATCTATCTACCTACCTACCTATCTCTATCAATCTACCTACCTACCTATCTCTATCTATCTACCTACCTACCTACCTACCTATCTGTATCTATCAATCTACCTACCTACCTATCTCTATCTATCAATCAACCTACCTACCTATCTGTATCTATCTACCTACCTACCTATCTGTATCTATCAATCTACCTACCTACATATCTGTATCTATCTATCTACCTATCTACCTATCTCTATTTATCAATCTACCTACCTACCTATCTCTATCTATCTATCTACCTACCTACCTATCTCTATCTACCTACCTACCTACATATCTGTATCTATATATCTACCTACCTACTATCTCTATCTATCAAACTACCTACCTACCTATCTGTATCTATCTATCTACCTACCTACCTACCTATCTCTATCAATCTATCTACCTACCTATCTGTATCTATCTACCTACCTACCTACCTATCTCTATCTATCTACCTACCTACCTACCTATCTCTATCTATCAATCTACCTACCTACCTATCTGTATCTATCTATCTACCTACCTACATATCTGTATCTATATATCTACCTACCTACCTATCTGTATCTATCTATCTACCTATCTACCTATCTCTATCTATCAATCTATCTACCTACCTATCTCTATCTATCAATCCACCTACCTACCTTTCTGTATCTATCTATCTACCTATCTACCTATCTCTATCTATCAATCAACCTACCTACCTATCTGTATCTATCTATCTACCTACCTACATATCTGTATCTATATATCTACCTACCTACCTATCTCTATCTATCAATCTACCTACCTACCTATCTGTATCTATCTATCTACCTACCCACCTATCTGTATTTATCTACCTACCCACCTATCTGTATTTATCTATCTACCTACCTATCTGTATCTATCTATCTACCTACCTACCTATCTCTATCTATCAATCTACCTACCTACCTATCTGTATCTATCAATCTACCTACCTACCTATCTGTATCTATCTATCTACCTACCTACCTATCTCTATCTATCGATCTACCTACCTACCTATCTCTATCTATCTATCTACCTACCTACCTCTATCTATCTATCTACCTACCTACCTATCTGTATCTAACTATCTACTTACCTACCTATCTCTATCTATCAATCTACCTACCTTCCTATCTGTATCTATCAATCTACCTACCTACCTATCTCTATCTATCTATCTACCTACCTACCTATCTCTATTTATCTACCTACCTACCTACCTACCTATCTCTATCAATCTACCTACCTACCTATCTCTATCTATCTATCTACCTACCTACCTATCTCTATCTATCTATCTACCTACCTACCTATCTCTATCTATCAATCTACCTACCTACCTATCTGTATCTATCAATCTACCTACCTACCTATCTGTATCTATCTATCTACCTACCCACCTATCTGTATTTATCTATCTACCTACCTATCTGTATCTATCTATCTACCTACCTACCTATCTGTATCTATCAATCTACCTACCTACCTATCTGTATCTATCTATCTACCTACCCACCTATCTGTATTTATCTATCTACCTACCTATCTGTATCTATCTATCTACCTACCTACCTATCTGTATCTATCTACCTACCTACCTACCTATCTCTATCTATCTATCTACCTACCTACCTATCTCTATCTATCAATCTACCTACCTACCTATCTCTATCTATCAATCTACCTACCTACCTATCTGTATCTATCTATCTACCTACCCACCTATCTGTATTTATCTATCTACCTACCTATCTGTATCTATCTATCTACCTAACTACCTATCTGTATCTATCTACCTACCTACCTACCTATCTCTATCTATCAATCTACCTACCTACCTCTCTGTATCTATCTATCTACCTACCTACCTATCTGTATCTATCTATCTACCTACCTACCTATCTGTATCTATCTATCTACCTACCTACCTATCTCTATCTATCTATCTACCTACCTACCTATCTCTATCTATCGATCTACCTACCTACCTATCTCTATCTATCTATCTACCTACCTACCTATCTGTATCTATCAATCTACCTACCTACCTATCTCTATCTATCAATCTACCTACCTACCCATCTGTATCTATCTATCTACCTACCTACCTATCTCTATCTATCAATCTACCTACCTACCTATCTGTATCTATCAATCTACCTACCTACCTATCTGTATCTATCTATCTACCTACCTACCTATCTGTATCTATCAATCTACCTACCTACCTATCTGTATCTATCTATCTACCTACCTACCTATCTGTATCTATCTACCTACCTACCTACCTATCTCTATCTATCAATCTACCTACCTACCTATCTGTATCTATCTATCTACCTACCTACCTATCTGTATCTATCTATCTACCTACCTACCTATCTCTATCTACCTACCTACCTATCTCTATCTATCGATCTACCTACCTACCTATCTCTATCTATCTATCTACCTACCTACCTATCTCTATCTATCTATCTACCTACCTACCTATCTGTATCTATCTATCTACCTACCTACCTATCTGTATCTATCAATCTACCTACCTACCTATCTCTATCTATCTACCTACATATCTGTATCTATATATCTACCTACCTACCTATCTCTATCTATCAATCTACCTACCTACCTATCTCTATCTATCTATCTACCTACCTACCTATCTCTATCTATCAATCTACCTACCTACCTATCTGTATCTATCAATCTAACTACCTACCTATCTCTATCTATCTATCTACCTACCTATCTGTATCTATCAATCTACCTACCTACCTATCTGTATCTATCAATCTACCTACCTACCTATCTCTATCTATCTATCTACCTACCTACCTATCTCTATCTATCAATCTACCTACCTACCTATCTGTATCTATCAATCTACCTACCTACCTATCTCTATCTATCTACCTACATATCTGTATCTATATATCTACCTACCTACCTATCTCTATCTATCAATCTACCTACCTACCTATCTGTATCTATCTACCTACCTACCTACCTATCTCTATCTATCAATCTACCTACCTACCTATCTGTATCTATCTATCTACCTACCTACCTATCTCTATCTATCTATCTACCTACCTACCTATCTCTATCTATCAATCTACCTACCTACCTATCTGTATCTATCGATCTACCTACCTACCTATCTCTATCTATCTATCTACCTACCTACCTATCTCTATCTATCAATCTACCTACCTACCTATCTGTATCTATCTATCTACCTACCTACCTATCTCTATCTATCTATCTACCTACCTACCTATCTCTATCTATCAATCTACATACCTACCTATCTGTATCTATCAATCTACCTACCTACCTATCTCTATCTATCTACCTACATATCTGTATCTATATATCTACCTACCTACCTATCTCTATCTATCAATGTACCTACCTACCTATCTCTATCTATCTATCTACCTACCTACCTATCTCTATCTATCAATCTACCTACCTACCTATCTGTATCTATCAATCTACCTACCTACCTACCTCTCTCTATCTATCTATCTACCTACCTACCTATCTCTATCTATCAATCTACCTACCTACCTATCTGTATCTATCAATCTACCTACCTACCTATCTCTATCTACCTACCTACCTACCTATCTCTATCAATCTACCTACCTACCTATCTCTATCTATCTATCTACCTACCTACCTATCTCTATCTATCAATCTACCTACCTTCCTATCTGTATCTATCAATCTACCTACCTACCTATCTCTATCTATCAATCTACCTACCTACCTATCTGTATCTATCTATCTACCAACCTACCTATCTGTATCTATCAATCTACCTACCTACATATCTGTATCTATCTATCTACCTATCTACCTATCTCTATCTATCAATCTACCTACCTACCTATCTCTATCTATCTATCTACCTACCTACCTATCTCTATCTATCTACCTACCTACCTACCTATCTCTATCTATCAATTTACCTACCTACCTATCTCTATCTATCTACCTACCTACCTACCTATCTCTATCAATCTACCTACCTACCTATCTCTATCTATCTATCTACCTACCTACCTATCTGTATCTATCAATCTACCTACCTACCTACCTCTCTCTATCTATCTATCTACCTACCTACCTATCTCTATCTATCTACCTACCTACCTACCTATCTCTATCAATCTACCTACCTACCTATCTCTATCTATCTATCTACCTACCTACCTATCTCTATCTATCAATATACCTACCTTCCTATCTGTATCTATCAATCTACCTATCTACCTATCTCTATCTATCAATCTACCTACCTACCTATCTGTATCTATCTATCTACCAACCTACCTATCTGTATCTATCAATCTACCTACCTACATATCTGTATCTATCTATCTACCTATCTACCTATCTCTATCTATCAATCTACCTACCTACCTATCTCTATCTATCTATCTACCTACCTACCTATCTCTATCTATCTACCTACCTACCTATCTCTATCTATCAATTTACCTACCTACCTACCTATCTCTATCTATCTACCTACCTACCTACCTACCTATCTCTATCAATCTACCTACCTACCTATCTCTATCTATCTATCTACCTACCTACCTATCTGTATCTATCAATCTATCTACCTACCTACCTATCTCTATCTATCAATCTACCTACCTACCTATCTGTATCTATCAATCTACCTACCTACCTATCTGTATCTATCTATCTAACAACCTACCTATCTGTATCTATCAATCTACCTACCTACATATCTGTATCTATCTATCTACCTATCTACCTATCTCTATCTATCAATCTACCTACCTACCTATCTCTATCTATCTATCTACCTACCTACCTATCTGTATCTATTTACCTACCTACCTACCTATCTCTATCTATCTACCTACCTACCTACCTATCTCTATCTACCTACCTACCTACCTATCTCTATCTATCTACCTACCTACCTACCTATCTCTATATATCTATCTACCTACCTACCTATCTCTATCTATCTATCTACCTACCTACCTATCTCTATCTATCTACCTACCTACCTACCTATCTCTATCTATCAATCTACCTACCTACCTATCTGTATCTATCTACCTACCTACCTATCTGTCTCTATCAATCTACCTACCTACCTATCTATCTCTATCTATCTATCTACCTACCTACCTACCTATCTCTATCTATCTATCTATCTACCTACCTACCTATCTCTATCTCTCTATCTACCTACCTACCTATCTCTATCTATCTATCTACCTACCTACCTATCTGTATCTATCAATCTACCTACCTACCTATCTCTATCTATCAATCTACCTACCTATCTGTATCTATCTATCTACCTACCTACCTATCTGTATCTATCAATCTACCTACCTACCTATCTCTATCTATCAATCTACCTACCTACCTATCTGTATCTATCTATCTACCAACCTACCTATCTGTATCTATCAATCTACCTACCTACATATCTGTATCTATCTATCTACCTATCTACCTATCTCTATCTATCAATCTACCTACCTACCTATCTCTATCTATCTACCTACCTACCTATCTCTATCTATCTACCTACCTACCTACCTACCTATCTGTATCTATCAATCTACCTACCTACCTATCTCTATCTATCAATCAACCTACCTACCTATCTGTATCTATCTATCTACCTACCTACCTATCTGTATCTATCAATTTACCTACCTACCTATCTCTATCTATCTACCTTCCTACCTACCTATCTCTATCAATCTACCTACCTACCTATCTCTATCTATCTATCTACCTACCTACCTATCTGTATCTATCAATCTACCTACCTACCTACCTCTCTCTATCTATCTATCTACCTACCTACCTATCTCTATCTATCAATCTACCTACCTACCTATCTGTATCTATCTATCTACCTACCTACCTATCTGTATCTATCAATCTACCTACCTACCTATCTCTATCTATCTATCTATCTACCTACCTACCTATCTCTATCTCTCTATCTACCTACCTACCTATCTCTATCTATCTATCTACCTACCTACCTATCTGTATCTATCAATCTACCTACCTACCTATCTCTATCTATCAATCTACCTACCTATCTGTATCTATCTATCTACCTACCTACCTATCTGTATCTATCAATCTACCTACCTACCTATCTCTATCTATCAATCTACCTACCTACCTATCTGTATCTATCTATCTACCAACCTACCTATCTGTATCTATCAATCTACCTACCTACATATCTGTATCTATCTATCTACCTATCTACCTATCTCTATCTATCAATCTACCTACCTACCTATCTCTATCTATCTACCTACCTACCTATCTCTATCTATCTACCTACCTACCTACCTACCTATCTGTATCTATCAATCTACCTACCTACCTATCTCTATCTATCAATCAACCTACCTACCTATCTGTATCTATCTATCTACCTACCTACCTATCTGTATCTATCAATTTACCTACCTACCTATCTCTATCTATCTACCTTCCTACCTACCTATCTCTATCAATCTACCTACCTACCTATCTCTATCTATCTATCTACCTACCTACCTATCTGTATCTATCAATCTACCTACCTACCTACCTCTCTCTATCTATCTATCTACCTACCTACCTATCTCTATCTCTCTATCTACCTACCTACCTATCTCTATCTATCTATCTACCTACCTACCTATCTGTATCTATCAATCTACCTACCTACCTATCTCTATCTATCAATCTACCTACCTATCTGTATCTATCTATCTACCTACCTACCTATCTGTATCTATCAATCTACCTACCTACCTATCTCTATCTATCAATCTACCTACCTACCTATCTGTATCTATCTATCTACCAACCTACCTATCTGTATCTATCAATCTACCTACCTACATATCTGTATCTATCTATCTACCTATCTACCTATCTCTATCTATCAATCTACCTACCTACCTATCTCTATCTATCTACCTACCTACCTATCTCTATCTATCTACCTACCTACCTACCTACCTATCTGTATCTATCAATCTACCTACCTACCTATCTCTATCTATCAATCAACCTACCTACCTATCTGTATCTATCTATCTACCTACCTACCTATCTGTATCTATCAATTTACCTACCTACCTATCTCTATCTATCTACCTTCCTACCTACCTATCTCTATCAATCTACCTACCTACCTATCTCTATCTATCTATCTACCTACCTACCTATCTGTATCTATCAATCTACCTACCTACCTACCTCTCTCTATCTATCTATCTACCTACCTACCTATCTCTATCTATCAATCTACCTACCTACCTATCTGTATCTATCTATCTACCAACCTACCTATCTGTATCTATCAATCTACCTACCTACATATCTGTATCTATCTATCTACCTATCTACCTATCTCTATCTATCAATCTACCTACCTACCTATCTCTATCTATCTATCTACCTACCTACCTATCTGTATCTATTTACCTACCTACCTACCTATCTCTCTCTATCTACCTACCTACCTACCTACCTATCTCTATCAATCTACCTACCTACCTATCTCTATCTATCTATCTACCTACCTACCTATCTGTATCTATCAATCTATCTACCTACCTACCTATCTCTATCTATCAATCTACCTACCTACCTATCTGTATCTATCAATCTACCTACCTACCTATCTGTATCTATCTATCTAACAACCTACCTATCTGTATCTATCAATCTACCTACCTACATATCTGTATCTATCTATCTACCTATCTACCTATCTCTATCTATCAATCTACCTACCTACCTATCTCTATCTATCTATCTACCTACCTACCTATCTGTATCTATTTACCTACCTACCTACCTATCTCTATCTATCTACCTACCTACCTACCTATCTCTATCTACCTACCTACCTACCTATCTCTATCTATCTACCTACCTACCTACCTATCTCTATATATCTATCTACCTACCTACCTATCTCTATCTATCTATCTACCTACCTACCTATCTCTATCTATCTACCTACCTACCTACCTATCTCTATCTATCAATCTACCTACCTACCTATCTGTATCTATCTACCTACCTACCTATCTGTCTCTATCAATCTACCTACCTACCTATCTATCTCTATCTATCTATCTACCTACCTACCTACCTATCTCTATCTATCTATCTATCTACCTACCTACCTATCTCTATCTCTCTATCTACCTACCTACCTATCTCTATCTATCTATCTACCTACCTACCTATCTGTATCTATCAATCTACCTACCTACCTATCTCTATCTATCAATCTACCTACCTATCTGTATCTATCTATCTACCTACCTACCTATCTGTATCTATCAATCTACCTACCTACCTATCTCTATCTATCAATCTACCTACCTACCTATCTGTATCTATCTATCTACCAACCTACCTATCTGTATCTATCAATCTACCTACCTACATATCTGTATCTATCTATCTACCTATCTACCTATCTCTATCTATCAATCTACCTACCTACCTATCTCTATCTATCTACCTACCTACCTATCTCTATCTATCTACCTACCTACCTACCTACCTATCTGTATCTATCAATCTACCTACCTACCTATCTCTATCTATCAATCAACCTACCTACCTATCTGTATCTATCTATCTACCTACCTACCTATCTGTATCTATCAATTTACCTACCTACCTATCTCTATCTATCTACCTTCCTACCTACCTATCTCTATCAATCTACCTACCTACCTATCTCTATCTATCTATCTACCTACCTACCTATCTGTATCTATCAATCTACCTACCTACCTACCTCTCTCTATCTATCTATCTACCTACCTACCTATCTCTATCTATCAATCTACCTACCTACCTATCTGTATCTATCTATCTACCAACCTACCTATCTGTATCTATCAATCTACCTACCTACATATCTGTATCTATCTATCTACCTATCTACCTATCTCTATCTATCAATCTACCTACCTACCTATCTCTATCTATCTATCTACCTACCTACCTATCTGTATCTATTTACCTACCTACCTACCTATCTCTCTCTATCTACCTACCTACCTACCTATCTCTATCTACCTACCTACCTACCTATCTCTATCTATCTACCTACCTACCTACCTATCTCTATCTATCTATCTACCTACCTACCTATCTCTATCTATCTATCTACCTACCTACCTATCTCTATCTATCTATCTACCTACCTACCTATCTCTATCTATCAATCTACCTACCTACCTATCTCTATCTATCTATCTACCTACCTACATATCTGTATCTATCTACCTACCTACCTACCTATCTGTATCTATCTAACTACCTACCTACCTATCTCTATCTATCTATCTACCTACCTACCTATCTCTATCTATCTATCTACCTACCTACCTATCTCTATCTATCAATCTACATACCTACCTATCTGTATCTATCAATCTACCTACCTACCTATCTCTATCTATCTATCTACCTACCTACCTATCTCTATCTATCAATCTACCTACCTACCTATCTGTATCTATCAATCTACCTACCTACCTATCTCTATCTATCTACCTACATATCTGTATCTATATATCTACCTACCTACCTATCTCCATCTATCAATCTACCTACCTACCTATCTCTATCTATCTATCTACCTACCTACCTATCTCTATCTATCAATCTACCTACCTACCTATCTCTATCTATCAATCTACCTACCTACCTATCTCTATCTATCTACCTACCTACCTATCTCTATCTATCAATCTACCTACCTACCTATCTGTATCTATCTATCTACCTACCTACCTATCTCTATCAATCTACCTACCTACCTATCTCTATCTATCTATCTACCTACCTACCTATCTCTATCAATCTACCTACCTACCTATCTCTATCTACCTACCTACCTACCTACCTATCTCTATCTATCAATCTACCTACCTACCTATCTCTATCTATCTAATTACCTACCTACATATCTGTATCTATCTACCTACCTACCTACCTATCTGTATCTATCTATCTACCTACCTACCTATCTCTATCTATCTATCTACCTACCTACCTATCTCTATCTATCTATCTACCTACCTACCTATCTCTATCTATCAATCTACATACCTACCTATCTGTATCTATCAATCTACCTACCTACCTATCTCTATCTATCTATCTACCTACCTACCTATCTCTATCTATCAATCTACCCACCTACCTATCTGTATCTATCAATCTACCTACCTACCTATCTCTATCTATCTACCTACCTATCTGTATCTATCTACCTACCTACCTACCTATCTCTATCTATCAATCTACCTACCTACCTATCTGTATCTATCTACCTACCTACCTACCTATCTCTATCTATCAATCTACCTACCTACCTATCTGTATCTATCTACCTACCTACCTATCTGTCTCTATCAATCTACCTACCTACCTATCTATCTCTATCTATCTATCTACCTACCTACCTACCTATCTCTATCTATCTATCTATCTACCTACCTACCTATCTCTATCTCTCTATCTACCTACCTACCTATCTCTATCTATCTATCTACCTACCTACCTATCTGTATCTATCAATCTACCTACCTACCTATCTCTATCTATCAATCTACCTACCTATCTGTATCTATCTATCTACCTACCTACCTATCTGTATCTATCAATCTACCTACCTACCTATCTCTATCTATCAATCTACCTACCTACCTATCTGTATCTATCTATCTACCAACCTACCTATCTGTATCTATCAATCTACCTACCTACATATCTGTATCTATCTATCTACCTATCTACCTATCTCTATCTATCAATCTACCTACCTACCTATCTCTATCTATCTACCTACCTACCTATCTCTATCTATCTACCTACCTACCTACCTACCTATCTGTATCTATCAATCTACCTACCTACCTATCTCTATCTATCAATCAACCTACCTACCTATCTGTATCTATCTATCTACCTACCTACCTATCTGTATCTATCAATTTACCTACCTACCTATCTCTATCTATCTACCTTCCTACCTACCTATCTCTATCAATCTACCTACCTACCTATCTCTATCTATCTATCTACCTACCTACCTATCTGTATCTATCAATCTACCTACCTACCTACCTCTCTCTATCTATCTATCTACCTACCTACCTATCTCTATCTATCAATCTACCTACCTACCTATCTGTATCTATCTATCTACCAACCTACCTATCTGTATCTATCAATCTACCTACCTACATATCTGTATCTATCTATCTACCTATCTACCTATCTCTATCTATCAATCTACCTACCTACCTATCTCTATCTATCTATCTACCTACCTACCTATCTGTATCTATTTACCTACCTACCTACCTATCTCTCTCTATCTACCTACCTACCTACCTATCTCTATCTACCTACCTACCTACCTATCTCTATCTATCTACCTACCTACCTACCTATCTCTATCTATCTATCTACCTACCTACCTATCTCTATCTATCTATCTACCTACCTACCTATCTCTATCTATCTATCTACCTACCTACCTATCTCTATCTATCAATCTACCTACCTACCTATCTCTATCTATCTATCTACCTACCTACATATCTGTATCTATCTACCTACCTACCTACCTATCTGTATCTATCTAACTACCTACCTACCTATCTCTATCTATCTATCTACCTACCTACCTATCTCTATCTATCTATCTACCTACCTACCTATCTCTATCTATCAATCTACATACCTACCTATCTGTATCTATCAATCTACCTACCTACCTATCTCTATCTATCTATCTACCTACCTACCTATCTCTATCTATCAATCTACCTACCTACCTATCTGTATCTATCAATCTACCTACCTACCTATCTCTATCTATCTACCTACATATCTGTATCTATATATCTACCTACCTACCTATCTCCATCTATCAATCTACCTACCTACCTATCTCTATCTATCTATCTACCTACCTACCTATCTCTATCTATCAATCTACCTACCTACCTATCTCTATCTATCAATCTACCTACCTACCTATCTCTATCTATCTACCTACCTACCTATCTCTATCTATCAATCTACCTACCTACCTATCTGTATCTATCTATCTACCTACCTACCTATCTCTATCAATCTACCTACCTACCTATCTCTATCTATCTATCTACCTACCTACCTATCTCTATCAATCTACCTACCTACCTATCTCTATCTACCTACCTACCTACCTACCTATCTCTATCTATCAATCTACCTACCTACCTATCTCTATCTATCTAATTACCTACCTACATATCTGTATCTATCTACCTACCTACCTACCTATCTGTATCTATCTATCTACCTACCTACCTATCTCTATCTATCTATCTACCTACCTACCTATCTCTATCTATCTATCTACCTACCTACCTATCTCTATCTATCAATCTACATACCTACCTATCTGTATCTATCAATCTACCTACCTACCTATCTCTATCTATCTATCTACCTACCTACCTATCTCTATCTATCAATCTACCCACCTACCTATCTGTATCTATCAATCTACCTACCTACCTATCTCTATCTATCTACCTACCTATCTGTATCTATCTACCTACCTACCTACCTATCTCTATCTATCAATCTACCTACCTACCTATCTGTATCTATCTATCTACCTACCTACCTATCTCTATCTATCTATCTACCTACCTACCTATCTCTATCTATCAATCTACCTACCTACCTATCTGTATCTATCGATCTACCTACCTACCTATCTCTATCTATCTATCTACCTACCTACCTATCTCTATCTATCAATCTACCTACCTACCTATCTGTATCTATCTATCTACCTACCTACCTATCTCTATCTATCTATCTACCTACCTACCTATCTCTATCTATCAATCTACATACCTACCTATCTGTATCTATCAATCTACCTACCTACCTATCTCTATCTATCTACCTACATATCTGTATCTATATATCTACCTACCTACCTATCTCTATCTATCAATGTACCTACCTACCTATCTCTATCTATCTATCTACCTACCTACCTATCTCTATCTATCAATCTACCTACCTACCTATCTGTATCTATCAATCTACCTACCTACCTACCTCTCTCTATCTATCTATCTACCTACCTACCTATCTCTATCTATCAATCTACCTACCTACCTATCTGTATCTATCAATCTACCTACCTACCTATCTCTATCTACCTACCTACCTACCTACCTATCTCTATCAATCTACCTACCTACCTATCTCTATCTATCTATCTACCTACCTACCTATCTCTATCTATCAATCTACCTACCTTCCTATCTGTATCTATCAATCTACCTACCTACCTATCTCTATCTATCAATCTACCTACCTGCCTATCTGTATCTATCTATCTACCAACCTACCTATCTGTATCTATCAATCTACCTACCTACATATCTGTATCTATCTATCTACCTATCTACCTATCTCTATCTATCAATCTACCTACCTACCTATCTCTATCTATCTATCTACCTACCTACCTATCTCTATCTATCTACCTACCTACCTACCTATCTCTATCTATCAATTTACCTACCTACCTATCTCTATCTATCTACCTTCCTACCTACCTATCTCTATCAATCTACCTACCTACCTATCTCTATCTATCTATCTACCTACCTACCTATCTGTATCTATCAATCTACCTACCTACCTACCTCTCTCTATCTATCTATCTACCTACCTACCTATCTCTATCTATCTACCTACCTACCTACCTATCTCTATCAATCTACCTACCTACCTATCTCTATCTATCTATCTACCTACCTACCTATCTCTATCTATCAATATACCTACCTTCCTATCTGTATCTATCAATCTACCTATCTACCTATCTCTATCTATCAATCTACCTACCTACCTATCTGTATCTATCTATCTACCAACCTACCTATCTGTATCTATCAATCTACATACCTACATATCTGTATCTATCTATCTACCTATCTACCTATCTCTATCTATCAATCTACCTACCTACCTATCTCTATCTATCTATCTACCTACCTACCTATCTCTATCTATCTACCTACCTACCTATCTCTATCTATCAATTTACCTACCTACCTACCTATCTCTATCTATCTACCTACCTACCTACCTATCTCTATCAATCTACCTACCTACCTATCTCTATCTATCTATCTACCTACCTACCTATCTGTATCTATCAATCTATCTACCTACCTACCTATCTCTATCTATCAATCTACCTACCTACCTATCTGTATCTATCAATCTACCTACCTACCTATCTGTATCTATCTATCTACCAACCTACCTATCTGTATCTATCAATCTACCTACCTACATATCTGTATCTATCTATCTACCTATCTACCTATCTCTATCTATCAATCTACCTACCTACCTATCTCTATCTATCTATCTACCTACCTACCTATCTGTATCTATTTACCTACCTACCTACCTATCTCTATCTATCTACCTACCTACCTACCTATCTCTATCTACCTACCTACCTACCTATCTCTATCTATCTACCTACCTACCTACCTATCTCTATCTATCTATCTACCTACCTACCTATCTCTATCTATCTATCTACCTACCTACCTATCTCTATCTATCTACCTACCTACCTACCTATCTCTATCTATCAATCTACCTACCTACCTATCTGTATCTATCTACCTACCTACCTATCTGTCTCTATCAATCTACCTACCTACCTATCTATCTCTATCTATCTATCTACCTACCTACCTACCTATCTCTATCTATCTATCTATCTACCTACCTACCTATCTCTATCTCTCTATCTACCTACCTACCTATCTCTATCTATCTATCTACCTACCTACCTATCTGTATCTATCAATCTACCTACCTACCTATCTCTATCTATCAATCTACCTACCTATCTGTATCTATCTATCTACCTACCTACCTATCTGTATCTATCAATCTACCTACCTACCTATCTCTATCTATCAATCTACCTACCTACATATCTGTATCTATCTATCTACCTACCTACCTATCTGTATCTATCAATCTACCTACCTACCCATCTCTATCTATCAATCTACCTACCTACCTATCTGTATCTATCTATCTACCTACCTACCTATCTGTATCTATCAATCTACCTACCTACCTATCTCTATCTCTATCTCTATCTACCTACCTACATATCTGTATCTATCTACCTACCTACCTACCTACCTATCTCTTTCTATCTATCTATCTACCTACCTACCTATCTGTATCTATCTATCTACCTACCTACCTAACTGTATCTATCTATCTACCTACCTACCTATCTCTATCTATCTATCTACCTACCTACCTATCTCTATCAATCTACCTACCTACCTATCTCTATCTACCTACCTACCTACCTACCTATCTCTATCTATCAATCTACCTACCTACCTATCTCTATCTATCTATCTACCTACCTACATATCTGTATCTATCTACCTACCTACCTACCTATCTGTATCTATCTATCTACCTACCTACCTATCTCTATCTATCTATCTACCTACCTACCTATCTCTATCTATCTATCTATCTACCTACCTACCTATCTCTATCTATCAATCTACATACCTACCTATCTGTATCTATCAATCTACCTACCTACCTATCTCTATCTATCTATCTACCTACCTACCTATCTCTATCTATCAATCTACCTACCTACCTATCTGTATCTATCAATCTACCTACCTACCTATCTCTATCTATCTACCTACATATCTGTATCTATATATCTACCTACCTACCTATCTCTATCTATCAATCTACCTACCTACCTATCTCTATCTATCTATCTACCTACCTACCTATCTCTATCTATCAATCTACCTACCTACCTATCTGTATCTATCAATCTACCTACCTACCTATCTCTATCTATCTATCTACCTACCTACCTATCTCGATCTATCTATCTACCTACCTACCTATCAATCTACCTACCTACCTATCCGTATCTATCAATCTACCTAGCTACCTATCTCTATCTACCTACCTACCTACCTACCTATCTCTATCTATCAATCTACCTACCTACCTATCTCTATCTATCTATCTACCTACCTACCTATCTGTATCTATCAATCTAGCTACCTACCTATCTGTATCTATCAATCTACCTACCTACCTACCTCTCTCTATCTATCTATCTACCTACCTACCTATCTCTATCTATCAATCTACCTACCTACCTATCTGTATCTATCAATCTACCTACCTACCTATCTCTATCTATCTACCTACCTACCTACCTATCTCTATCAATCTACCTACCTACCTATCTCTATCTATCTATCTACCTACCTACCTATCTGTATCTATCTATCTACCAACCTACCTATCTGTATCTATCAATCTACCTACCTACATATCTGTATCTATCTATCTACCTATCTACCTATCTCTATCTATCAATCTACCTACCTACCTATCTCTATCTATCTATCTACCTACCTACCTATCTCTATCTATCTACCTACCTACCTACCTATCTCTATCTATCAATCTACCTACCTACCTACCTATCTCTATCTATCTATCTACCTACCTACCTATCTCTATCAATCTACCTACCTACCTATCTCTATCTATCTACCTACCTACCTACCTACCTATCTGTATCTATCAATCTACCTACCTACCTATCTCTATCTATCAATCAACCTACCTACCTATCTCGATCTATCTATCTACCTACCTACCTATCTGTATCTATCAATCTACCTACCTACATATCTGTATCTATCTATCTACCTATCTACCTATCTCTATCTATCAATCTACCTACCTACCTATCTCGATCTATCTATCTACCTACCTACCTATCAATCTACCTACCTACCTATCCGTATCTATCAATCTACCTAGCTACCTATCTCTATCTATCTATCTACCTACCTACCTATCTCTATCTATCTACCTACCTACCTACCTAGATATCTGTATCTATATATCTACCTACCTACCTATCTCTATCTATCAAACTACCTACCTACCTATCTGTATCTATCTATCTACCTACCTACCTACCTATCTCTATCAATCTATCTACCTACCTATCTGTATCTATCTACCTACCTACCTACCTATCTCTATCTATCTACCTACCTACCTACCTATCTCTATCTATCAATCTACCTACCTACCTATCTGTATCTATCTATCTACCTACCTACATATCTGTATCTATATATCTACCTACCTACCTATCTGTATCTATCTATCTACCTATCTCTATCTATCTATCTACCTACCTACCTATCTCTATCTATCTATCTACCTACCTACCTATCTCTATCAATCTACCTACCTACCTATCTCTATCTATCTACCTACCTACCTACCTACCTATCTGTATCTATCAATCTACCTACCTACCTATCTCTATCTATCAATCAACCTACCTACCTATCTGTATCTATCTACCTACCTACCTATCTGTATCTATCAATCTACCTACCTACATATCTGTATCTATCTATCTACCTATCTACCTATCTCTATTTATCAATCTACCTACCTACCTATCTCTATCTATCTATCTACCTACCTACCTATCTCTATCTACCTACCTACCTACATATCTGTATCTATATATCTACCTACCTACTATCTCTATCTATCAAACTACCTACCTACCTATCTGTATCTATCTATCTACCTACCTACCTACCTATCTCTATCAATCTATCTACCTACCTATCTGTATCTATCTACCTACCTACCTACCTATCTCTATCTATCTACCTACCTACCTACCTATCTCTATCTATCAATCTACCTACCTACCTATCTGTATCTATCTATCTACCTACCTACATATCTGTATCTATATATCTACCTACCTACCTATCTGTATCTATCTATCTACCTATCTACCTATCTCTATCTATCAATCTATCTACCTACCTATCTCTATCTATCAATCCACCTACCTACCTTTCTGTATCTATCTATCTACCTATCTACCTATCTCTATCTATCAATCAACCTACCTACCTATCTGTATCTATCTATCTACCTACCTACATATCTGTATCTATATATCTACCTACCTACCTATCTCTATCTATCAATCTACCTACCTACCTATCTGTATCTATCTATCTACCTACCCACCTATCTGTATTTATCTACCTACCCACCTATCTGTATTTATCTATCTACCTACCTATCTGTATCTATCTATCTACCTACCTACCTATCTCTATCTATCAATCTACCTACCTACCTATCTGTATCTATCAATCTACCTACCTACCTATCTGTATCTATCTATCTACCTACCTACCTATCTCTATCTATCGATCTACCTACCTACCTATCTCTATCTATCTATCTACCTACCTACCTCTATCTATCTATCTACCTACCTACCTATCTGTATCTAACTATCTACTTACCTACCTATCTCTATCTATCAATCTACCTACCTTCCTATCTGTATCTATCAATCTACCTACCTACCTATCTCTATCTATCTATCTACCTACCTACCTATCTCTATTTATCTACCTACCTACCTACCTACCTATCTCTATCAATCTACCTACCTACCTATCTCTATCTATCTATCTACCTACCTACCTATCTCTATCTATCTATCTACCTACCTACCTATCTCTATCTATCAATCTACCTACCTACCTATCTGTATCTATCAATCTACCTACCTACCTATCTGTATCTATCTATCTACCTACCCACCTATCTGTATTTATCTATCTACCTACCTATCTGTATCTATCTATCTACCTACCTACCTATCTGTATCTATCAATCTACCTACCTACCTATCTGTATCTATCTATCTACCTACCCACCTATCTGTATTTATCTATCTACCTACCTATCTGTATCTATCTATCTACCTACCTACCTATCTGTATCTATCTACCTACCTACCTACCTATCTCTATCTATCTATCTACCTACCTACCTATCTCTATCTATCAATCTACCTACCTACCTATCTCTATCTATCAATCTACCTACCTACCTATCTGTATCTATCTATCTACCTACCCACCTATCTGTATTTATCTATCTACCTACCTATCTGTATCTATCTATCTACCTAACTACCTATCTGTATCTATCTACCTACCTACCTACCTATCTCTATCTATCAATCTACCTACCTACCTCTCTGTATCTATCTATCTACCTACCTACCTATCTGTATCTATCTATCTACCTACCTACCTATCTGTATCTATCTATCTACCTACCTACCTATCTCTATCTATCTATCTACCTACCTACCTATCTCTATCTATCGATCTACCTACCTACCTATCTCTATCTATCTATCTACCTACCTACCTATCTGTATCTATCAATCTACCTACCTACCTATCTCTATCTATCAATCTACCTACCTACCCATCTGTATCTATCTATCTACCTACCTACCTATCTCTATCTATCAATCTACCTACCTACCTATCTGTATCTATCAATCTACCTACCTACCTATCTGTATCTATCTATCTACCTACCTACCTATCTGTATCTATCAATCTACCTACCTACCTATCTGTATCTATCTATCTACCTACCTACCTATCTGTATCTATCTACCTACCTACCTACCTATCTCTATCTATCAATCTACCTACCTACCTATCTGTATCTATCTATCTACCTACCTACCTATCTGTATCTATCTATCTACCTACCTACCTATCTCTATCTACCTACCTACCTATCTCTATCTATCGATCTACCTACCTACCTATCTCTATCTATCTATCTACCTACCTACCTATCTCTATCTATCTATCTACCTACCTACCTATCTGTATCTATCTATCTACCTACCTACCTATCTGTATCTATCAATCTACCTACCTACCTATCTCTATCTATCTACCTACATATCTGTATCTATATATCTACCTACCTACCTATCTCTATCTATCAATCTACCTACCTACCTATCTCTATCTATCTATCTACCTACCTACCTATCTCTATCTATCAATCTACCTACCTACCTATCTGTATCTATCAATCTAACTACCTACCCTATCTCTATCTATCTATCTACCTACCTATCTGTATCTATCAATCTACCTACCTACCTATCTGTATCTATCAATCTACCTACCTACCTATCTCTATCTATCTATCTACCTACCTACCTATCTCTATCTATCAATCTACCTACCTACCTATCTGTATCTATCAATCTACCTACCTACCTATCTCTATCTATCTACCTACATATCTGTATCTATATATCTACCTACCTACCTATCTCTATCTATCAATCTACCTACCTACCTATCTGTATCTATCTACCTACCTACCTACCTATCTCTATCTATCAATCTACCTACCTACCTATCTGTATCTATCTATCTACCTACCTACCTATCTCTATCTATCTATCTACCTACCTACCTATCTCTATCTATCAATCTACCTACCTACCTATCTGTATCTATCGATCTACCTACCTACCTATCTCTATCTATCTATCTACCTACCTACCTATCTCTATCTATCAATCTACCTACCTACCTATCTGTATCTATCTATCTACCTACCTACCTATCTCTATCTATCTATCTACCTACCTACCTATCTCTATCTATCAATCTACATACCTACCTATCTGTATCTATCAATCTACCTACCTACCTATCTCTATCTATCTACCTACATATCTGTATCTATATATCTACCTACCTACCTATCTCTATCTATCAATGTACCTACCTACCTATCTCTATCTATCTATCTACCTACCTACCTATCTCTATCTATCAATCTACCTACCTACCTATCTGTATCTATCAATCTACCTACCTACCTACCTCTCTCTATCTATCTATCTACCTACCTACCTATCTCTATCTATCAATCTACCTACCTACCTATCTGTATCTATCAATCTACCTACCTACCTATCTCTATCTACCTACCTACCTACCTATCTCTATCAATCTACCTACCTACCTATCTCTATCTATCTATCTACCTACCTACCTATCTCTATCTATCAATCTACCTACCTTCCTATCTGTATCTATCAATCTACCTACCTACCTATCTCTATCTATCAATCTACCTACCTACCTATCTGTATCTATCTATCTACCAACCTACCTATCTGTATCTATCAATCTACCTACCTACATATCTGTATCTATCTATCTACCTATCTACCTATCTCTATCTATCAATCTACCTACCTACCTATCTCTATCTATCTATCTACCTACCTACCTATCTCTATCTATCTACCTACCTACCTACCTATCTCTATCTATCAATTTACCTACCTACCTATCTCTATCTATCTACCTACCTACCTACCTATCTCTATCAATCTACCTACCTACCTATCTCTATCTATCTATCTACCTACCTACCTATCTGTATCTATCAATCTACCTACCTACCTACCTCTCTCTATCTATCTATCTACCTACCTACCTATCTCTATCTATCTACCTACCTACCTACCTATCTCTATCAATCTACCTACCTACCTATCTCTATCTATCTATCTACCTACCTACCTATCTCTATCTATCAATATACCTACCTTCCTATCTGTATCTATCAATCTACCTATCTACCTATCTCTATCTATCAATCTACCTACCTACCTATCTGTATCTATCTATCTACCAACCTACCTATCTGTATCTATCAATCTACCTACCTACATATCTGTATCTATCTATCTACCTATCTACCTATCTCTATCTATCAATCTACCTACCTACCTATCTCTATCTATCTATCTACCTACCTACCTATCTCTATCTATCTACCTACCTACCTATCTCTATCTATCAATTTACCTACCTACCTACCTATCTCTATCTATCTACCTACCTACCTACCTACCTATCTCTATCAATCTACCTACCTACCTATCTCTATCTATCTATCTACCTACCTACCTATCTGTATCTATCAATCTATCTACCTACCTACCTATCTCTATCTATCAATCTACCTACCTACCTATCTGTATCTATCAATCTACCTACCTACCTATCTGTATCTATCTATCTAACAACCTACCTATCTGTATCTATCAATCTACCTACCTACATATCTGTATCTATCTATCTACCTATCTACCTATCTCTATCTATCAATCTACCTACCTACCTATCTCTATCTATCTATCTACCTACCTACCTATCTGTATCTATTTACCTACCTACCTACCTATCTCTATCTATCTACCTACCTACCTACCTATCTCTATCTACCTACCTACCTACCTATCTCTATCTATCTACCTACCTACCTACCTATCTCTATATATCTATCTACCTACCTACCTATCTCTATCTATCTATCTACCTACCTACCTATCTCTATCTATCTACCTACCTACCTACCTATCTCTATCTATCAATCTACCTACCTACCTATCTGTATCTATCTACCTACCTACCTATCTGTCTCTATCAATCTACCTACCTACCTATCTATCTCTATCTATCTATCTACCTACCTACCTACCTATCTCTATCTATCTATCTATCTACCTACCTACCTATCTCTATCTCTCTATCTACCTACCTACCTATCTCTATCTATCTATCTACCTACCTACCTATCTGTATCTATCAATCTACCTACCTACCTATCTCTATCTATCAATCTACCTACCTATCTGTATCTATCTATCTACCTACCTACCTATCTGTATCTATCAATCTACCTACCTACCTATCTCTATCTATCAATCTACCTACCTACCTATCTGTATCTATCTATCTACCAACCTACCTATCTGTATCTATCAATCTACCTACCTACATATCTGTATCTATCTATCTACCTATCTACCTATCTCTATCTATCAATCTACCTACCTACCTATCTCTATCTATCTACCTACCTACCTATCTCTATCTATCTACCTACCTACCTACCTACCTATCTGTATCTATCAATCTACCTACCTACCTATCTCTATCTATCAATCAACCTACCTACCTATCTGTATCTATCTATCTACCTACCTACCTATCTGTATCTATCAATTTACCTACCTACCTATCTCTATCTATCTACCTTCCTACCTACCTATCTCTATCAATCTACCTACCTACCTATCTCTATCTATCTATCTACCTACCTACCTATCTGTATCTATCAATCTACCTACCTACCTACCTCTCTCTATCTATCTATCTACCTACCTACCTATCTCTATCTATCAATCTACCTACCTACCTATCTGTATCTATCTATCTACCAACCTACCTATCTGTATCTATCAATCTACCTACCTACCTATCTGTATCTATCAATCTACCTACCTACCTATCTCTATCTATCAATCAACCTACCTACCTATCTGTATCTATCTATCTACCTACCTACCTATCTGTATCTATCAATTTACCTACCTACCTATCTCTATCTATCTACCTTCCTACCTACCTATCTCTATCAATCTACCTACCTACCTATCTCTATCTATCTATCTACCTACCTACCTATCTGTATCTATCAATCTACCTACCTACCTACCTCTCTCTATCTATCTATCTACCTACCTACCTATCTCTATCTATCAATCTACCTACCTACCTATCTGTATCTATCTATCTACCAACCTACCTATCTGTATCTATCAATCTACCTACCTACATATCTGTATCTATCTATCTACCTATCTACCTATCTCTATCTATCAATCTACCTACCTACCTATCTCTATCTATCTATCTACCTACCTACCTATCTGTATCTATTTACCTACCTACCTACCTATCTCTATCTATCTACCTACCTACCTACCTATCTCTATCTACCTACCTACCTACCTATCTCTATCTATCTACCTACCTACCTACCTATCTCTATATATCTATCTACCTACCTACCTATCTCTATCTATCTATCTACCTACCTACCTATCTCTATCTATCTACCTACCTACCTACCTATCTCTATCTATCAATCTACCTACCTACCTATCTGTATCTATCTACCTACCTACCTATCTGTCTCTATCAATCTACCTACCTACCTATCTATCTCTATCTATCTATCTACCTACCTACCTACCTATCTCTATCTATCTATCTATCTACCTACCTACCTATCTCTATCTCTCTATCTACCTACCTACCTATCTCTATCTATCTATCTACCTACCTACCTATCTGTATCTATCAATCTACCTACCTACCTATCTCTATCTATCAATCTACCTACCTATCTGTATCTATCTATCTACCTACCTACCTATCTGTATCTATCAATCTACCTACCTACCTATCTCTATCTATCAATCTACCTACCTACCTATCTGTATCTATCTATCTACCAACCTACCTATCTGTATCTATCAATCTACCTACCTACATATCTGTATCTATCTATCTACCTATCTACCTATCTCTATCTATCAATCTACCTACCTACATATCTGTATCTATCTATCTACCTATCTACCTATCTCTATCTATCAATCTACCTACCTACCTATCTCTATCTATCTATCTACCTACCTACCTATCTGTATCTATTTACCTACCTACCTACCTATCTCTATCTATCTACCTACCTACCTACCTATCTCTATCTACCTACCTACCTACCTATCTCTATCTATCTACCTACCTACCTACCTATCTCTATATATCTATCTACCTACCTACCTATCTCTATCTATCTATCTACCTACCTACCTATCTCTATCTATCTACCTACCTACCTACCTATCTCTATCTATCAATCTACCTACCTACCTATCTGTATCTATCTACCTACCTACCTATCTGTCTCTATCAATCTACCTACCTACCTATCTATCTCTATCTATCTATCTACCTACCTACCTACCTATCTCTATCTATCTATCTATCTATCTACCTACCTACCTATCTCTATCTCTCTATCTACCTACCTACCTATCTCTATCTATCTATCTACCTACCTACCTATCTGTATCTATCAATCTACCTACCTACCTATCTCTATCTATCAATCTACCTACCTATCTGTATCTATCTATCTACCTACCTACCTATCTGTATCTATCAATCTACCTACCTACCTATCTCTATCTATCAATCTACCTACCTACCTATCTGTATCTATCTATCTACCAACCTACCTATCTGTATCTATCAATCTACCTACCTACATATCTGTATCTATCTATCTACCTATCTACCTATCTCTATCTATCAATCTACCTACCTACCTATCTCTATCTATCTACCTACCTACCTATCTCTATCTATCTACCTACCTACCTACCTACCTATCTGTATCTATCAATCTACCTACCTACCTATCTCTATCTATCAATCAACCTACCTACCTATCTGTATCTATCTATCTACCTACCTACCTATCTGTATCTATCAATTTACCTACCTACCTATCTCTATCTATCTACCTTCCTACCTACCTATCTCTATCAATCTACCTACCTACCTATCTCTATCTATCTATCTACCTACCTACCTATCTGTATCTATCAATCTACCTACCTACCTACCTCTCTCTATCTATCTATCTACCTACCTACCTATCTCTATCTATCAATCTACCTACCTACCTATCTGTATCTATCTATCTACCTACCTACCTATCTGTATCTATCAATCTACCTACCTACCTATCTCTATCTATCTATCTATCTACCTACCTACCTATCTCTATCTATCTATCTACCTACCTACCTATCTGTATCTATCAATCTATCTACCTACCTACCTATCTCTATCTATCAATCTACCTACCTACCTATCTGTATCTATCAATCTACCTACCTACCTATCTGTATCTATCTATCTAACAACCTACCTATCTGTATCTATCAATCTACCTACCTACATATCTGTATCTATCTATCTACCTATCTACCTATCTCTATCTATCAATCTACCTACCTACCTATCTCTATCTATCTATCTACCTACCTACCTATCTGTATCTATTTACCTACCTACCTACCTATCTCTATCTATCTACCTACCTACCTACCTATCTCTATCTACCTACCTACCTACCTATCTCTATCTATCTACCTACCTACCTACCTATCTCTATATATCTATCTACCTACCTACCTATCTCTATCTATCTATCTACCTACCTACCTATCTCTATCTATCTACCTACCTACCTACCTATCTCTATCTATCAATCTACCTACCTACCTATCTGTATCTATCTACCTACCTACCTATCTGTCTCTATCAATCTACCTACCTACCTATCTATCTCTATCTATCTATCTACCTACCTACCTACCTATCTCTATCTATCTATCTATCTACCTACCTACCTATCTCTATCTCTCTATCTACCTACCTACCTATCTCTATCTATCTATCTACCTACCTACCTATCTGTATCTATCAATCTACCTACCTACCTATCTCTATCTATCAATCTACCTACCTATCTGTATCTATCTATCTACCTACCTACCTATCTGTATCTATCAATCTACCTACCTACCTATCTCTATCTATCAATCTACCTACCTACCTATCTGTATCTATCTATCTACCAACCTACCTATCTGTATCTATCAATCTACCTACCTACATATCTGTATCTATCTATCTACCTATCTACCTATCTCTATCTATCAATCTACCTACCTACCTATCTCTATCTATCTACCTACCTACCTATCTCTATCTATCTACCTACCTACCTACCTACCTATCTGTATCTATCAATCTACCTACCTACCTATCTCTATCTATCAATCAACCTACCTACCTATCTGTATCTATCTATCTACCTACCTACCTATCTGTATCTATCAATTTACCTACCTACCTATCTCTATCTATCTACCTTCCTACCTACCTATCTCTATCAATCTACCTACCTACCTATCTCTATCTATCTATCTACCTACCTACCTATCTGTATCTATCAATCTACCTACCTACCTACCTCTCTCTATCTATCTATCTACCTACCTACCTATCTCTATCTATCAATCTACCTACCTACCTATCTGTATCTATCTATCTACCAACCTACCTATCTGTATCTATCAATCTACCTACCTACCTATCTGTATCTATCAATCTACCTACCTACCTATCTCTATCTATCAATCAACCTACCTACCTATCTGTATCTATCTATCTACCTACCTACCTATCTGTATCTATCAATTTACCTACCTACCTATCTCTATCTATCTACCTTCCTACCTACCTATCTCTATCAATCTACCTACCTACCTATCTCTATCTATCTATCTACCTACCTACCTATCTGTATCTATCAATCTACCTACCTACCTACCTCTCTCTATCTATCTATCTACCTACCTACCTATCTCTATCTATCAATCTACCTACCTACCTATCTGTATCTATCTATCTACCAACCTACCTATCTGTATCTATCAATCTACCTACCTACATATCTGTATCTATCTATCTACCTATCTACCTATCTCTATCTATCAATCTACCTACCTACCTATCTCTATCTATCTATCTACCTACCTACCTATCTGTATCTATTTACCTACCTACCTACCTATCTCTATCTATCTACCTACCTACCTATCTGTATCTATCAATCTACCTACCTACCCATCTCTATCTATCAATCTACCTACCTACCTATCTGTATCTATCTATCTACCTACCTACCTATCTGTATCTATCAATCTACCTACCTACCTATCTCTATCTCTATCTCTATCTACCTACCTACATATCTGTATCTATCTACCTACCTACCTACCTACCTATCTCTTTCTATCTATCTATCTACCTACCTACCTATCTGTATCTATCTATCTACCTACCTACCTAACTGTATCTATCTATCTACCTACCTACCTATCTCTATCTATCTATCTACCTACCTACCTATCTCTATCAATCTACCTACCTACCTATCTCTATCTACCTACCTACCTACCTACCTATCTCTATCTATCAATCTACCTACCTACCTATCTCTATCTATCTATCTACCTACCTACATATCTGTATCTATCTACCTACCTACCTACCTATCTGTATCTATCTATCTACCTACCTACCTATCTCTATCTATCTATCTACCTACCTACCTATCTCTATCTATCTATCTATCTACCTACCTACCTATCTCTATCTATCAATCTACATACCTACCTATCTGTATCTATCAATCTACCTACCTACCTATCTCTATCTATCTATCTACCTACCTACCTATCTCTATCTATCAATCTACCTACCTACCTATCTGTATCTATCAATCTACCTACCTACCTATCTCTATCTATCTACCTACATATCTGTATCTATATATCTACCTACCTACCTATCTCTATCTATCAATCTACCTACCTACCTATCTCTATCTATCTATCTACCTACCTACCTATCTCTATCTATCAATCTACCTACCTACCTATCTGTATCTATCAATCTACCTACCTACCTATCTCTATCTATCTATCTACCTACCTACCTATCTCGATCTATCTATCTACCTACCTACCTATCAATCTACCTACCTACCTATCCGTATCTATCAATCTACCTAGCTACCTATCTCTATCTACCTACCTACCTACCTACCTATCTCTATCTATCAATCTACCTACCTACCTATCTCTATCTATCTATCTACCTACCTACCTATCTGTATCTATCAATCTAGCTACCTACCTATCTGTATCTATCAATCTACCTACCTACCTACCTCTCTCTATCTATCTATCTACCTACCTACCTATCTCTATCTATCAATCTACCTACCTACCTATCTGTATCTATCAATCTACCTACCTACCTATCTCTATCTATCTACCTACCTACCTACCTATCTCTATCAATCTACCTACCTACCTATCTCTATCTATCTATCTACCTACCTACCTATCTGTATCTATCTATCTACCAACCTACCTATCTGTATCTATCAATCTACCTACCTACATATCTGTATCTATCTATCTACCTATCTACCTATCTCTATCTATCAATCTACCTACCTACCTATCTCTATCTATCTATCTACCTACCTACCTATCTCTATCTATCTACCTACCTACCTACCTATCTCTATCTATCAATCTACCTACCTACCTACCTATCTCTATCTATCTATCTACCTACCTACCTATCTCTATCAATCTACCTACCTACCTATCTCTATCTATCTACCTACCTACCTACCTATCTGTATCTATCAATCTACCTACCTACCTATCTCTATCTATCAATCAACCTACCTACCTATCTGTATCTATCTATCTACCTACCTACCTATCTGTATCTATCAATCTACCTACCTACATATCTGTATCTATCTATCTACCTATCTACCTATCTCTATCTATCAATCTACCTACCTACCTATCTCGATCTATCTATCTACCTACCTACCTATCAATCTACCTACCTACCTATCCGTATCTATCAATCTACCTAGCTACCTATCTCTATCTATCTATCTACCTACCTACCTATCTCTATCTATCTACCTACCTACCTACCTATCTCTATCTATCAATCTACCTACCTACCTACCTATCTCTATCTATCTATCTACCTACCTACCTATCTCTATCAATCTACCTACCTACCTATCTCTATCTATCTACCTACCTACCTACCTATCTGTATCTATCAATCTACCTACCTACCTATCTCTATCTATCAATCAACCTACCTACCTATCTGTATCTATCTATCTACCTACCTACCTATCTGTATCTATCAATCTACCTACCTACATATCTGTATCTATCTATCTACCTATCTACCTATCTCTATCTATCAATCTACCTACCTACCTATCTCGATCTATCTATCTACCTACCTACCTATCAATCTACCTACCTACCTATCCGTATCTATCAATCTACCTAGCTACCTATCTCTATCTATCTATCTACCTACCTACCTATCTCTATCTATCTACCTACCTACCTACCTAGATATCTGTATCTATATATCTACCTACCTACCTATCTCTGTCTATCAAACTACCTACCTACCTATCTGTATCTATCTATCTACCTACCTACCTACCTATCTCTATCAATCTATCTACCTACCTATCTGTATCTATCTACCTACCTACCTACCTATCTCTATCTATCTACCTACCTACCTACCTATCTCTATCTATCAATCTACCTACCTACCTATCTGTATCTATCTATCTACCTACCTACATATCTGTATCTATATATCTACCTACCTACCTATCTGTATCTATCTATCTACCTACCTACCTATCTGTATCTATCAATCTACCTACCTACCCATCTCTATCTATCAATCTACCTACCTACCTATCTGTATCTATCTATCTACCTACCTACCTATCTGTATCTATCAATCTACCTACCTACCTATCTCTATCTCTATCTCTATCTACCTACCTACATATCTGTATCTATCTACCTACCTACCTACCTACCTACCTATCTCTTTCTATCTATCTATCTACCTACCTACCTATCTGTATCTATCTATCTACCTACCTACCTAACTGTATCTATCTATCTACCTACCTACCTATCTCTATCTATCTATCTACCTACCTACCTATCTCTATCAATCTACCTACCTACCTATCTCTATCTACCTACCTACCTACCTACCTATCTCTATCTATCAATCTACCTACCTACCTATCTCTATCTATCTATCTACCTACCTACATATCTGTATCTATCTACCTACCTACCTACCTATCTGTATCTATCTATCTACCTACCTACCTATCTCTATCTATCTATCTACCTACCTACCTATCTCTATCTATCTATCTATCTATCTATCTATCTACCTACCTACCTATCTCTATCTATCAATCTACATACCTACCTATCTGTATCTATCAATCTACCTACCTACCTATCTCTATCTATCTATCTACCTACCTACCTATCTCTATCTATCAATCTACCTACCTACCTATCTGTATCTATCAATCTACCTACCTACCTATCTCTATCTATCTACCTACATATCTGTATCTATATATCTACCTACCTACCTATCTCTATCTATCAATCTACCTACCTACCTATCTCTATCTATCTATCTACCTACCTACCTATCTCTATCTATCAATCTACCTACCTACCTATCTGTATCTATCAATCTACCTACCTACCTATCTCTATCTATCTATCTACCTACCTACCTATCTCGATCTATCTATCTACCTACCTACCTATCAATCTACCTACCTACCTATCCGTATCTATCAATCTACCTAGCTACCTATCTCTATCTACCTACCTACCTACCTACCTATCTCTATCTATCAATCTACCTACCTACCTATCTCTATCTATCTATCTACCTACCTACCTATCTGTATCTATCAATCTAGCTACCTACCTATCTGTATCTATCAATCTACCTACCTACCTACCTCTCTCTATCTATCTATCTACCTACCTACCTATCTCTATCTATCAATCTACCTACCTACCTATCTGTATCTATCAATCTACCTACCTACCTATCTCTATCTATCTACCTACCTACCTACCTATCTCTATCAATCTACCTACCTACCTATCTCTATCTATCTATCTACCTACCTACCTATCTGTATCTATCTATCTACCAACCTACCTATCTGTATCTATCAATCTACCTACCTACATATCTGTATCTATCTATCTACCTATCTACCTATCTCTATCTATCAATCTACCTACCTACCTATCTCTATCTATCTATCTACCTACCTACCTATCTCTATCTATCTACCTACCTACCTACCTATCTCTATCTATCAATCTACCTACCTACCTACCTATCTCTATCTATCTATCTACCTACCTACCTATCTCTATCAATCTACCTACCTACCTATCTCTATCTATCTACCTACCTACCTACCTATCTGTATCTATCAATCTACCTACCTACCTATCTCTATCTATCAATCAACCTACCTACCTATCTGTATCTATCTATCTACCTACCTACCTATCTGTATCTATCAATCTACCTACCTACATATCTGTATCTATCTATCTACCTATCTACCTATCTCTATCTATCAATCTACCTACCTACCTATCTCGATCTATCTATCTACCTACCTACCTATCAATCTACCTACCTACCTATCCGTATCTATCAATCTACCTAGCTACCTATCTCTATCTATCTATCTACCTACCTACCTATCTCTATCTATCTACCTACCTACCTACCTAGATATCTGTATCTATATATCTACCTACCTACCTATCTCTGTCTATCAAACTACCTACCTACCTATCTGTATCTATCTATCTACCTACCTACCTACCTATCTCTATCAATCTATCTACCTACCTATCTGTATCTATCTACCTACCTACCTACCTATCTCTATCTATCTACCTACCTACCTACCTATCTCTATCTATCAATCTACCTACCTACCTATCTGTATCTATCTATCTACCTACCTACATATCTGTATCTATATATCTACCTACCTACCTATCTGTATCTATCTATCTACCTACCTACCTATCTGTATCTATCAATCTACCTACCTACCCATCTCTATCTATCAATCTACCTACCTACCTATCTGTATCTATCTATCTACCTACCTACCTATCTGTATCTATCAATCTACCTACCTACCTATCTCTATCTCTATCTCTATCTACCTACCTACATATCTGTATCTATCTACCTACCTACCTACCTACCTATCTCTTTCTATCTATCTATCTACCTACCTACCTATCTGTATCTATCTATCTACCTACCTACCTAACTGTATCTATCTATCTACCTACCTACCTATCTCTATCTATCTATCTACCTACCTACCTATCTCTATCAATCTACCTACCTACCTATCTCTATCTACCTACCTACCTACCTACCTATCTCTATCTATCAATCTACCTACCTACCTATCTCTATCTATCTATCTACCTACCTACATATCTGTATCTATCTACCTACCTACCTACCTATCTGTATCTATCTATCTACCTACCTACCTATCTCTATCTATCTATCTACCTACCTACCTATCTCTATCTATCTATCTATCTATCTACCTACCTACCTATCTCTATCTATCAATCTACATACCTACCTATCTGTATCTATCAATCTACCTACCTACCTATCTCTATCTATCTATCTACCTACCTACCTATCTCTATCTATCAATCTACCTACCTACCTATCTGTATCTATCAATCTACCTACCTACCTATCTCTATCTATCTACCTACATATCTGTATCTATATATCTACCTACCTACCTATCTCTATCTATCAATCTACCTACCTACCTATCTCTATCTATCTATCTACCTACCTACCTATCTCTATCTATCAATCTACCTACCTACCTATCTGTATCTATCAATCTACCTACCTACCTATCTCTATCTATCTATCTACCTACCTACCTATCTCGATCTATCTATCTACCTACCTACCTATCAATCTACCTACCTACCTATCCGTATCTATCAATCTACCTAGCTACCTATCTCTATCTACCTACCTACCTACCTACCTATCTCTATCTATCAATCTACCTACCTACCTATCTCTATCTATCTATCTACCTACCTACCTATCTGTATCTATCAATCTAGCTACCTACCTATCTGTATCTATCAATCTACCTACCTACCTACCTCTCTCTATCTATCTATCTACCTACCTACCTATCTCTATCTATCAATCTACCTACCTACGTATCTGTATCTATCAATCTACCTACCTACCTATCTCTATCTATCTACCTACCTACCTACCTATCTCTATCAATCTACCTACCTACCTATCTCTATCTATCTATCTACCTACCTACCTATCTGTATCTATCTATCTACCAACCTACCTATCTGTATCTATCAATCTACCTACCTACATATCTGTATCTATCTATCTACCTATCTACCTATCTCTATCTATCAATCTACCTACCTACCTATCTCTATCTATCTATCTACCTACCTACCTATCTCTATCTATCTACCTACCTACCTACCTATCTCTATCTATCAATCTACCTACCTACCTACCTATCTCTATCTATCTATCTACCTACCTACCTATCTCTATCAATCTACCTACCTACCTATCTCTATCTATCTACCTACCTACCTACCTATCTGTATCTATCAATCTACCTACCTACCTATCTCTATCTATCAATCAACCTACCTACCTATCTGTATCTATCTATCTACCTACCTACCTATCTGTATCTATCAATCTACCTACCTACATATCTGTATCTATCTATCTACCTATCTACCTATCTCTATCTATCAATCTACCTACCTACCTATCTCGATCTATCTATCTACCTACCTACCTATCAATCTACCTACCTACCTATCCGTATCTATCAATCTACCTAGCTACCTATCTCTATCTATCTATCTACCTACCTACCTATCTCTATCTATCTACCTACCTACCTACCTAGATATCTGTATCTATATATCTACCTACCTACCTATCTCTGTCTATCAAACTACCTACCTACCTATCTGTATCTATCTATCTACCTACCTACCTACCTATCTCTATCAATCTATCTACCTACCTATCTGTATCTATCTACCTACCTACCTACCTATCTCTATCTATCTACCTACCTACCTACCTATCTCTATCTATCAATCTACCTACCTACCTATCTGTATCTATCTATCTACCTACCTACATATCTGTATCTATATATCTACCTACCTACCTATCTGTATCTATCTATCTACCTATCTCTATCTATCTATCTACCTACCTACCTATCTCTATCTATCTATCTACCTACCTACCTATCTCTATCAATCTACCTACCTACCTATCTCTATCTATCTACCTACCTACCTACCTACCTACCTATCTGTATCTATCAATCTACCTACCTACCTATCTCTATCTATCAATCAACCTACCTACCTATCTGTATCTATCTACCTACCTACCTATCTGTATCTATCAATCTACCTACCTACATATCTGTATCTATCTATCTACCTATCTACCTATCTCTATCTATCAATCTACCTACCTACCTATCTCTATCTATCTATCTACCTACCTACCTATCTCTATCTACCTACCTACCTACATATCTGTATCTATATATCTACCTACCTACCTATCTCTATCTATCAAACTACCTACCTACCTATCTGTATCTATCTATCTACCTACCTACCTACCTACCTATCTCTATCAATCTATCTACCTACCTATCTGTATCTATCTACCTACCTACCTACCTATCTCTATCTATCTACCTACCTACCTACCTATCTCTATCTATCAATCTACCTACCTACCTATCTGTATCTATCTATCTACCTACCTACATATCTGTATCTATATATCTACCTACCTACCTATCTGTATCTATCTATCTACCTATCTACCTATCTCTATCTATCAATCTATCTACCTACCTATCTCTATCTATCAATCCACCTACCTACCTTTCTGTATCTATCTATCTACCTATCTACCTATCTCTATCTATCAATCAACCTACCTACCTATCTGTATCTATCTATCTACCTACCTACATATCTGTATCTATATATCTACCTACCTACCTATCTCTATCTATCAATCTACCTACCTACCTATCTGTATCTATCTATCTACCTACCCACCTATCTGTATTTATCTATCTACCTACCTATCTGTATCTATCTATCTACCTACCTACCTATCTGTATCTATCTACCTACCTACCTACCTATCTCTATCTATCAATCTACCTACCTACCTCTCTGTATCTATCTATCTACCTACCTACCTATCTGTATCTATCTATCTACCTACCTACCTATCTGTATCTATCTATCTACCTACCTACCTATCTCTATCTATCGATCTACCTACCTACCTATCTCTATCTATCTATCTACCTACCTACCTCTATCTATCTATCTACCTACCTACCTATCTGTATCTAACTATCTACTTACCTACCTATCTCTATCTATCAATCTACCTACCTTCCTATCTGTATCTATCAATCTACCTACCTACCTATCTCTATCTATCTATCTACCTACCTACCTATCTCTATTTATCTACCTACCTACCTACCTACCTATCTCTATCAATCTACCTACCTACCTATCTCTATCTATCTATCTACCTACCTACCTATCTCTATCTATCTATCTACCTACCTACCTATCTCTATCTATCAATCTACCTACCTACCTATCTGTATCTATCAATCTACCTACCTACCTATCTGTATCTATCTATCTACCTACCCACCTATCTGTATTTATCTATCTACCTACCTATCTGTATCTATCTATCTACCTACCTACCTATCTGTATCTATCAATCTACCTACCTACCTATCTGTATCTATCTATCTACCTACCCACCTATCTGTATTTATCTATCTACCTACCTATCTGTATCTATCTATCTACCTACCTACCTATCTGTATCTATCTACCTACCTACCTACCTATCTCTATCTATCAATCTACCTACCTACCTATCTGTATCTATCTATCTACCTACCCACCTATCTGTATTTATCTATCTACCTACCTATCTGTATCTATCTATCTACCTACCTACCTATCTGTATCTATCTACCTACCTACCTACCTATCTCTATCTATCAATCTACCTACCTACCTCTCTGTATCTATCTATCTACCTACCTACCTATCTGTATCTATCTATCTACCTACCTACCTATCTGTATCTATCTATCTACCTACCTACCTATCTCTATCTATCTATCTACCTACCTACCTATCTCTATCTATCGATCTACCTACCTACCTATCTCTATCTATCTATCTACCTACCTACCTATCTGTATCTATCAATCTACCTACCTACCTATCTCTATCTATCAATCTACCTACCTACCCATCTGTATCTATCTATCTACCTACCTACCTATCTCTATCTATCAATCTACCTACCTACCTATCTGTATCTATCAATCTACTTACCTACCTATCTGTATCTATCTATCTACCTACCTACCTATCTGTATCTATCAATCTACCTACCTACCTATCTGTATCTATCTATCTACCTACCCACCTATCTGTATTTATCTATCTACCTACCTATCTGTATCTATCTATCTACCTACCTATCTGTATCTATCTACCTACCTACCTACCTATCTCTATCTATCAATCTACCTACCTACCTATCTGTATCTATCTATCTACCTACCCACCTATCTGTATTTATCTATCTACCTACCTATCTGTATCTATCTATCTACCTACCTACCTATCTGTATCTATCTACCTACCTACCTACCTATCTCTATCTATCAATCTACCTACCTAC
The DNA here is from genome assembly GCA_024509115.1 of Crotalus helleri. Classification (NCBI taxonomy): domain Eukaryota; kingdom Metazoa; phylum Chordata; class Lepidosauria; order Squamata; family Viperidae; genus Crotalus; species Crotalus helleri. The sequence goes on from JAKSXO010000146.1 coordinate 75,853, forward strand.
CTCTCTGTATCTATCTATCTACCTACCTACCTATCTGTATCTATCTATCTACCTACCTACCTATCTGTATCTATCTATCTACCTACCTACCTATCTCTATCTATCTATCTACCTACCTACCTATCTCTATCTATCGATCTACCTACCTACCTATCTCTATCTATCTATCTACCTACCTACCTATCTGTATCTATCAATCTACCTACCTACCTATCTCTATCTATCAATCTACCTACCTACCCATCTGTATCTATCTATCTACCTACCTACCTATCTCTATCTATCAATCTACCTACCTACCTATCTGTATCTATCAATCTACTTACCTACCTATCTGTATCTATCTATCTACCTACCTACCTATCTGTATCTATCAATCTACCTACCTACCTATCTGTATCTATCTATCTACCTACCTACCTATCTGTATCTATCTACCTACCTACCTACCTATCTCTATCTATCAATCTACCTACCTACCTATCTGTATCTATCTATCTACCTACCTACCTATCTGTATCTATCTATCTACCTACCTACCTATCTCTATCTACCTACCTACCTATCTCTATCTATCGATCTACCTACCTACCTATCTCTATCTATCTATCTACCTACCTACCTATCTCTATCTATCTATCTACCTACCTACCTATCTGTATCTATCTATCTACCTACCTACCTATCTGTATCTATCAATCTACCTACCTACCTATCTCTATCTATCTACCTACATATCTGTATCTATATATCTACCTACCTACCTATCTCTATCTATCAATCTACCTACCTACCTATCTCTATCTATCTATCTACCTACCTACCTATCTCTATCTATCAATCTACCTACCTACCTATCTGTATCTATCAATCTACCTACCTACCTATCTCTATCTATCTATCTACCTACCTATCTGTATCTATCAATCTACCTACATACCTATCTGTATCTATCAATCTACCTACCTACCTATCTCTATCTATCTACCTACCTACCTACCTACCTACCTATCTCTATCAATCTACCTACCTACCTATCTGTATCTATCTATCTACCTACCCACCTATCTCTATCTATCTATCTACCTACCCACCTATCTTTATCTATCTATCTACCTATCTACCTATCTCTATCTATCTACCTACCTACCTACCTCTATCTATCTATCTACCTACCTACCTATCTGTATCTAACTATCTACTTACCTACCTATCTCTATCTATCAATCTACCTACCTTCCTATCTGTATCTATCAATCTACCTACCTACCTATCTCTATCTATCTATCTACCTACCTACCTATCTCTATTTATCTACCTACCTACCTACCTACCTATCTCTATCAATCTACCTACCTACCTATCTCTATCTATCTATCTACCTACCTACCTATCTCTATCTATCTATCTACCTACCTACCTATCTCTATCTATCAATCCACCTACCTACCTATCTGTATCTATCAATCTACCTACCTACCTATCTCTATCTATCTACCTACATATCTGTATCTATATATCTACCTACCTACCCATCTCTATCTATCTACCTACCTACCTATCTGTATCTATCAATCTACCTACCTACCTATCTGTATCTATCAATCTACCTACCTACCTATCTGTATCTATCTATCTACCTACCTACCTATCTGTATCTATCTATCTACCTACCTACCTATCTGTATCTATCTATCTACCTACCTACCTATCTCTATCTATCAATCTACCTACCTACCTATCTGTATCTATCTATCTACCTACCCACCTATCTGTATTTATCTATCTACCTACCTATCTGTATCTATCTACCTACCTACCTACGTATATCTATCTATCTATCTACCTACCTACCTATCTGTATCTATCAATCTACCTACCTACCTATCTCTATCTATCAATCTACCTACCTACCTATCTGTATCTATCTATCTACCTACCTACCTATCTGTATCTATCAATCTACCTACCTACCTATCTGTATCTATCTATCTACCTACCTACCTATCTGTATCTATCTACCTACCTACCTACCTATCTGTATCTATCAATCTACCTACCTACCTATCTCTATCTATCTACCTACCTACCTACCTACCTACCTATCTCTATCAATCTACCTACCTACCTATCTCTATCTATCAATCTACCTACCTACCTATCTGTATCTATCAATCTACCTACCTACCTATCTCTATCTATCTACCTACATATCTGTATCTATATATCTACCTACCTACCCATCTCTATCTACCTACCTACCTATCTGTATCTATCAATCTACCTACCTACCTATCTGTATCTATCAATCTACCTACCTACCTATCTGTATCTATCTATCTACCTACCTACCTATCTGTATCTATCTATCTACCTACCTACCTATCTGTATCTATCTATCTACCTACCTACCTATCTCTATCTATCAATCTACCTACCTACCTATCTGTATCTATCTATCTACCTACCCACCTATCTGTATTTATCTATCTACCTACCTATCTGTATCTATCTATCTACCTACCTACGTATATCTATCTATCTATCTACCTACCTACCTATCTGTATCTATCAATCTACCTACCTACCTATCTCTATCTATCAATCTACCTACCTACCTATCTGTATCTATCTATCTACCTACCTACCTATCTGTATCTATCAATCTACCTACCTACCTATCTGTATCTATCTATCTACCTACCTACCTCTGTATCTATCTACCTACCTACCTACCTATCTGTATCTATCAATCTACCTACCTACCTATCTCTATCTATCTACCTACCTACCTACCTACCTATCTCTATCAATCTACCTACCTACCTATCTGTATCTATCTATCTACCTACCCACCTATCTCTATCTATCTATCTACCTACCCACCTATCTGTATCTATCTATCTACCTATCTACCTATCTCTATCTATCTACCTACCTACCTACCTCTATCTATCTATCTACCTACCTACCTATCTGTATCTAACTATCTACTTACCTACCTATCTCTATCTATCAATCTACCTACCTTCCTATCTGTATCTATCAATCTACCTACCTACCTATCTCTATCTATCTATCTACCTACCTACCTATCTCTATTTATCTACCTACCTACCTACCTACCTATCTCTATCAATCTACCTACCTACCTATCTCTATCTATCAATCTACCTACCTACCTATCTCTATTTATCTATCTACCTACCTACCTATCTCTATCTATCAATCTACCTACCTACCTATCTGTATCTATCAATCTACCTACCTACCTACCTATCTCTATCTATCTACCTACATATCTGTATCTATATATCTACCTACCTACCCATCTCTATCTATCTACCTACCTACCTATCTGTATCTATCAATCTACCTACCTACCTATCTGTATCTATCTATCTACCTACCTACCTATCTGTATCTATCTATCTACCTACCTACCTATCTGTATCTATCTATCTACCTACCTACATATCTGTATCTATATATCTACCTATCTACCTATCTCTATCTATCAATCTACCTACCTACCTATCTGTATCTATCTATCTACCTACCCACCTATCTGTATTTATCTATCTACCTACCTATCTGTATCTATCTACCTACCTACCTACGTATATCTATCTATCTATCTACCTACCTACCTATCTGTATCTATCAATCTACCTACCTACCTATCTCTATCTATCAATCTACCTACCTACCTACCTGTATCTATCTATCTACCTACCTACCTATCTGTATCTATCAATCTACCTACCTACCTATCTGTATCTATCTATCTACCTACCTACCTATCTGTATCTATCTACGTACCTACCTACCTATCTCTATCTATCAATCTACCTACCTACCTATCTGTATCTATCTATCTACCTACCTACCTATCTGTATCTATCTATCTACCTACCTACCTATCTCTATCTATCTATCTACCTACCTACCTATCTCTATCTATCAATCTACCTACCTACCTATCTGTATCTATCTATCTACCTACCTACCTATCTGTATCTATCTATCTACCTACCTACCTATCTCTATCTACCTACCTACCTATCTCTATCTATCGATCTACCTACCTACCTATCTCTATCTATCGATCTACCTACCTACCTATCTCTATCTATCTATCTACCTACCTACCTATCTGTATCTATCTATCTACCTACCTACCTATCTGTATCTATCAATCTACCTACCTACCTATCTCTATCTATCTACCTACATATCTGTATCTATATATCTACCTACCTACCTATCTCTATCTATCAATCTACCTACCTACCTATCTCTATCTATCTATCTACCTACCTACCTATCTCTATCTATCAATCTACCTACCTACCTATCTGTATCTATCAATCTACCTACCTACCTATCTCTATCTATCTATCTACCTACCTATCTGTATCTATCAATCTACCTACCTACCTATCTGTATCTATCAATCTACCTACCTACCTATCTCTATCTATCTACCTACCTACCTACCTACCTATCTCTATCAATCTACCTACCTACCTATCTGTATCTATCTATCTACCTACCCACCTATCTCTATCTATCTATCTACCTACCCACCTATCTGTATCTATCTATCTACCTATCTACCTATCTCTATCTATCTACCTACCTACCTACCTCTATCTATCTATCTACCTACCTACCTATCTGTATCTAACTATCTACTTACCTACCTATCTCTATCTATCAATCTACCTACCTTCCTATCTGTATCTATCAATCTACCTACCTACCTATCTCTATCTATCTATCTACCTACCTACCTATCTCTATTTATCTACCTACCTACCTACCTACCTATCTCTATCAATCTACCTACCTACCTATCTCTATCTATCTATCTACCTACCTACCTATCTCTATCTATCTATCTACCTACCTACCTATCTCTATCTATCAATCTACCTACCTACCTATCTGTATCTATCAATCTACCTACCTACCTATCTCTATCTATCTACCTACATATCTGTATCTATATATCTACCTACCTACCCATCTCTATCTATCTACCTACCTACCTATCTGTATCTATCAATCTACCTACCTACCTATCTGTATCTATCAATCTACCTACCTACCTATCTGTATCTATCTATCTACCTACCTACCTATCTGTATCTATCTATCTACCTACCTACCTATCTGTATCTATCTATCTACCTACCTACCTATCTCTATCTATCAATCTACCTACCTACCTATCTGTATCTATCTATCTATCTACCCACCTATCTGTATTTATCTATCTACCTACCTATCTGTATCTATCTACCTACCTACCTACGTATATCTATCTATCTATCTACCTACCTACCTATCTGTATCTATCAATCTACCTACCTACCTATCTCTATCTATCAATCTACCTACCTACCTACCTGTATCTATCTATCTACCTACCTACCTATCTGTATCTATCAATCTACCTACCTACCTATCTGTATCTATCTACCTACCTACCTACCTATCTCTATCTATCAATCTACCTACCTACCTATCTGTATCTATCTATCTACCTACCTACCTATCTGTATCTATCTATCTACCTACCTACCTATCTCTATCTATCTATCTACCTACCTACCTATCTCTATCTATCAATCTACCTACCTACCTATCTGTATCTATCTATCTACCTACCTACCTATCTGTATCTATCTATCTACCTACCTACCTATCTCTATCTACCTACCTACCTATCTCTATCTATCGATCTACCTACCTACCTATCTCTATCTATCTATCTACCTACCTACCTATCTCTATCTATCTATCTACCTACCTACCTATCTGTATCTATCTATCTACCTACCTACCTATCTGTATCTATCAATCTACCTACCTACCTATCTCTATCTATCTACCTACATATCTGTATCTATATATCTACCTACCTACCTATCTCTATCTATCAATCTACCTACCTACCTATCTCTATCTATCTATCTACCTACCTACCTATCTCTATCTATCAATCTACCTACCTACCTATCTGTATCTATCAATCTACCTACCTACCTATCTCTATCTATCTATCTACCTACCTATCTGTATCTATCAATCTACCTACCTACCTATCTGTATCTATCAATCTACCTACCTACCTATCTCTATCTATCTACCTACCTACCTACCTACCTATCTCTATCAATCTACCTACCTACCTATCTGTATCTATCTATCTACCTACCCACCTATCTCTATCTATCTATCTACCTACCCACCTATCTGTATCTATCTATCTACCTATCTACCTATCTCTATCTATCTACCTACCTACCTACCTCTATCTATCTATCTACCTACCTACCTATCTGTATCTAACTATCTACTTACCTACCTATCTCTATCTATCAATCTACCTACCTTCCTATCTGTATCTATCAATCTACCTACCTACCTATCTCTATCTATCTATCTACCTACCTACCTATCTCTATTTATCTACCTACCTACCTACCTACCTATCTCTATCAATCTACCTACCTACCTATCTCTATCTATCTATCTACCTACCTACCTATCTCTATCTATCTATCTACCTACCTACCTATCTCTATCTATCAATCTACCTACCTACCTATCTGTATCTATCAATCTACCTACCTACCTATCTCTATCTATCTACCTACATATCTGTATCTATATATCTACCTACCTACCCATCTCTATCTATCTACCTACCTACCTATCTGTATCTATCAATCTACCTACCTACCTATCTGTATCTATCAATCTACCTACCTACCTATCTGTATCTATCTATCTACCTACCTACCTATCTGTATCTATCTATCTACCTACCTACCTATCTGTATCTATCTATCTACGTACCTACCTATCTCTATCTATCAATCTACCTACCTACCTATCTGTATCTATCTATCTATCTACCCACCTATCTGTATTTATCTATCTACCTACCTATCTGTATCTATCTACCTACCTACCTACGTATATCTATCTATCTATCTATCTACCTACCTACCTATCTGTATCTATCAATCTACCTACCTACCTATCTCTATCTATCAATCTACCTACCTACCTATCTGTATCTATCTATCTACCTACCTACCTATCTGTATCTATCAATCTACCTACCTACCTATCTGTATCTATCTATCTACCTACCTACCTATCTGTATCTATCTACCTACCTACCTACCTATCTGTATCTATCAATCTACCTACCTACCTATCTCTATCTATCTACCTAACTACCTACCTACCTATCTCTATCAATCTACCTACCTACCTATCTCTATCTATCAATCTACCTACCTACCTATCTGTATCTATCAATCTACCTACCTACCTATCTCTATCTATCTACCTACATATCTGTATCTATATATCTACCTACCTACCCATCTCCATCTATCTACCTACCTACCTATCTGTATCTATCAATCTACCTACCTACCAATCTGTATCTATCAATCTACCTACCTACCTATCTGTATCTATCTATCTACCTACCTACCTATCTGTATCTATCTATCTACCTACCTACCTATCTGTATCTATCTATCTACCTACCTACCTATCTCTATCTATCAATCTACCTACCTACCTATTTGTATCTATCTATCTACCTACCCACCTATCTGTATTTATCTATCTACCTACCTATCTGTATCTATCTACCTACCTACCTACGTATATCTATCTATCTATCTACCTACCTACATATCTGTATCTATCAATCTACCTACCTACCTATCTCAATCTATCAATCTACCTACCTACCTATCTGTATCTATCTATCTACCTACCTACCTATCTGTATCTATCAATCTACCTACCTACCTATCTGTATCTATCTATCTACCTACCTACCTATCTGTATCTATCTACCTACCTACCTACCTATCTGTATCTATCAATCTACCTACCTACCTACCTATCTCTATCTATCTACCTACCTACCTACCTACCTATCTCTATCAATCTACCTACCTACCTATCTGTATCTATCTATCTACCTACCCACCTATCTCTATCTATCTATCTACCTACCCACCTATCTGTATCTATCTATCTACCTATCTACCTATCTCTATCTATCTACCTACCTACCTACCTCTATCTATCTATCTACCTACCTACCTATCTGTATCTAACTATCTACTTACCTACCTATCTCTATCTATCAATCTACCTACCTTCCTATCTGTATCTATCAATCTACCTACCTACCTATCTCTATCTATCAATCTACCTACCTACCTATCTCTATTTATCTATCTACCTACCTACCTATCTCTATCTATCAATCTACCTACCTACCTATCTGTATCTATCAATCTACCTACCTACCTATCTCTATCTATCTACCTACATATCTGTATCTATATATCTACCTACCTACCCATCTCTATCTATCTACCTACCTACCTATCTGTATCTATCAATCTACCTACCTACCTATCTGTATCTATCAATCTACCTACCTACCTATCTGTATCTATCTATCTACCTACCTACCTATCTGTATCTATCTATCTACCTACCTACCTATCTGTATCTATCTATCTACCTACCTACATATCTGTATCTATATATCTACCTACCTACCTATCTCTATCTATAAATCTACCTACCTACCTATCTGTATCTATCTATCTACCTACCCACCTATCTGTATTTATCTATCTACCTACCTATCTGTATCTATCTACCTACCTACCTACGTATATCTATCTATCTATCTACCTACCTACCTATCTGTATCTATCAATCTACCTACCTACCTATCTCTATCTATCAATCTACCTACCTACCTATCTGTATCTATCTATCTACCTACCTACCTATCTGTATCTATCAATCTACCTACCTACCTATCTGTATCTATCTATCTACCTACCTACCTATCTGTATCTATCTATCTACCTACCTACCTATCTGTATCTATCTATCTACCTACCTACCTATCTCTATCTATCTATCTACCTATCTACCTATCTCTATCTATCTATCTACCTACCTACCTATCTCTATCTATCTATCTACCTACCTACCTATCTCTATCTATCTATCTACCTACCTACCTATCTGTATCTATCAATCTACCTACCTACCTATCTCTATCTATCTATCTACCTACCTACCTATCTCTATCTATCAATCTACCTACCTACCTATCTGTATCTAACAATCTACATACCTACCTATCTGTATCTATCAATCTACCTACCTACCTATCTCTATCTATCTACCTACATATCTGTATCTATATATCTACCTAACTACCTATCTCTATCTATCAATGTACCTACCTACCTATCTCTATCTATCTATCTACCTACCTACCTATCTCTATCTATCAATCTACCTACCTACCTATCTGTATCTATCAATCTACCTACCTACCTACCTATCTCTATCTATCTATCTACCTACCTACCTATCTCTATCTATCAATCTACCTACCTACCTATCTGTATCTATCAATCTACCTACCTACCTATCTCTATCTATCTACCTACCTACCTACCTATCTCTATCAATCTACCTACCTACCTATCTGTATCTATCAATCTACCTACCTATCTCTATCTATCAATCTACCTACCTTCCTATCTGTATCTATCAATCTACCTACCTACCTATCTCTATCTATCAATCTACCTACCTACCTATCTGTATCTATCTATATACCAACCTACCTATCTGTATCTATCAATCTACCTACCTACATATCTGTATCTATCTATCTACCTATCTACCTATCTCTATCTATCAATCTACCTACCTACCTATCTCTATCTATCTATCTATCTATCTACCTACCTACCTATCTCTATCTATCTACCTACCTACCTACCTATCTCTATCTATCAATCTACCTACCTACCTATCTCTATCTATCTATCTATCTACCTACCTACCTATCTCTATCTATCTATCTACCTACCTACCTATCTCTATCAATCTACCTACCTACCTATCTCTATCTATCTACCTACCTACCTACCTACCTATCTGTATCTATCAATCTACCTACCTACCTATCTCTATCTATCAATCAACCTACCTACCTATCTGTATCTATCTATCTACCTACCTACCTATCTGTATCTATCAATCTACCTACCTACATATCTGTATCTATCTATCTACCTATCTACCTATCTGTATCTATCTATCTACCTACCTACCTATCTGTATCTATCAATCTACCTACCTACATATCTGTATCTATCTATCTACCTATCTACCTATCTCTATCTATCAATCTACCTACCTACCTATCTCTATCTATCTATCTACCTACCTACCTATCTCTATCTATCTACCTACCTACCTACCTACATATCTGTATCTATATATCTACCTACCTACCTATCTCTATCTATCAAACTACCTACCTACCTATCTGTATCTATCTATCTACCTACCTACCTACCTATCTCTATCAATCTATCTACCTACCTATCTGTATCTATCAATCTACCTACCTACCTATCTCTATCTATCAATCTACCTACCTACCTATCTCTATCTATCAATCTACCTACCTACCTATCTGTATCTATCTATCTACCTACCTACATATCTGTATCTATATATCTACCTACCTGCCTATCTGTATCTATCTATCTACCTATCTACCTATCTCTATCTATCAATCTATCTACCTACCTATCTCTATCTATCAATCTACCTACCTACCTATCTCTATCTATCTATCTACCTACCTACCTATCTCTATCTATCTACCTACCTACCTACCTACATATCTGTATCTATCTATCTACCTACCTACCTATCTCTATCTATCTATCTACCTATCTACCTATCTCTATCTATCTATCTACCTACCTACCTATCTCTATCTATCTATCTACCTACCTACCTATCTCTATCTATCTATCTACCTACCTACCTATCTGTATCTATCAATCTACCTACCTACCTATCTCTATCTATCTATCTACCTACCTACCTATCTCTATCTATCAATCTACCTACCTACCTATCTGTATCTAACAATCTACATACCTACCTATCTGTATCTATCAATCTACCTACCTACCTATCTCTATCTATCTACCTACATATCTGTATCTATATATCTACCTAACTACCTATCTCTATCTATCAATGTACCTACCTACCTATCTCTATCTATCTATCTACCTACCTACCTATCTCTATCTATCAATCTACCTACCTACCTCTGTATCTATCAATCTACCTACCTACCTACCTATCTCTATCTATCTATCTACCTACCTACCTATCTCTATCTATCAATCTACCTACCTACCTATCTGTATCTATCAATCTACCTACCTACCTATCTCTATCTATCTACCTACCTACCTACCTATCTCTATCAATCTACCTACCTACCTATCTCTATCTATCTATCTATCTACCTACCTATCTCTATCTATCAATCTACCTACCTTCCTATCTGTATCTATCAATCTACCTACCTACCTATCTCTATCTATCAATCTACCTACCTACCTATCTGTATCTATCTATATACCAACCTACCTATCTGTATCTATCAATCTACCTACCTACATATCTGTATCTATCTATCTACCTATCTACCTATCTCTATCTATCAATCTACCTACCTACCTATCTCTATCTATCTATCTATCTATCTACCTACCTACCTATCTCTATCTATCTACCTACCTACCTACCTATCTCTATCTATCAATCTACCTACCTACCTATCTCTATCTATCTATCTATCTACCTACCTACCTATCTCTATCTATCTATCTACCTACCTACCTATCTCTATCAATCTACCTACCTACCTATCTCTATCTATCTACCTACCTACCTACCTACCTATCTGTATCTATCAATCTACCTACCTACCTATCTCTATCTATCAATCAACCTACCTACCTATCTGTATCTATCTATCTACCTACCTACCTATCTGTATCTATCAATCTACCTACCTACATATCTGTATCTATCTATCTACCTATCTACCTATCTCTATCTATCAATCTACCTACCTACCTATCTCTATCTATCTATCTACCTACCTACCTATCTCTATCTATCTACCTACCTACCTACCTACATATCTGTATCTATATATCTACCTACCTACCTATCTCTATCTATCAAACTACCTACCTACCTATCTGTATCTATCTATCTACCTACCTACCTACCTATCTCTATCAATCTATCTACCTACCTATCTGTATCTATCAATCTACCTACCTACCTATCTCTATCTATCAATCTACCTACCTACCTATCTCTATCTATCAATCTACCTACCTACCTATCTGTATCTATCTATCTACCTACCTACATATCTGTATCTATATATCTACCTACCTGCCTATCTGTATCTATCTATCTACCTATCTACCTATCTCTATCTATCAATCTATCTACCTACCTATCTCTATCTATCAATCCACCTACCTACCTTTCTGTATCTATCTATCTACCTATCTACCTATCTCTATCTATCAATCAACCTACCTACCTATCTGTATCTATCTATCTACCTACCTACATATCTGTATCTATATATCTACCTACCTACCTATCTCTATCTATCAATCTACCTACCTATCTGTATCTATCTATCTACCTACCCACCTATCTGTATCTATCTATCTACCTACCTACCTACCTATCTCTATCTATCAATCTACCTACCTACCTATCTGTATCTATCTATCTACCTACCTACCTATCTGTATCTATCTATCTACCTACCTACCTATCTGTATCTATCTATCTACCTACCTACCTATCTCTATCTATCTATCTATCTACCTACCTACCTATCTCTATCTATCGATCTACCTACCTACCTATCTCTATCTATCTATCTACCTACCTACCTATCTGTATCTATCAATCTACCTACCTACCTATCTCTATCTATCAATCTACCTACCTACCTATCTGTATCTATCTATCTACCTACCTACCTATCTCTATCTATCAATCTACCTACCTACCTATCTGTATCTATCAATCTACCTACCTACCTATCTGTATCTATCTATCTACCTACCTACCTATCTGTATCTATCAATCTACCTACCTACCTATCTGTATCTATCTATCTACCTACCTACCTATCTGTATCTATCTACCTACCTACCTACCTATCTCTATCTATCAATCTACCTACCTACCTATCTGTATCTATCTATCTACCTACCTACCTATCTGTATCTATCTATCTACCTACCTACCTATATGTATCTATCTATCTACCTACCTACCTATCTCTATCTATCTATCTACCTACCTACCTATCTCTATCTATCGATCTACCTACCTACCTATCTCTATCTATCTATCTACCTACCTACCTATCTCTATCTATCAATCTACCTACCTACCTATCTGTATCTATCTATCTACCTACCTACCTATCTGTATCTATCAATCTACCTACCTACCTATCTCTATCTATCTACCTACATATCTGTATCTATATATCTACCTACCTACCCATCTCTATCTATCTACCTACCTACCTACCTATCTCTATCTATCAATCTACTTACCTACCTATATCTATCTATCTACCTACCTACCTATCTCTATCTATCAATCTACCTACCTACCTATCTGTATCTATCAATCTACCTACCTACCTATCTCTATCTATCTATCTACCTACCTATCTGTATCTATCAATCTACCTACCTACCTACCTATCTGTATCTATCAATCTACCTACCTACCTATCTCTATCTATCTAAATACCTACCTACCTACCTATCTCTATCAATCTACCTACCTACCTATCTGTATCTATCTATCTACCTACCCACCTATCTCTATCTATCTATCTACCTACCCACCTATCTGTATCTATCTATCTACCTATCTACCTATCTCTATCTATCTATCTACCTACCTACCTATCTCTATCTATCTATCTACCTACCTACCTATCTCTATCTATCAATCTACCAACCTACCTATCTGTATCTATCTATCTACCTACCTACCTATCTCTATCTATCAATCTACCTACCTTCCTATCTGTATCTATCAATCTACCTACCTACCTATCTCTATCTATCTATCTACCTACCTCCCTATCTCTATTTATCTACCTACCTACCTACCTATCTCTATCAATCTACCTACCTACCTATCTCTATCTATCTATCTACCTACCTACCTATCTCTATCTATCAATCTACCTACCTACCTATCTGTATCTATCAATCTACCTACCTACCTATCTCTATCTATCTACCTACATATCTGTATCTATATATCTACCTACCTACCCATCTCTATCTATCTACCTACCTACCTATCTGTATCTATCAATCTACCTACCTACCTATCTGTATCTATCAATCTACCTACCTACCTATCTGTATCTATCTATCTACCTACCTACCTATCTGTATCTATCTATCTACCTACCTACCTATCTGTATCTATCTATCTACCTACCTACCTATCTCTATCTATCTATCTACCTACCTACCTACCTCTATTTATCTACCTACCTACCTACCTATCTCAATAAATCTACCTACCTACCTATCTCTATCTATCTATCTACCTACCTACCTATCTCTATCTATCTACCTACCTACCTATCTCTATCTATCAATCTACCTACCTACCTATCTGTATCTATCTATCTACCTTCCTACCTATCTCTATCTATCAATCTACCTACCTTCCTATCTGTATCTATCTATCTACCTATCTACCTATCTCTATCTATCAATCTATCTACCTACCTATCTCTATCTATCTATCTACCTACCTACCTATCTGTATCTATCTACCTACCTACCTACGTATATCTATCTATCTATCTACCTACCTACCTATCTGTATCTATCTATCTACCTACCTACATATCTCTATCAATCTATCTACCTACCTACCTATCTCTATCTATCTATCTACCTACCTACCTATCTCTATCTATCAATCTACCTACCTACCTATCTGTATCTATCAATCTACCTACCTACCTATCTCTATCTATCTACCTACATATCTGTATCTATATATCTACCTACCTACCCATCTCTATCTATCTACCTACCTATCTGTATCTATCAATCTACCTACCTACCTATCTGTATCTATCAATCTACCTACCTACCTATCTGTATCTATCTATCTACCTACCTACCTATCTGTATCTATCTATCTACCTACCTACCTATCTCTATCTATCTATCTACCTACCTACCTACCTCTATTTATCTACCTACCTACCTACCTATCTCTATCAATCTACCTACCTACCTATCTCTATCTATCTATCTACCTACCTACCTATCTCTATCTATCTACCTACCTACCTATCTCTATCTATCTACCTACATATCTGTATCTATATATCTACCTACCTACCCATCTCTATCTATCTACCTACCTACCTACCTATCTCTATCTATCAATCTACCTACCTACCTATCTGTATCTATCTATATACCAACCTACCTATCTGTATCTATCAATCTACCTACCTACATATCTGTATCTATCTATCTACCTATCTACCTATCTCTATCTATCAATCTACCTACCTACCTATCTCTATCTATCTATCTACCTACGTACCTATCTCTATCTATCTACCTACCTACCTACCTATCTCTATCTATCAATCTACCTACCTACCTATCTCTATCTATCTATCTACCTACCTACCTATCTCTATCTATCTATCTACCTACCTACCTATCTCTATCAATCTACCTACCTACCTATCTCTATCTATCTACCTACCTACCTACCTACCTACCTATCTGTATCTATCAATCTACCTACCTACCTATCTCTATCTATCAATCAACCTACCTACCTATCTGTATCTATCTATCTACCTACCTACCTATCTGTATCTATCAATCTACCTACCTACATATCTGTATCTATCTATCTACCTATCTACCTATCTCTATCTATCAATCTACCTACCTACCTATCTCTATCTATCTATCTACCTACCTACCTATCTCTATCTATCTACCTACCTACCTACCTACATATCTGTATCTATATATCTACCTACCTACCTATCTCTATCTATCAAACTACCTACCTACCTATCTGTATCTATCTATCTACCTACCTACCTACCTATCTCTATCAATCTATCTACCTACCTATCTGTATCTATCAATCTACCTACCTACCTATCTCTATCTATCAATCTACCTACCTACCTATCTCTATCTATCAATCTACCTACCTACATATCTGTATCTATATATCTACCTACCTGCCTATCTGTATCTATCTATCTACCTATCTACCTATCTCTATCTATCAATCTATCTACCTACCTATCTCTATCTATCAATCCACCTACCTACCTTTCTGTATCTATCTATCTACCTATCTACCTATCTCTATCTATCAATCAACCTACCTACCTATCTGTATCTATCTATCTACCTACCTACATATCTGTATCTATATATCTACCTACCTACCTATCTCTATCTATCAATCTACCTACCTACCTATCTGTATCTATCTATCTACCTACCCACCTATCTGTATCTATCTATCTACCTACCTACCTACCTATCTCTATCTATCAATCTACCTACCTACCTATCTGTATCTATCTATCTACCTACCTACCTATCTGTATCTATCTACCTACCTACCTATCTTTATCTATCTATCTACCTACCTACCTATCTCTATCTATCTATCTATCTATCTACCTACCTACCTATCTCTATCTATCGATCTACCTACCTACCTATCTCTATCTATCTATCTACCTACCTACCTATCTGTATCTATCAATCTACCTACCTACCTATCTCTATCTATCAATCTACCTACCTACCTATCTGTATCTATCTATCTACCTACCTACCTATCTCTATCTATCAATCTACCTACCTACCTATCTGTATCTATCAATCTACCTACCTACCTATCTGTATCTATCTATCTACCTACCTACCTATCTGTATCTATCAATCTACCTACCTACCTATCTGTATCTATCTATCTACCTACCTACCTATCTGTATCTATCTACCTACCTACCTACCTATCTCTATCTATCAATCTACCTACCTACCTATCTGTATCTATCTATCTACCTACCTACCTATCTGTATCTATCTATCTACCTACCTACCTATATGTATCTATCTATCTACCTACCTACCTATCTCTATCTATCTATCTACCTACCTACCTATCTCTATCTATCGATCTACCTACCTACCTATCTCTATCTATCTATCTACCTACCTACCTATCTCTATCTATCAATCTACCTACCTACCTATCTGTATCTATCTATCTACCTACCTACCTATCTGTATCTATCAATCTACCTACCTACCTATCTCTATCTATCTACCTACATATCTGTATCTATATATCTACCTACCTACCCATCTCTATCTATCTACCTACCTACCTACCTATCTCTATCTATCAATCTACCTACCTACCTATATCTATCTATCTACCTACCTACCTATCTCTATCTATCAATCTACCTACCTACCTATCTGTATCTATCAATCTACCTACCTACCTATCTCTATCTATCTATCTACCTACCTATCTGTATCTATCAATCTACCTACCTACCTACCTATCTGTATCTATCAATCTACCTACCTACCTATCTCTATCTATCTAAATACCTACCTACCTACCTATCTCTATCAATCTACCTACCTACCTATCTGTATCTATCTATCTACCTACCCACCTATCTCTATCTATCTATCTACCTACCCACCTATCTGTATCTATCTATCTACCTATCTACCTATCTCTATCTATCTATCTACCTACCTACCTATCTCTATCTATCTATCTACCTACCTACCTATCTCTATCTATCAATCTACCAACCTACCTATCTGTATCTATCTATCTACCTACCTACCTATCTCTATCTATCAATCTACCTACCTTCCTATCTGTATCTATCAATCTACCTACCTACCTATCTCTATCTATCTATCTACCTACCTCCCTATCTCTATTTATCTACCTACCTATCTACCTATCTCTATCAATCTACCTACCTACCTATCTCTATCTATCAATCTACCTACCTACCTATCTCTATCTATCTAACTACCTACCTACCTATCTCTATCTATCAATCTACCTACCTACCTATCTGTATCTATCAATCTACCTACCTACATATCTCTATCTATCTACCTACATATCTGTATCTATATATCTACCTACCTACCCATCTCTATCTATCTACCTACCTACCTATCTGTATCTATCAATCTACCTACCTACCTATCTGTATCTATCAATCTACCTACCTACCTATCTGTATCTATCTATCTACCTACCTACCTATCTGTATCTATCTATCTACCTACCTACCTATCTGTATCTATCTATCTACCTACCTACCTATCTCTATCTATCTATCTACCTACCTACCTACCTCTATTTATCTACCTACCTACCTACCTATCTCAATCAATCTACCTACCTACCTATCTCTATCTATCTATCTACCTACCTACCTATCTCTATCTATCTACCTACCTACCTATCTCTATCTATCAATCTACCTACCTACCTATCTGTATCTATCTATCTACCTTCCTACCTATCTCTATCTATCAATCTACCTACCTTCCTATCTGTATCTATCTATCTACCTATCTACCTATCTCTATCTATCAATCTATCTACCTACCTATCTCTATCTATCTATCTACCTACCTACCTATCTGTATCTATCTACCTACCTACCTACGTATATCTATCTATCTATCTACCTACCTACCTATCTGTATCTATCTATCTACCTACCTACCTATCTCTATCTATCTATCTACCTACCTACCTATCTCTATCTATCAATCTACCTACCTACCTATCTGTATCTATCAATCTACCTACCTACCTATCTCTATCTATCTACCTACATATCTGTATCTATATATCTACCTACCTACCCATCTCTATCTATCTACCTACCTATCTGTATCTATCAATCTACCTACCTACCTATCTGTATCTATCAATCTACCTACCTACCTATCTGTATCTATCTATCTACCTACCTACCTATCTCTATCTATCTATCTACCTACCTACCTATCTCTATCTATCTATCTATCTACCTACCTACCTACCTCTATTTATCTACCTACCTACCTACCTATCTCTATCAATCTACCTACATACCTATCTCTATCTATCTATCTACCTACCTACCTATCTCTATCTATCTACCTACCTACCTATCTCTATCTATCAATCTACCTACCTACCTATCTGTATCTATCTATCTACCTTCCTACCTATCTGTATCTATCAATCTACCTACCTACATATCTGTATCTATCTATCTACCTATCTACCTATCTCTATCTATCAATCTACCTACCTACCTACCTCTATTTATCTACCTACCTACCTACCTATCTCTATCAATCTACCTACCTACCTATCTGTATCTATCTATATACCAACCTACTTATCTGTATCTATCAATCTACCTACCTACATATCTGTATCTATCTATCTACCTATCTACCTATCTCTATCTATCAATCTACCTACCTACCTATCTCTATCTATCTATCTACCTACCTACCTATCTCTATCTATCTACCTACCTACCTACCTATCTCTATCTATCAATCTACCTACCTACCTATCTCTATCTATCTATCTACCTACCTACCTATCTCTATCTATCTATCTACCTACCTACCTATCTCTATCAATCTACCTACCTACCTATCTCTATCTATCTACCTACCTACCTACCTACCTATCTGTATCTATCAATCTACCTACCTACCTATCTCTATCTATCAATCAACCTACCTACCTATCTGTATCTATCTATCTACCTACCTACCTATCTGTATCTATCAATCTACCTACCTACATATCTGTATCTATCTATCTACCTATCTACCTATCTCTATCTATCAATCTACCTACCTACCTATCTCTATCTATCTATCTACCTACCTACCTATCTCTATCTACCTACCTACCTACATATCTGTATCTATATATCTACCTACCTACCTATCTCTATCTATCAAACTACCTACCTACCTATCTGTATCTATCTATCTACCTACCTACCTACCTATCTCTATCAATCTATCTACCTACCTATCTGTATCTATCTACCTACCTACCTACCTACCTATCTGTATCTATCTACCTACCTACCTACCTATCTCTATCTATCAATCTACCTACCTACCTATCTGTATCTATCTATCTACCTACCTACATATCTGTATCTATATATCTACCTACCTACCTATCTGTATCTATCTATCTACCTATCTACCTATCTCTATCTATCAATCTACCTACCTACCTATCTCTATCTATCAATCCACCTACCTACCTTTCTGTATCTATCTATCTACCTATCTACCTATCTCTATCTATCAATCAACCTACCTACCTATCTGTATCTATCTATCTACCTACCTACATATCTGTATCTATATATCTACCTACCTACCTATCTCTATCTATCAATCTACCTACCTACCTATCTGTATCTATCTATCTACCTACCCACCTATCTGTATTTATCTATCTACCTACCTATCTGTATCTATCTATCTACCTACCTACCTATCTGTATCTATCTACCTACCTACCTACCTATCTCTATCTATCAATCTACCTACCTACCTCTCTGTATCTATCTATCTACCTACCTACCTATCTGTATCTATCTATCTACCTACCTACCTATCTGTATCTATCTATCTACCTACCTACCTATCTCTATCTATCGATCTACCTACCTACCTATCTCTATCTATCTATCTACCTACCTACCTATCTCTATCTATCGATCTACCTACCTACCTATCTCTATCTATCTATCTATCTACCTACCTACCTATCTGTATCTATCAATCTACCTACCTACCTATCTCTATCTATCAATCTACCTACCTACCTATCTGTATCTATCTATCTACCTACCTACCTATCTGTATCTATCAATCTACCTACCTACCTATCTGTATCTATCAATCTACCTACCTACCTATCTGTATCTATCTATCTACCTACCTACCTATCTGTATCTATCAATCTACCTACCTACCTATCTGTATCTATCTATCTACCTACCTACCTATCTGTATCTATCTACCTACCTACCTACCTATCTCTATCTATCAATCTACCTACCTACCTATCTGTATCTATCTATCTACCTACCTACCTATCTGTATCTATCTATCTACCTACCTACCTATCTCTATCTATCTATCTACCTACCTACCTATCTCTATCTATCGATCTACCTACCTACCTATCTCTATCTATCTATCTACCTAAATACCTATCTCTATCTATCAATCTACCTACCTACCTATCTGTATCTATCTATCTACCTACCTACCTATCTGTATCTATCAATCTACCTACCTACCTATCTCTATCTATCTATCTACCTACCTATCTGTATCTATCAATCTACCTACCTACCTATCTGTATCTATCAATCTACCTACCTACCTATCTCTATCTATCTACCTACCTACCTACCTACCTATCTCTATCAATCTACCCACCTACCTATCTGTATCTATCTATCTACCTACCCACCTATCTCTATCTATCTATCTACCTACCCACCTATCTGTATCTATCTATCTACCTATCTACCTATCTCTATCTATCTACCTACCTACCTACCTCTATCTATCTATCTACCTACCTACCTATCTGTATCTAACTATCTACTTACCTACCTATCTCTATCTATCAATCTACCTACCTTCCTATCTGTATCTATCAATCTACCTACCTACCTATCTCTATCTATCTATCTACCTACCTATCTGTATCTATCAATCTACCTACCTACCTATCTGTATCTATCAATCTACCTACCTACCTATCTCTATCTATCTACCTACCTACCTACCTACCTATCTCTATCAATCTACCTACCTACCTATCTGTATCTATCTATCTACCTACCCACCTATCTCTATCTATCTATCTACCTACCCACCTATCTGTATCTATCTATCTACCTATCTACCTATCTCTATCTATCTACCTACCTACCTACCTCTATCTATCTATGTACCTACCTACCTATCTGTATCTAACTATCTACTTACCTACCTATCTCTATCTATCAATCTACCTACCTTCCTATCTGTATCTATCAATCTACCTACCTACCTATCTCTATCTATCTATCTACCTACCTACCTATCTCTATTTATCTACCTACCTACCTACCTACCTATCTCTATCAATCTACCTACCTACCTATCTCTATCTATCAATCTACCTACCTACCTATCTCTATCTATCTATCTACCTACCTACCTATCTCTATCTATCAATCTACCTACCTACCTATCTGTATCTATCAATCTACCTACCTACCTATCTCTATCTATCTACCTACATATCTGTATCTATATATCTACCTACCTACCTATCTGTATCTATCTATGTACCTACCTACATATCTGTATCTATATATCTACCTACCTACCTATCTCTATCTATCAATCTACCTACCTACCTATCTGTATCTATCTATCTACCTACCTACCTATCTGTATCTATCTATCTACCTACCTACCTATCTGTATCTATCTATCTACCTACCTACATATCTGTATCTATATATCTACCTACCTACCTATCTCTATCTATCAATCTACCTACCTACCTATCTGTATCTATCTATCTACCTACCCACCTATCTGTATCTATCTATCTACCTACCTACCTATCTGTATCTATCTATCTACCTACCTACCTATCTGTATCTATCTACCTACCTACATATCTGTATCTATATATCTACCTACCTACCTATCTCTATCTATCAATCTACCTACCTACCTATCTGTATCTATCTACCTACCTACCTACCTATCTGTATTTATCTATCTACCTACCTATCTGTATCTATCTACCTACCTACCTACGTATATCTATCTATCTATCTACCTACCTACCTATCTGTATCTATCAATCTACCTACCTACCTATCTCTATCTATCAATCTACCTACCTACCTATCTGTATCTATCTATCTACCTACCTACCTATCTGTATCTATCAATCTACCTACCTACCTATCTGTATCTATCTATCTACCTACCTACCTATCTGTATCTATCTACCTACCTACCTACCTATCTGTATCTATAAATCTACCCACCTACCTATCTCTATCTATCTACCTACCTACCTACCTACCTACCTATCTCTATCAATCTACCTACCTACCTATCTGTATCTATCTATCTACCTACCCACCTATCTCTATCTATCTATCTACCTACCCACCTATCTGTATCTATCTATCTACCTATCTACCTATCTCTATCTATCTACCTACCTACCTACCTCTATCTATCTATCTACCTACCTACCTATCTGTATCTAACTATCTACTTACCTACCTATCTCTATCTATCAATCTACCTACCTTCCTATCTGTATCTATCAATCTACCTACCTACCTATCTCTATCTATCTATCTACCTACCTACCTATCTCTATTTATCTACCTACCTACCTACCTACCTATCTCTATCAATCTACCTACCTACCTATCTGTATCTATCAATCTACCTACCTACCTATCTCTATCTATCTACCTACATATCTGTATCTATATATCTACCTACCTACCCATCTCTATCTACCTACCTACCTATCTGTATCTATCAATCTACCTACCTACCTATCTGTATCTATCAATCTACCTACCTACCTATCTGTATCTATCTATCTACCTACCTACCTATCTGTATCTATCTATCTATCTACCTACCTACCTATCTGTATCTATCTATCTACCTACCTACATATCTGTATCTATATATCTACCTACCTACCTATCTCTATCTATCAATCTACCTACCTACCTATCTGTATCTATCTATCTACCTACCCACCTATCTGTATTTATCTATCTACCTACCTATCTGTATCTATCTACCTACCTACCTACGTATATCTATCTATCTATCTACCTACCTACCTATCTGTATCTATCAATCTACCTACCTACCTATCTCTATCTATCAATCTACCTACCTACCTATCTGTATCTATCTATCTACCTACCTACCTATCTGTATCTATCAATCTACCTACCTACCTATCTGTATCTATCTATCTACCTACCTACCTATCTGTATCTATCTACCTACCTACCTACCTATCTCTATCTATCAATCTACCTACCTACCTATCTGTATCTATCTATCTACCTACCTACCTATCTGTATCTATCTATCTACCTACCTACCTATCTCTATCTATCTATCTACCTACCTACCTATCTCTATCTATCTATCTACCTACCTACCTATCTCTATCTATCTACCTACCTACCTATCTCTATCTATCTATCTACCTACCTACCTATCTCTATCTATCAATCTACCTACCTACCTATCTGTATCTATCAATCTACCTACCTACCTATCTCTATCTATCTATCTACCTACCTACCTATCTCTATCTATCAATCTACCTACCTACCTATCTGTATCTATCAATCTACATACCTACCTATCTGTATCTATCAATCTACCTACCTACCTATCTCTATCTATCTACCTACATATCTGTATCTATATATCTACCTAACTACCTATCTCTATCTATCAATGTACCTACCTACCTATCTCTATCTATCTATCTACCTACCTACCTATCTCTATCTATCAATCTACCTACCTACCTATCTGTATCTATCAATCTACCTACCTACCTACCTATCTCTATTTATCTATCTACCTACCTACCTATCTCTATCTATCAATCTACCTACCTACCTATCTGTATCTATCAATCTACCTACCTACCTATCTCTATCTATCTACCTACCTACCTACCTATCTCTATCAATCTACCTACCTACCTATCTCTATCTATCTATCTATCTACCTACCTATCTCTATCTATCAATCTACCTACCTTCCTATCTGTATCTATCAATCTACCTACCTACCTATCTCTATCTATCAATCTACCTACCTACCTATCTGTATCTATCTATATACCAACCTACCTATCTGTATCTATCAATCTACCTACCTACATATCTGTATCTATATCTATCTACCTATCTACCTATCTCTATCTATCAATCTACCTACCTACCTATCTCTATCTATCTATCTACCTACCTACCTATCTCTATCTATCTACCTACCTACCTACCTATCTCTATCTATCAATCTACCTACCTACCTATCTCTATCTATCTATCTACCTACCTACCTATCTCTCTATCTATCTACCTACCTACCTATCTCTATCAATCTACCTACCTACCTATCTCTATCTATCTACCTACCTACCTACCTACCTATCTGTATCTATCAATCTACCTACCTACCTATCTCTATCTATCAATCAACCTACCTACCTATCTGTATCTATCTATCTACCTACCTACCTATCTGTATCTATCAATCTACCTACCTACATATCTGTATCTATCTATCTACCTATCTACCTAACTCTATCTATCAATCTACCTACCTACCTATCTCTATCTATCTATCTACCTACCTACCTATCTCTATCTATCTACCTACCTACCTACTTACATATCTGTATCTATATATCTACCTACCTACCTATCTCTATCTATCAAACTACCTACCTACCTATCTGTATCTATCTATCTACCTACCTACCTACCTATCTCTATCAATCTTTCTACCTACCTATCTGTATCTATCTACCTACCTACCTACCTATCTCTATCTATCTACCTACCTACCTACCTATCTCTATCTATCAATCTACCTACCTACCTATCTGTATCTATCTATCTACCTACCTACATATCTGTATCTATATATCTACCTACCTACCTATCTGTATCTATCTATCTACCTATCTACCTATCTCTATCTATCAATCTATCTACCTACCTATCTCTATCTATCAATCCACCTACCTACCTTTCTGTATCTATCTATCTACCTATCTACCTATCTCTATCTATCAATCAACCTACCTACCTATCTGTATCTATCTATCTACCTACCTACATATCTGTATCTATATATCTACCTACCTACCTATCTCTATCTATCAATCTACCTACCTACCTATCTGTATCTATCTATCTACCTACCCACCTATCTGTATCTATCTATCTACCTACCTACCTACCTATCTCTATCTATCAATCTACCTACCTACCTATCTGTATCTATCTATCTACCTACCTACCTATCTGTATCTATCTATCTACCTACCTACCTATCTGTATCTATCTATCTACCTACCTACCTATCTCTATCTATCTATCTACCTACCTACCTATCTCTATCTATCGATCTACCTACATACCTATCTCTATCTATCTATCTACCTACCTACCTATCTGTATCTATCAATCTACCTACCTACCTATCTCTATCTATCAATGTACCTACCTACCTATCTGTATCTATCTATCTACCTACCTACCTATCTCTATCTATCAATCTACCTACCTACCTATCTGTATCTATCAATCTACTTACCTACCTATCTGTATCTATCTATCTACCTACCTACCTATCTGTATCTATCAATCTACCTACCTACCTATCTGTATCTATCTATCTACCTACCTACCTATCTGTATCTATCTACCTACCTACCTCCCTATCTCTATCTATCAATCTACCTACCTACCTATCTGTATCTATCTATCTACCTACCTACCTATCTGTATCTATCTATCTACCTACCCGCCTATCTCTATCTATCTATCTACCTACCCACCTATCTGTATCTATCTATCTACCTATCTACCTATCTCTATCTATCTACCTACCTACCTACCTCTATCTATCTATCTACCTACCTACCTATCTGTATCTAACTATCTACTTACCTACCTATCTCTATCTATCAATCTACCTACCTTCCTATCTGTATCTATCAATCTACCTACCTACCTATCTCTATCTATCTATCTACCTACCTACCTATCTCTATTTATCTACCTACCTACCTACCTACCTATCTCTATCAATCTACCTACCTACCTATCTGTATCTATCAATCTACCTACCTACCTATCTCTATCTATCTACCTACATATCTGTATCTATATATCTACCTACCTACCCATCTCTATCTACCTACCTACCTATCTGATCTATCAATCTACCTACCTACCTATCTGTATCTATCAATCTACCTACCTACCTATCTGTATCTATCTATCTACCTACCTACCTATCTGTATCTATCTATCTATCTACCTACCTACCTATCTGTATCTATCTATCTACCTACCTACATATCTGTATCTATATATCTACCTACCTACCTATCTCTATCTATCAATCTACCTACCTACCTATCTGTATCTATCTATCTACCTACCCACCTATCTGTATTTATCTATCTACCTACCTATCTGTATCTATCTACCTACCTACCTACGTATATCTATCTATCTATCTACCTACCTACCTATCTGTATCTATCAATCTACCTACCTACCTATCTCTATCTATCAATCTACCTACCTACCTATCTGTATCTATCTATCTACCTACCTACCTATCTGTATCTATCAATCTACCTACCTACCTATCTGTATCTATCTATCTACCTACCTACCTATCTGTATCTATCTACCTACCTACCTACCTATCTCTATCTATCAATCTACCTACCTACCTATCTGTATCTATCTATCTACCTACCTACCTATCTGTATCTATCTATCTACCTACCTAACCTATCTCTATCTATCTATCTACCTACCTACCTATCTCTAACTATCTATCTACCTACCTACCTATCTCTATCTATCTACCTACCTACCTATCTCTATCTATCTATCTACCTACCTACCTATCTCTATCTATCAATCTACCTACCTACCTATCTGTATCTATCAATCTACCTACCTACCTATCTCTATCTATCTATCTACCTACCTACCTATCTCTATCTATCAATCTACCTACCTACCTATCTGTATCTATCAATCTACATACCTACCTATCTGTATCTATCAATCTACCTACCTACCTATCTCTATCTATCTACCTACATATCTGTATCTATATATCTACCTAACTACCTATCTCTATCTATCAATGTACCTACCTACCTATCTCTATCTATCTATCTACCTACCTACCTATCTCTATCTATCAATCTACCTACCTACCTATCTGTATCTATCAATCTACCTACCTACCTACCTATCTCTATTTATCTATCTACCTACCTACCTATCTCTATCTATCAATCTACCTACCTACCTATCTGTATCTATCAATCTACCTACCTACCTATCTCTATCTATCTACCTACCTACCTACCTATCTCTATCAATCTACCTACCTACCTATCTCTATCTATCTATCTATCTACCTACCTATCTCTATCTATCAATCTACCTACCTTCCTATCTGTATCTATCAATCTACCTACCTACCTATCTCTATCTATCAATCTACCTACCTACCTATCTGTATCTATCTATATACCAACCTACCTATCTGTATCTATCAATCTACCTACCTACATATCTGTATCTATCTATCTACCTATCTACCTATCTCTATCTATCAATCTACCTACCTACCTATCTCTATCTATCTATCTACCTACCTACCTATCTCTATCTATCTACCTACCTACCTACCTATCTCTATCTATCAATCTACCTACCTACCTATCTCTATCTATCTATCTACCTACCTACCTATCTCTATCTATCTATCTACCTACCTACCTATCTCTATCAATCTACCTACCTACCTATCTCTATCTATCTACCTACCTACCTACCTACCTATCTGTATCTATCAATCTACCTACCTACCTATCTCTATCTATCAATCAACCTACCTACCTATCTGTATCTATCTATCTACCTACCTACCTATCTGTATCTATCAATCTACCTACCTACATATCTGTATCTATCTATCTACCTATCTACCTAACTCTATCTATCAATCTACCTACCTACCTATCTCTATCTATCTATCTACCTACCTACCTATCTCTATCTATCTACCTACCTACCTACTTACATATCTGTATCTATATATCTACCTACCTACCTATCTCTATCTATCAAACTACCTACCTACCTATCTGTATCTATCTATCTACCTACCTACCTACCTATCTCTATCAATCTTTCTACCTACCTATCTGTATCTATCTACCTACCTACCTACCTATCTCTATCTATCTACCTACCTACCTACCTATCTCTATCTATCAATCTACCTACCTACCTATCTGTATCTATCTATCTACCTACCTACATATCTGTATCTATATATCTACCTACCTACCTATCTGTATCTATCTATCTACCTATCTACCTATCTCTATCTATCAATCTATCTACCTACCTATCTCTATCTATCAATCCACCTACCTACCTTTCTGTATCTATCTATCTACCTATCTACCTATCTCTATCTATCATCAACCTACCTACCTATCTGTATCTATCTATCTACCTACCTACATATCTGTATCTATATATCTACCTACCTACCTATCTCTATCTATCAATCTACCTACCTACCTATCTGTATCTATCTATCTACCTACCCACCTATCTGTATCTATCTATCTACCTACCTACCTACCTATCTCTATCTATCAATCTACCTACCTACCTATCTGTATCTATCTATCTACCTACCTACCTATCTGTATCTATCTATCTACCTACCTACCTATCTGTATCTATCTATCTACCTACCTACCTATCTCTATCTATCTATCTACCTACCTACCTATCTCTATCTATCGATCTACCTACATACCTATCTCTATCTATCTATCTACCTACCTACCTATCTGTATCTATCAATCTACCTACCTACCTATCTCTATCTATCAATGTACCTACCTACCTATCTGTATCTATCTATCTACCTACCTACCTATCTCTATCTATCAATCTACCTACCTACCTATCTGTATCTATCAATCTACTTACCTACCTATCTGTATCTATCTATCTACCTACCTACCTATCTGTATCTATCAATCTACCTACCTACCTATCTGTATCTATCTATCTACCTACCTACCTATCTGTATCTATCTACCTACCTACCTCCCTATCTCTATCTATCAATCTACCTACCTACCTATCTGTATCTATCTATCTACCTACCTACCTATCTGTATCTATCTATCTACCTACCTACCTATATGTATCTATCTATCTACCTACCTACCTATCTCTATCTATCTATCTACCTACCTACCTATCTCTATCTATCGATCTACCTACCTACCTATCTCTATCTATCTATCTACCTACCTACCTATCTCTATCTATCAATCTACCTACCTACCTATCTGTATCTATCTATCTACCTACCTACCTATCTGTATCTATCAATCTACCTACCTACCTATCTCTATCTATCTACCTACATATCTGTATCTATATATCTACCTACCTACCCATCTCTATCTATCTACCTACCTACCTACCTATCTCTATCTATCAATCTACCTACCTACCTATATCTATCTATCTACCTACCTACCTATCTCTATCTATCAATCTACCTACCTACCTATCTGTATTTATCAATCTACCTACCTACCTATCTCTATCTATCTATCTACCTACCTATCTGTATCTATCAATCTACCTACCTACCTATCTGTATCTATCAATCTACCTACCTACCTATCTCTATCTATCTACCTACCTACCTACCTACCTATCTCTATCAATCTACCTACCTACCTATCTGTATCTATCTACCTACCCACCTATCTCTATCTATCTATCTACCTACCCACCTATCTGTATCTATCTATCTACCTATCTACCTATCTCTATCTATCTAT
The DNA here is from genome assembly GCA_024509115.1 of Crotalus helleri. Taxonomy (NCBI): domain Eukaryota; kingdom Metazoa; phylum Chordata; class Lepidosauria; order Squamata; family Viperidae; genus Crotalus; species Crotalus helleri. The sequence continues at coordinate 106,732 of JAKSXO010000146.1, forward strand.
CTACCTACCTACCTATCTCTATCTATCTATCTACCTACCTACCTATCTCTATCTATCAATCTACCAACCTACCTATCTGTATATCTATCTACCCTACCTACCTATCTCTATCTATCAATCTACCTACCTTCCTATCTGTATCTATCAATCTACCTACCTACCTATCTCTATCTATCTATCTACCTACCTACCTATCTCTATTATCTACCTACCTACCTACCTATCTCTATCATCTACCTACCTACCTATCTCTATCTATCAATCTACCTACCTACCTATCTCTATCTATCTATCTACCTACCTACCTACCTATCTCTATCTATCAATCTACCTACCTACCTATCTGTATCTATCAATCTACCTACCTACCTATCTCTATCTATCTACCTACATATCTGTATCTATATATCTACCTACCTACCCATCTCTATCTATCTACCTACCTACCTATCTGTATCTATCAATCTACCTACCTACCTATCTGTATCTATCAATCTACCTACCTACCTATCTGTATCTATCTATCTACCTACCTACCTATCTCTATCTATCTATCTACCTACCTACCTATCTCTATCTATCTATCTACCTACCTACCTACCTCTATTATCTACCTACCTACCTACCTATCTCAATCAATCTACCTACCTACCTATCTCTATCTATCTATCTACCTACCTACCTATCTCTATCTATCTACCTACCTACCTATCTCTATCTATCAATCTACCTACCTACCTATCTGTATCTATCTATCTACCTTCCTACCTATCTCTATCTATCAATCTACCTACCTTCCTATCTGTATCTATCTATCTACCTATCTACCTATCTCTATCTATCAATCTATCTACCTACCTATCTCTATCTATCTATCTACCTACCTACCTATCTGTATCTATCTACCTACCTACCTACGTATATCTATCTATCTATCTACCTACCTACCTATCTGTATCTATCTATCTACCTACCTACCTATCTCTATCTATCTATCTACCTACCTACCTATCTCTATCTATCTATCTACCTACCTACCTATCTCTATCTATCAATCTACCTACCTACCTATCTGTATCTATCAATCTACCTACCTACCTATCTCTATCTATCTACCTACATATCTGTATCTATATATCTACCTACCTACCCATCTCTATCTATCCTACCTACCTCCTATCTGTATCTATCAATCTACCTACCTACCTATCTGTATCTATCAATCTACCTACCTACCTATCTGTATCTATCTATCTACCTACCTACCTATCTGTATCTATCTATCTACCTACCTACCTATCTGTATCTATCTATCTACCTACCTACCTATCTCTATCTATCTATCTACCTACCTACCTACCTCTATTTATCTACCTACCTACCTACCTATCTTATCAATCTACCTACCTACCTATCTCTATCTATCTATCTACCTACCTACCTATCTCTATCTATCTACCTACCTACCTATCTCTATCTATCAATCTACCTACCTACCTATCTGTATCTATCTATCTACCTTCCTACCTATCTGTATCTATCAATCTACCTACCTACCTATCTCTATCTATCAATCTACCTACCTACCTACCTCTATTTATCTACCTACCTACCTACCTATCTCTATCAATCTACCTACCTACCTATCTGTATCTATCTATCTACCTACCTACCTATCTGTATCTATCTATCTACCTACCTACCTATATGTATCTATCTATCTACCTACCTACCTATCTCTATCTATCTATCTACCTACCTACCTATCTCTATCTATCGATCTACCTACCTACCTATCTCTATCTATCTATCTACCTACCTACCTATCTCTATCTATCAATCTACCTACCTACCTATCTGTATCTATCTATCTACCTACCTACCTATCTGTATCTATCAATCTACCTACCTACCTATCTCTATTTATCTACCTACATATCTGTATCTATATATCTACCTACCTACCCATCTCTATCTATCTACCTACCTACCTACTTATCTCTATCTATCAATCTACCTACCTACCTATATCTATCTATCTACCTACCTACCTATCTCTATCTATCAATCTACCTACCTACCTATCTGTATCTATCAATCTACCTACCTACCTATCTCTATCTATCTATCTACCTACCTATCTGTATCTATCAATCTACCTACCTACCTATCTGTATCTATCAATCTACCTACCTACCTATCTCTATCTATCTACCTACCTACCTACCTACCTATCTCTATCAATCTACCTACCTACCTATCTGTATCTATCTATCTACTTACCCACCTATCTCTATCTATCTATCTACCTACCCACCTATCTGTATCTATCTATCTACCTATCTACCTATCTCTATCTATCTATCTACCTACCTACCTATCTCTATCTATCTATCTACCTACCTACCTATCTCTATCTATCAATCTACCAACCTACCTATCTGTATCTATCTATCTACCTACCTACCTATCTCTATCTATCAATCTACCTACCTTCCTATCTGTATCTATCAATCTACCTACCTACCTATCTCTATCTATCTACCTACATATCTGTATCTATATATCTACCTACCTACCCATCTCTATCTATCTACCTACCTACCTATCTGTATCTATCAATCTACCTACCTACCTATCTGTATCTATCAATCTACCTACCTACCTATCTGTATCTATCTATCTACCTACCTACCTATCTGTATCTATCTATCTACCTACCTACCTATCTGTATCTATCTATCTACCTACCTACCTATCTCTATCTATCTATCTACCTACCTACCTACCTCTATTTATCTACCTACCTACCTACCTATCTCTATCAATCTACCTACCTACCTATCTCTATCTATCTATCTACCTACCTACCTATCTCTATCTATCTACCTACCTACCTATCTCTATCTATCAATCTACCTACCTACCTATCTGTATCTATCTATCTACCTTCCTACCTATCTCTATCTATCAATCTACCTACCTTCCTATCTGTATCTATCTATCTACCTATCTACCTATCTCTATCTATCAATCTATCTACCTACCTATCTCTATCTATCTACCTACCTACCTATCTGTATCTATCTACCTACCTACCTACGTATATCTATCTATCTATCTACCTACCTACCTATCTGTATCTATCTATCTACCTATCTACCTATCTCTCTATCAATCTATCTACCTACCTATCTCTATCTATCTATCTACCTACCTACCTATCTGTATCTATCTACCTACCTACCTACGTATATCTATCTATCTATCTACCTACCTACCTATCTGTATCTATCAATCTACCTATCTACCTATCTCTATCTATCTACCTACATATCTGTATCTATATATCTACCTACCTACCCATCTCTATCTATCTACCTACCTACCTATCTGTATCTATCAATCTACCTACCTACCTATCTGTATCTATCAATCTACCTACCTACCTATCTGTATCTATCTATCTACCTACCTACCTATCTGTATCTATCTATCTACCTACCTACCTATCTCTATCTATCTATCTACCTACCTACCTACCTCTATTTATCTACCTACCTACCTACCTATCTCTATCAATCTACCTACCTACCTATCTCTATCTATCTATCTACCTACCTACCTATCTCTATCTATCTACCTACCTACCTATCTCTATCTATCAATCTACCTACCTACCTATCTGTATCTATCTATCTACCTTCCTACCTATCTGTATCTATCAATCTACCTACCTACCTATCTGTATCTATCTATCTACCTACCTACCTATCTGTATCTATCTACCTACCTACCTACCTATCTCTATCTATCAATCTACCTACCTACCTATCTGTATCTATCTATCTACCTACCTACCTATCTGTATCTATCTTACCCTACCTACCTATCTGTATCTATCTATCTACCTACCTACCTATCTCTATCTATCTATCTACCTACCTACCTATCTCTATCTATCAATCTACCTACCTACCTATCTGTATCTATCAATCTACATACCTACCTATCTCTATCTATCTATCTACCTACCTACCTATCTCTATCTATCAATCTACCTACCTACCTATCTGTATCTATCAATCTACCTACCTACCTATCTCTATCTATCTACCTACATATCTGTATCTATATATCTACCTACCTACCCATGTCTATCTATCTACGTACCTACCTACCTATCTCTATCTATCAATCTACCTACCTACCCATCTCTATCTATCTACCTACCTACCTATCTGTATCTATCAATCTACCTACCTACCTATCTGTATCTATCAATCTACCTACCTACCTATCTGTATCTATCTATCTACCTACCTACCTATCTGTATCTATCTATCTACCTACCTACCTATCTGTATCTATCTATCTACCTACCTACCTATCTCTATCTATCTATCTACCTACCTACCTATCTGTATCTATCAATCTACCTACCTAACTATCTGTATCTATCTATCTATCTTCCTACCTATCTCTATCTATCAATCTACCTACCTTCATATCTGTATCTATCTATCTACCTATCTACCTATCTCTATCTATCAATCTATCTACCTACCTATCTCTATCTATCTATCTACCTACCTACATATCTGTATCTATCTATCTACCTACCTACCTATCTCTATCTATCAATCTACCTACCTACCTATCTGTATCTATCTATCTACCTACCCACCTATCTGTATTTATCTATCTACCTACCTATCTGTATCTATCTACCTACCTACCTACGTATATCTATCTATCTATCTATCTGTATCTATCAATCTACCTACCTACCTATCTCTATCTATCAATCTACCTACCTACCTATCTGTATCTATCTATCTACCTACCTACCTATCTGTATCTATCTACCTACCTACCTACCTATCTCTATCTATCAATCTACCTACCTACGTATCTGTATCTATCTATCTACCTACCTACCTATCTGTATCTATCTATCTACCTACCTACCTATCTCTATCTATCTATCTACCTACCTACCTATCTCTATCTATCTATCTACCTACCTACCTATCTCTATCTATCAATCTACCTACCTACCTATCTGTATCTATCAATCTACCTACCTACCTATCTCTATCTATCTATCTACCTACCTACCTATCTCTATCTATCAATCTACCTACCTACCTATCTGTATCTATCAATCTACCTATCTACCTATCTCTATCTATCTACCTACATATCTGTATCTATATATCTACCTACCTACCCATCTCTATCTATCTACCTACCTACCTACCTATCTCTATCTATCAATCTACCTACCTACCTATCTCTATCTATCTATCTACCTACCTACCTATCTCTATCTATCAATCTACCTACCTACCTATCTCTATCTATCAATCTACCTACCTACCTATCTCTATCTATCTATCTACCTACCTATCTGTATCTATCAATCTACCTACCTACCTATCTGTATCTATCAATCTACCTACCTACCTATCTCTATCTATCTACCTACCTACCTACCTACCTACCTACCTATCTCTATCAATCTACCTACCTACCTATCTGTATCTATCTATCTACCTACCCATGTATCTCTATCTATCTATCTACCTACCTACCTATCTGTATCTATCTATCTACCTATCTACCTATCTCTATCTATCTATCTACCTACCTACCTATCTCTATCTATCTATCTACCTACCTACCTATCTCTATCTATCAATCTACCAACCTACCTATCTGTATCTATCTATCTACCTACCTACCTATCTCTATCTATCAATCTACCTACCTTCCTATCTGTATCTATCAATCTACCTACCTACCTATCTCTATCTATCTATCTACCTACCTACCTATCTCTATTTATCTACCTACCTACCTACCTACCTATCTCTATCAATCTACCTACCTACCTATCTCTATCTATCTATCTACCTACCTACCTATCTCTATCTATCTATCTACCTACCTATCTATCTATCTATCAATCTACCTACCTACCTATCTGTATCTATCTATCTACCTACCCATCTATCTCTATCTATCTATCTACCTACCTACCTATCTATATCTATCTATCTACCTATCTACCTATCTTTATCTATCTATCTACCTACCTACCTATCTCTATCTATCTATCTACCTACCTACCTATCTCTATCTATCAATCTACCTACCTACCTATCTGTATCTATCTATCTACCTTCCTACCTATCTCTATCTATCAATCTACCTACCTTCCTATCTGTATCTATCAATCTACCTACCTACCTATCTCTATCTATCAATCTACCTACCTACCTATCTGTATCTATCAATCTACCTACCTACCTATCTGTATCTATCAATCTACCTATCTACCTATCTCTATCTATCTACCTACATATCTGTATCTATATATCTACCTACCTACCCATCTCTATCTATCTACCTACCTACCTACCTATCTCTATCTATCAATCTACCCTATCTCTATCTATCTATCTACCTACCTACCTACCTATCTCTATCTATCAATCTACCTACCTACCTATCTCTATCTATCAATCTACCTACCTACCTATCTCTATCTATCTATCTACCTACCTATCTGTATCTATCAATCTACCTACCTACCTATCTGTATCTATCAATCTACCTACCTACCTATCTCTATCTATCTACCTACCTACCTACCTACCTACCTACCTATCTCTATCAATCTACCTACCTACCTATCTGTATCTATCTATCTACCTACGCATCTATCTCTATCTATCTATCTACCTACCTACCTATCTGTATCTATCTATCTACCTATCTACCTATCTCTATCTATCTATCTACCTACCTACCTATCTCTATCTATCTATCTACCTACCTACCTATCTCTATCTATCAATCTACCAACCTACCTATCTGTATCTATCTATCTACCTACCTACCTATCTCTATCTATCAATCTACCTACCTTCCTATCTGTATCTATCAATCTACCTACCTACCTATCTCTATCTATCTATCTACCTACCTACCTATCTCTATTTATCTACCTACCTACCTACCTACCTATCTCTATCAATCTACCTACCTACCTATCTCTATCTATCTATCTACCTACCTACCTATCTCTATCTATCTATCTACCTAGCTATCTATCTATCTATCAATCTACCTACCTACCTATCTGTATCTATCTATCTACCTACCCATCTATCTCTATCTATCTATCTACCTACCTACCTATCTATATCTATCTATCTACCTATCTACCTATCTTTATCTATCTATCTACCTACCTACCTATCTCTATCTATCTATCTACCTACCTACCTATCTCTATCTATCAATCTACCTACCTACCTATCTGTATCTATCTATCTACCTTCCTACCTATCTCTATCTATCAATCTACCTACCTTCCTATCTGTATCTATCAATCTACCTACCTACCTATCTCTATCTATCAATCTACCTACCTACCTATCTGTATCTATCAATCTACCTACCTACCTATCTGTATCTATCAATCTACCTACCTACCTATCTGTATCTATCTATCTACCTACCTACCTATCTGTATCTATCTATCTACCTACCTACCTATCTCTATCTATCTATCTACCTACCTACCTACCTCTATTTATCTACCTACCTACCTACCTATCTCTATCAATCTACCTACCTACCTATCTCTATCTATCTATCTACCTACCTACCTATCTCTATCTATCTACCTACCTACCTATCTCTATCTATCAATCTACCTACCTACCTATCTGTATCTATCTATCTACCTTCCTACCTATCTGTATCTATCAATCTACCTACCTACCTATCTGTATCTATCTATCTACCTACCTACCTATCTGTATCTATCTACCTACCTACCTACCTATCTCTATCTATCAATCTACCTACCTACCTATCTGTATCTATCTATCTACCTACCTACCTATCTGTATCTATCTATCTACCTACCTACCTATCTGTATCTATCTATCTACCTACCTACCTATCTCTATCTATCTATCTACCTACCTACCTATCTCTATCTATCAATCTACCTACCTACCTATCTGTATCTATCAATCTACATACCTACCTATCTCTATCTATCTATCTACCTACCTACCTATCTCTATCTATCAATCTACCTACCTACCTATCTGTATCTATCAATCTACCTACCTACCTATCTCTATCTATCTACCTACATATCTGTATCTATATATCTACCTACCTACCCATGTCTATCTATCTACGTACCTACCTACCTATCTCTATCTATCAATCTACCTACCTACCCATCTCTATCTATCTACCTACCTACCTATCTGTATCTATCAATCTACCTACCTACCTATCTGTATCTATCAATCTACCTACCTACCTATCTGTATCTATCTATCTACCTACCTACCTATCTGTATCTATCTATCTACCTACCTACCTATCTGTATCTATCTATCTACCTACCTACCTATCTCTATCTATCTATCTACCTACCTACCTATCTGTATCTATCAATCTACCTACCTAACTATCTGTATCTATCTATCTATCTTCCTACCTATCTCTATCTATCAATCTACCTACCTTCATATCTGTATCTATCTATCTACCTATCTACCTATCTCTATCTATCAATCTATCTACCTACCTATCTCTATCTATCTATCTACCTACCTACATATCTGTATCTATCTATCTACCTACCTACCTATCTCTATCTATCAATCTACCTACCTACCTATCTGTATCTATCTATCTACCTACCCACCTATCTGTATTTATCTATCTACCTACCTATCTGTATCTATCTACCTACCTACCTACGTATATCTATCTATCTATCTATCTGTATCTATCAATCTACCTACCTACCTATCTCTATCTATCAATCTACCTACCTACCTATCTGTATCTATCTATCTACCTACCTACCTATCTGTATCTATCTACCTACCTACCTACCTATCTCTATCTATCAATCTACCTACCTGCCTATCTGTATCTATCTATCTACCTACCTACCTATCTGTATCTATCTATCTACCTACCTACCTATCTCTATCTATCTATCTACCTACCTACCTATCTCTATCTATCTATCTACCTACCTACCTATCTCTATCTATCAATCTACCTACCTACCTATCTGTATCTATCAATCTACCTACCTACCTATCTCTATCTATCTATCTACCTACCTACCTATCTCTATCTATCAATCTACCTACCTACCTATCTGTATCTATCAATCTACCTATCTACCTATCTCTATCTATCTACCTACATATCTGTATCTATATATCTACCTACCTACCCATCTCTATCTATCTACCTACCTACCTACCTATCTCTATCTATCAATCTACCTACCTACCTATCTCTATCTATCTATCTACCTACCTACCTACCTATCTCTATCTATCAATCTACCTACCTACCTATCTCTATCTATCAATCTACCTACCTACCTATCTCTATCTATCTATCTACCTACCTATCTGTATCTATCAATCTACCTACCTACCTATCTGTATCTATCAATCTACCTACCTACCTATCTCTATCTATCTACCTACCTACCTACCTACCTACCTATCTCTATCAATCTACCTACCTACCTATCTGTATCTATCTATCTACCTACCCATCTATCTCTATCTATCTATCTACCTACCTACCTATCTGTATCTATCTATCTACCTATCTACCTATCTCTATCTATCTATCTACCTACCTACCTATCTCTATCTATCAATCTACCAACCTACCTATCTGTATCTATCTATCTACCTACCTACCTATCTCTATCTATCAATCTACCTACCTTCCTATCTGTATCTATCAATCTACCTACCTACCTATCTCTATCTATCTATCTACCTACCTACCTATCTCTATTTATCTACCTACCTACCTACCTACCTATCTCTATCAATCTACCTACCTACCTACCTATCTCTATCAATCTACCTACCTACCTATCTCTATCTATCTATCTACCTACCTACCTATCTCTATCTATCTATCTACCTACCTATCTATCTATCTATCAATCTACCTACCTACCTATCTGTATCTATCTATCTACCTACCCATCTATCTCTATCTATCTATCTACCTACCTACCTATCTATATCTATCTATCTACCTATCTACCTATCTTTATCTATCTATCTACCTACCTACCTATCTCTATCTATCTATCTACCTACCTACCTATCTCTATCTATCAATCTACCTACCTACCTATCTGTATCTATCTATCTACATTCCTACCTATCTCTATCTATCAATCTACCTACCTTCCTATCTGTATCTATCAATCTACCTACCTACCTATCTCTATCTATCAATCTACCTACCTACCTATCTGTATGTATCAATCTACCTACCTACCTATCTCTATCTATCTATCTACCTACCTACCTATCTGTATCTATCTATCTACCTACCTACCTATCTGTATCTATCAATCTACCTACCTACCTATCTCTATCTATCTATCTACCTACCTACCTATCTCTATCTATCTATCTATCTACGTACCTATCTATCTCTATCTATCAATCTACCTACCTACCTATCTGTATCTATCTATCTACCTACCCATCTATCTCTATCTATCTACCTACCTACCTACCTATCTATATCTATCTATCTACCTATCTACCTATCTTTATCTATCTATCTACCTACCTACCTATCTCTATCTATCTATCTACCTACCTACCTATCTGTATCTATCTATCTACCTACCTACCTATCTGTATCTATCAATCTACCTACCTACCTATCTCTATCTATCTACCTACCTAGCTACCTATCTCTATCAATCTACCTACCTACCTATCTCTATCTATCTACCTACCTACCTACCTATCTCTATCTATCAATCTACCTACCTACCTATCTGTATCTATCTATCTACCTACCTACCTATCTGTATCTATCAATCTACCTACCTACCTATCTCTATCTATCTACCTACCTACCTACCTATCTCTATCTATCAATCTACCTACCTACCTATCTCTATCTATCTATCTAACTACCTACATATCTGTATCTATCTACCTACCTACCTACCTATCTGTATCTATCTATCTATCTACCTACCTATGTCTATCTATCTATCTACCTACCTACCTATCTCTATCTATCTATCTACCTACCTACCTATCTGTATCTATCAATCTACCTACCTACCTATCTCTATCAGTCTATCTACCTACCTACCTATCTCTATCTATCTACCTACCTACCTACCTATCTCTATCTATCAATCTACCTACCTACCTATCTCTATCAATCTATCTACCTACCTACCTATCTCTATCAATCTACCTACCTACCTATCTCTATCTATCTACCTACATACCTACCTATCTCTATCTATCTATCTACCTACCTACCTATCTCTATCTATCAATCTACCTACCTACCTATCTCTATCTATCTACCTACCTACATATCTGTATCTATCTACCTACCTACCTACCTATCTCTCTCTATCTATCTACCTACCTACCTATCTGTATCTATCTACCTACCTACCTACCTATCTGTATCTATATATCTACCTACCTACCTATCTGTATCTATCTATCTACCTACCTACATATCTGTATCTATATATATACCTACCTACCTATCTCTATCTATCAATCTACCTACCTACCTATCTGTATCTATCTATCTACCTACCCACCTATCTGTATTTATCTATCTACCTACAATCTGTATCTATCTACCTACCTACCTACGTATCTCTATCTATCTATCTACCTACCTACCTATCTGTATCTATCAATCTACCTACCTACCTATCTGTATCTATCTATCTACCTACCTACCTATCTCTATCTATCTATCTACCTACCTACCTATCTCTATCTATCAATCTACCTACCTACCTATCTCTATCTATCAATCTACCTACCTACCTATCTGTATCTATTTACCTACCTACCTACCTATCTCTATCTATCTACCTACCTACCTACCTATCTCTATCTATCTACCTACCTACCTACCTATCTCTATCTATCTACCTACCTACCTATCTCTATCTATCTATCTACCTACCTACCTATCTCTATCTATCTATCTACCTACCTACCTATCTCTATCTATCTACCTACCTACCTACCTACCTATCTCTATCTATCAATCTACCTACCTACCTATCTGTATCTATCTTCCTACCTACCTATCTGTCTCTATCAATCTACCTACCTACCTATCTATCTCTATCTATCTATCTACCTACCTACCTACCTATCTCTATCTATCTATCTATCTACCTACCTACCTATCTCTATCTATCTATCTACCTACCTACCTATCTCTATCTACCTATCTACCTACCTACCTATCTGTATCTATCAATCTACCTACCTACCTATCTCTATCTATCAATCTACCTACCTACATATCTGTATCTATCTATCTACCTACCTACCTATCTCTATCTATCTATCTACCTACCTACCTATCTCTATCTACCTATCTACCTACCTACCTATCTGTATCTATCAATCTACATACCTACCTATCTCTATCTATCAATCTACCTACCTATCTGTATCTATCTACCTACCTACCTATCTGTATCTATCAATCTACCTACCTACCTATCTCTATCTATCAATCTACCTACCTACATATCTGTATCTATCTATCTACCTACCTACCTATCTCTATCTATCAATCTACCTACCTACCTATCTGTATCTATCAATCTACCTACCTACCTATCTCTATCTATCTACCTACCTACCTACCTATCTCTATCAATCTACCTACCTACCTATCTCTATCTATCTATCTACCTACTTACCTATCTCTATCTATCTATCTACCTACCTACCTATCTCTATCTATCAATCTACCTACCTACCTATCTGTATCTATCTATCTACCTACCCACCTATCTGTATCTATCAATCTACCTACCTACCTATCTCTATCTATTTACCTACCTACCTACCTATCTCTATCAATCTACCTACCTACCTATCTCTATCTATCTATCTACCTACCTACCTATCTGTATCTATCTATCTACCTACCTACCTATCTCTATCTATCAATCTACCTACCTTCCTATCTGTATCTATCAATCTACCTACCTACCTATCTCTATCTATCAATCTACCTACCTACCTATCTGTATCCATCAATCTACCTACCTACCTATCTCTATCTATCAATCTACCTACCTACCTATCTGTATCTATCTATCTACCTACCTACCTATCTGTATCTATCAATCTACCTACTACCTATCTCTATCTATCTACCTACCTACCTACCTACCTATCTCTACCTACCTACCTACCTACCTATCTCTATCTATCAATCTACCTACCTACCTATCTGTATCTATCTACCTACCTACCTACCTATCTCTATCTATCTATCTACCTACCTATCTCTATCTATCAATCTACCTACCTACCTATCTGTATCTATCTATCTACCTACCTACCTATCTGTATCTATCTATCTACCTACCTACGTATCTCTATCTATCTATCTACCTACCTACGTATCTCTATCTATCTATCTACCTACCTACCTATCTCTATCTATCTATCTACCTACCTACCTATCTCTATCTATCTATCTATCTATCTATCTATCTATCTATCTATCTATCTATCTATCTATCTATCTACCTACGTATCTCTATCAATCTACCTACCTACCTATCTCTATCTATCTACCTACCTACCTATCTCTATCTATCTATCTACCTACCTACCTATCTCTATCTACCTACCTACCTACCTACCTACCTATCTCTATCTATCAATCTACCTACCTACCTATCTCTATCTACCTACCTACCTACCTACCTATCTGTATCTATCTATCTACCTACCTACCTATCTGTATCTATCTATCTACCTACCTACCTATCTCTATCTATCTCTCTACCTACCTACCTATCTCTATCTATCTACCTACCTACCTACCTATCTCTATCTATCAATCTACCTACCTACCTATCTCTATCTATCTATCTACCTACCTACCTATCTCTATCTATCTACCTACCTACCTATCTCTATCTATCTATCTACCTACCTACCTATCTGTATCTATCTATCTACCTACCTACCTATCTCTATCTATCTATCTACCTACCTACCTATCTCTATCTATCTATCTACCTACCTACCTATCTGTATCTATCTATCTACCTACCTACCTATCTGTATCTATCTATCTACCTACGTACCTATCTGTATCTATCAATCTACCTATCTACCTATCTCTATCTATCTATCTACCTACCTACCTATCTCTATAAATCTACCTACCTAACTATCTGTATCTATCTACATACCTACCTACCTATCTCTATCTATCTATCTACCTACCTACCTATCTCTATCTATCTACCTACCTACCTACCTATCTCTATCTATCAATCTACCTACCTACCTATCTCTATCTATCTATCTACCTACCTACCTATCTCTATCTATCTATCTACCTACCTACCTATCTCTATCTACCTACCTACCTACCTACCTACCTATCTCTATCTATCAATCTACGTACCTACCTATCTGTATCTATCAATCTATCTACCTACCTATCTCTATCTATCTACCTACCTACCTATCTCTATCTATCAATCTACCTACCTACCTATCTCTATCTATCAATCTACCTACCTACCTATCTGTATCTATCTACCTACCTACCTATCTGTCTCTATCAATCTACCTACCTACCTATCTATCTCTATCTATCTATCTACCTACCTACCTACCTATCTCTATCTATCTATCTATCTACCTACCTACCTATCTCTATCTATCTATCTACCTACCTACCTATCTCTATCTACCTATCTACCTACCTACCTATCTGTATCTATCAATCTACCTACCTACCTATCTCTATCTATCAATCTACCTACCTATCTGTATCTATCTATCTACCTACCTACCTATCTGTATCTATCAATCTACCTACCTACCTATCTCTATCTATCAATCTACCTACCTACATATCTGTATCTATCTATCTACCTACCTACCTATCTCTATCTATCTATCTACCTACCTACCTATCTCTATCTACCTATCTACCTACCTACCTATCTGTATCTATCAATCTACCTACCTACCTATCTCTATCAATCTACCTACCTACCTATCTGTATCCATCAATCTACCTACCTACCTATCTCTATCTATCAATCTACCTACCTACCTATCTGTATCTATCTATCTACCTACCTACCTATCTGTATCTATCAATCTACCTACTACCTATCTCTATCTATCTACCTACCTACCTACCTACCTATCTCTATCTACCTACCTACCTACCTATCTCTAACTATCTATCTACCTACCTACATATCTGTATCTATCTACCTACCTACCTACCTATCTGTATCTATCTATCTACTTACCTACCTATCTCTATCTATCTATCTACCTACCTACCTATCTCTATCTATCTATCTACCTACCTACCTATCTCTATCTATCTATCTACCTACCTACATATCTGTATCTATCTACCTACCTACCTACCTATCTCTTTCTATCTATCTACCTACCTACCTATCTGTATCTATCTATCTACCTACCTACCTAACTGTATCTATCTATTTACCTACCTACCTATCTCTATCTATCTATCTACCTACCTACCTATCTGTATCTATCAATCTACCTACCTACCTATCTCTATCTATCTACCTACATATCTGTATCTATATATCTACCTACCTACCTATCTCTATCTATCAACCTACCTACCTACCTATCTCTATCTATCTATCTACATACCTACCTATCTCTATCTATCAATCTACCTACCTACCTATCTGTATCTATCAATCTACCTACCTACCTATCTCTATCTATCTATCTACCTACCTACCTATCTCTATCTATCAATCTACCTACCTACCTATCTGTATCTATCTATCTACCTACCCACCTATCTCTATCTATCTATCTACCTACCTACCTATCTGTATCTATCTATCTACATATCTACCTATCTCTATCTACCTACCTACCTATCTCTATCTATCTATCTACCTACCTATCTCTATCTATCAATCTACCTACCTACCTATCTGTATCTATCAATCTACCTACCTACCTATCTCTATCTATCTACCTACATATCTGTATCTATATATCTACCTACCTACCTATCTCTATCTATAAATGTACCTACCTACCTATCTCTATCTATCTATCTACCTACCTACCTATCTCTATCTATCAATCTACCTACCTGCCTATCTGTATCTATCAATCTACCTACCTACCTATCTCTATCTATCTATCTACCTACCTACCTATCTCTATCTATTAATCTACCTACCTACCTATCTGTATCTATCAATCTACCTACCTACCTATCTCTATCTATCTACCTACCTACCTACCTATCTCTATCAATCTACCTACCTACCTATCTCTATCTATCTATCTACCTACCTACCTATCTCTATCTATCAATCTACCTACCTTCCTATCTGTATCTATCAATCTATCAATCTACCTACCTACCTATCTCTATCTATCAATCTACCTACCTACCTATCTGTATCTATCAATCTACCTACCTACCTATCTCTATCTATCTATCTACCTACCTACCTATCTCTATCTATCAATCTACCTACCTACCTATCTGTATCTATCAATCTACCTACCTACCTATCTCTATCTATCTACCTACATATCTGTATCTATATATCTACCTACCTACCTATCTCTATCTATCAATCTACCTACCTACCTATCTCTATCTATCTATCTACCTACCTACCTATCTCTATCTATCAATCTACCTACCTACCTATCTGTATCTATCAATCTACCTACCTACCTATCTCTATCTATCTATCTACCTACCTACCTATCTCTATCTATCAATCTACCTACCTACCTATCTGTATCTATCAATCTACCTATCTACCTATCTCTATCTATCTACCTACCTACCTACCTATCTCTATCAATCTACCTACCTACCTATCTCTATCTATCTATCTACCTACTTACCTATCTCTATCTATCTATCTACCTACCTACCTATCTCTATCTATCAATCTACCTACCTACCTATCTGTATCTATCTATCTACCTACCCACCTATCTCTATCTATCTATCTACCTACCTACCTATCTGTATCTATCTATCTACCTATCTACCTATCTCTATCTATCTACCTACCTACCTATCTCTATCTATCTATCTACCTACCTACCTATCTCTATCTATCAATCTACCTACCTACCTATCTGTATCTATCAATCTACCTACCTACCTATCTCTATCTATCTAGCTACATATCTGTATCTATATATCTACCTACCTACCTATCTCTATCTATCAATGTACCTACCTACCTATCTCTATCTATCTATCTACCTACCTACCTATCTCTATCTATCAATCTACCTACCTACCTATCTGTATCTATCAATCTACCTACCTACCTATCTCTATCTATCTACCTACCTACCTATCTCTATCTATCAATCTACCTACCTACCTATCTGTATCTATCAATCTACCTACCTACCTATCTCTATCTATCTACCTACCTACCTACCTATCTCTATCAATCTACCTACCTACCTATCTGTATCTATCTATCTACCTACCTACCTATCTGTATCTATCTATCTACCTACCTACCTATCTGTATCTATCAATCTACCTACCTACCTATCTCTATCTATCTACCTACCTACCTATCTCTATCAATCTACCTACCTACCTATCTCTATCTACCTACCTACCTACCTATCTCTATCTATCAATCTACCTACCTACCTATCTGTATCTATCTATCTACCTACCTACCTATCTGTATCTATCAATCTACCTACCTACCTATCTCTATCTATCTACCTACCTACCTACCTATCTCTATCTATCAATCTACCTACCTACCTATCTCTATCTATCTATCTACCTACCTACATATCTGTATCTATCTACCTACCTACTTACCTATCTGTATCTATCTATCTACTTACCTACCTATCTCTATCTATCTATCTACCTACCTACCTATCTCTATCTATCTATCTACCTACCTACCTATCTGTATCTATCAATCTACCTACCTACCTATCTCTATCTATCTATCTATCTACCTACCTACCTATCTCTATCTATCTACCTACCTACCTACCTATCTCTATCTATCAATCTACCTACCTACCTATCTCTATCTATCTATCTACCTACCTACATATCTGTATCTATCTACCTACCTACCTACCTATCTCTATCTATCTATCTACCTACCTACCTATCTGTATCTATCTACCTACCTACATATCTGTATCTATATATCTACCTACCTACCTATCTGTATCTATCTATCTACCTACCTACCTATCTGTATCTATATATCTACCTACCTACCTATCTCTATCTATCAATCTACCTACCTACCTATCTGTATCTATCTATCTACCTACCCACCTATCTGTATTTATCTATCTACCTACAATCTGTATCTACCCACCTACCTACCTACCTATCTCTATCTATCTATCTACCTACCTACCTATCTCTATCTATCTATCTATCTACCTACCTACCTATCTGTATCTATCTACCTACCTACCTATCTCTATCTATCAATCTACCTACCTACCTATCTCTATCTATCTACCTACCTACCTACCTATCTCTATCTATCAATCTAGCTACCTACCTATCTATATCTATCTATCTACCTACCTACCTATCTGTATCTATCTATCTACCTACCTACCTATCTCTATCTATCTACCTACCTACCTACCTATCTCTATCTATCAATCTACCTACCTACCTATCTCTATCTATCTATCTACCTACCTACCTATCTCTATCTATCAATCTACCTACCTACCTATCTGTATCTATCTACCTACCTACCTACCTATCTCTATCTATCAATCTACCTACCTACCTATCTCTATCTATCTACCTACCTACAGATCTGTATCTATATATCTACCTACCTACCTATCTGTATCTATCTATCTACCTATCTACCTATCTACCTATCTCTATCTATCTATCTACCTACCTACCTATCTCTATCTATCTATCTACCTACCTACCTATCTCTAACTATCTACCTACCTACCTATCTGTCTCTATATATCTACCTACCTACCTATCTGTATCTATCTATCTACCTATCTACCTATCTCTATCTATCAATCTACCTACCTACCTATCTCTATCTATCTATCTACCTACCCACCTATCTGTATTTATCTATCTACCTACCTATTTGTATCTACCTACCTACCTACCTACCTATCTCTATCTATCTATCTACCTACCTACCTATCTCTATCTATCAATCTACCTACCTACCTATCTCTATCTATCTATCTACCTACCCACCTATCTGTATTTATCTATCTACCTACCTATCTGTATCTATCTACCTACCTACCTACCTACCTACCTACCTACCTATCTCTATCTATCTATCTACCTACCTACCTATCTCTATCTATCAATCTACCTACCTACCTATCTGTATCTATCAATCTACCTACCTACCTATCTTTATCTATCTATCTACCTACCTACCTATCTCTATCTATCAATCTACCTACCTACCTATCTGTATCTATCAATCTACCTACCTATCTCTATCTATCTACCTACCTACCTACCTATCTCTGTCAATATACCTACCTACCTATTTCTATCTATCTATCTACCTACCTACCTATCTCTATCTATCTATCTACCTACCTACCTATCTCTATCTATCTATCTCCCTACCTACCTATCTGTATCTATCAATCTACCTACCTACCTATCTCTATCTACCTACCTACCTACCTATCTCTATCTATCAATCTACCTACCTACCTATCTCTATCTATCTACCTACCTACCTATCTCTATCTATCTATCTACCTACCTACCTATCTGTCTCTATCAATCTACCTACCTACCTATCTATCTCTATCTATCTATCTACCTACCTACCTACCTATCTCTATCTATCTACCTACCTACCTATCTCTATCTATCTATCTACCTACCTACCTATCTCTATCTATCTATCTATCTACCTACCTACCTATCTGTATCTATCAATCTACCTACCTACCTATCTCTATCTATCTACCTACCTACCTACCTATCTGTATCTATCAATCTACCTACCTACCTATCTCTATCTATCTACCTACCTACCTACCTATCTCTATCTATCAATCTACCTACCTACCTATCTGTATCTACCTATCTACCTACCTACCTATCTGTATCTATCAATCTACCTACCTACCTAACTCTATCTATCAATATACCTGCCTACCTATCTCTATCTATCTATCTACCTACCCACCTATCTGTATTTATCTATCTACCTACCTATCTGTATCTATCTATCTACCTACCTACCTATCTCTATCTATCTATCTACCTACCTACCTATCTCTATCTATCAATCTACCTACCTACCTATCTGTATCTATCAATCTACCTTCCTACCTATCTCTATCTATCTACCTACCTACCTATCTGTCTCTATCAATCTACCTACCTACCTACCTACCTATCTCTATCTATCAATCTACCTACCTACCTATCTGTATCTATCTATCTACCTACCTACCTATCTGTATCTATCAATCTACCTACCTACCTATCTCTATCTATCTATCTATCTACCTACCTACATATCTGTATCTATATATCTACCTACCTACCTATCTCTATCTATCTATCTACCTACCTACCTATCTGTATCTATCTATCTACCTACCTACCTATCTGTATCTATCAATCTACCTATCTACCTATCTCTATCTATCAATCTACCTACCTACCTATCTCTATCTATCTATCTACCTACCCACTTATCTGTATTTATCTATCTATCTACCTACCTACCTATCTCTATCTATCTATCTACCTACCTACCTATCTCTATCTATCTATCTACCTACCTACCTATCTGTATCTATATATCTACCTACCTACCTATCTGTATCTATCTATCTACCTATCTACCTATCTCTATCTATCAATCTACCTACCTACCTATCTCTATCTATCTATCTACCTACCGACCTATCTGTATTTATCTATCTACCTACCTATCTGTATCTATCTACCTACCTACCTACCTATCTCTATCTATCTATCTACCTACCTACCTATCTCTATCTATCAATCTACCTACCTACCTATCTCTATCTATCTATCTACCTACCTACCTATATCTATCAATCTACCTACCTACCTATCTGTATCAATCTATCTACCTACCTACCTATCTGTATCTATCAATCTACCTACCTACCTATCTCTATCTATCAATCTACCTACCTACCTATCTCTATCTATCAATCTACCTACCTACCTATCTCTATCTATCTACCTACCTACCTACCTATCTCTATCTATCAATCTACCTACCTACCTATCTCTATCTATCAATCTACCTACCCACCTATCTGTATTTATCTATCTACCTACATATCTGTATCTATATATCTACCTACCTACCTATCTCTATCTATCTACCTACCTACCTACCTATCTCTATCTATCAATCTACCTACCTACCTATCTGTATCTATCTACCTACCTACCTACCTATCTGTATCTATCAATCTACCTACCTATCTATCTCTATCTATCTATCTATCTACCTACCTACATATCTGTATCTATATATCTACCTACCTACCTATCTCTATCTATCAATCTACCTACCTACCTATCTCTATCTATCTATCTACCTACCTACCTATCTGTATCTATATATATACCTACCTACCTATCTGTATCTATCAATCTACCTACCTACCTATCTCTATCTATCAATCTACCTACCTACCTATCTGTATCTATCTATCTACCTACCTACCTATCTGTATCTATAAATCTACCTACCTACCTATCTCTATCTATCTATCTCCCTACCTAAATATCTGTATCTATCTATCTACCTACCTACCTATCTGTATCTATCTATCTCCCTACCTACATATCTGTATCTATATATCTACCTACCTACCTATCTCTATCTATCAATCTACCTACCTACCTATCTCTATCTATCTATCTACCTACCTACCTATCTGTATCTATATATCTACCTACCTACCTATCTGTATCTATCAATCTACCTACCTACCTATCTCTATCTATCAATCTACATACCTACCTATCTCTATCTATCAATCTACCTACCCACCTATTTGTGTCTATCTATCTACCTACCTACCTATCTGTATCTATCAATCTACCTACCTAACTATCTCTATCTATCTATCTACCTACTTACATATCTGTATCTATATATCTACCTACCTACCTATCTCTATCTATCAATCTACCTACCTACCTATCTCTATCTATCTACCTACCTACCTACCTATCTGTATCTATATAACTACCTACCTACCTATCTGTATCTATCAATCTACCTACCTACCTATCTCTATCTATCAATCTACCTACCTACCTATCTCTATCTATCAATCTACCTACCTACCTATCTGTATCTATCTATCTACCTACCTACCTATCTCCATCTATCTATCTACCTACCTACCTATCTGTATCTATCAATCTACCTACCTACCTATCTGTATTTATCAATCTACCTACCTACCTATCTCTATCTATCTACCTACCTACCTATCTCTATCTATCAATCTACCTACCTACCTATCTGTATCTATCTACCTACCTACCTATCTATCTCTATCTATCTATCTACCTACCTACCTACCTATCTCTATCTATCTATCTATCTACCTACCTACCTATCTCTATCTATCAATCTACCTACCTACCTATCTCTATCTATCTATCTACCTACCTACCTATCTGTATCTATCAATCTACCTACCTACCTATCTCTATCTATCTACCTACCTACCTACCTATCTGTATCTATCAATCTACCTACCTACCTATCTGTATCTATCTATCTACCTACCTACCTATCTGTATCTATCAATCTACCTACCTACCTATCTCTATCTATCAATCTACCTACCTACCTATCTGTATCTATCTATCTACCTACCTACTTATCTGTATCTATCAATCTACCTACCTACCTATCTCTATCTATCAATCTACCTACCTACATATCTGTATCTATCTATCTACCTACCTACCTATCTGTATCTATCAATCTACCTACCTACCTATCTCTATCTATCAATCTACCTACCTACCTATCTGTATCTATCTGTCTACCTACCTACCTATATGTATCTATCAATCTACCTACCTACCTATCTCTATCTATCTATCTACCTACCTACATATCTGTATCTATCTACCTACCTACCTACCTATCTCTATCTATCTATCTACCTACCTACCTATCTGTATCTATCTATCTACCTACCTACCTATCTCTATCTATCTACCTACCTACCTATCTCTATCAATCTACCTACCTACCTATCTCTATCTATCTACCTACCTACCTACCTATCTCTATCTATCAATTTACCTACCTACCTATCTCTATCTATCAATCTACCTACCTACCTATCTCTATCTATCTACCTACCTACCTACCTATCTCTATCAATCTACCTACCTACCTATCTCTATCTATCTATCTACCTACCTACCTATCTCTATCTATCTATCTACCTATCTACCTATCTCTATCTATCAATCTACCTACCTACCTATCTCTATCTATCTACCTACCTACCTACCTATCTCTAACTATCTACCTACCTACCTATCTCTATCTATCTACCTACCTACCTACCTATCTCTAACTATCTACCTACCTACCTATCTGTATCTATATATCTACCTACCTACCTATCTGTATCTATCTATCTACCTATCTACCTATCTCTATCTATCAATCTACCTACCTACCTATCTCTATCTATCTATCTACCTACCCACCTATCTGTATTTATCTATCTACCTACCTACCTATCTCTATCTATCTACCTACCTACCTATCTCTATCTATCAATCTACCTACCTACCTATCTGTATCTATCTACCTACCTACCTATCTATCTCTATCTATCTATCTACCTACCTACCTACCTATCTCTATCTATCTATCTATCTACCTACCTACCTATCTCTATCTATCAATCTACCTACCTACCTATCTCTATCTATCTATCTACCTACCTACCTATCTGTATCTATCAATCTACCTACCTACCTATCTCTATCTATCTACCTACCTACCTACCTATCTGTATCTATCAATCTACCTACCTACCTATCTGTATCTATCTATCTACCTACCTACCTATCTGTATCTATCAATCTACCTACCTACCTATCTCTATCTATCAATCTACCTACCTACCTATCTGTATCTATCTATCTACCTACCTACTTATCTGTATCTATCAATCTACCTACCTACCTATCTCTATCTATCAATCTACCTACCTACATATCTGTATCTATCTATCTACCTACCTACCTATCTGTATCTATCAATCTACCTACCTACCTATCTCTATCTATCAATCTACCTACCTACCTATCTGTATCTATCTGTCTACCTACCTACCTATCTCTAACTATCTACCTACCTACCTATCTCTATCTATCTATCTACCTACCCACCTATCTGTATTTATCTATCTACCTACCTACCTATCTCTATCTATCTACCTACCTACCTATCTCTATCTATCTATCTACCTACCTACCTATCTCTATCTATCAATCTACCTACCTACCTATCTCTATCTATCTATCTACCTACCTACCTATCTGTATCTATCAATCTACCTACCTACCTATCTCTATCTATCTACCTACCTACCTACCTATCTGTATCTATCAATCTACCTACCTACCTATCTGTATCTATCTATCTACCTACCTACCTATCTGTATCTATCAATCTACCTACCTACCTATCTCTATCTATCAATCTACCTACCTACCTATCTCTATCTATCAATCTACCTACCTACCTATCTCTATCTATCTACCTACCTACCTACCTATCTCTATCAATCTACCTACCTACCTATCTCTATCTATCTATCTACCTACCTACCTATCTCTATCTATCTATCTACCTATCTACCTATCTCTATCTATCAATCTACCTACCTACCTATCTCTATCTATCTACCTACCTACCTACCTATCTCTAACTATCTACCTACCTACCTATCTGTATCTATATATCTACCTACCTACCTATCTGTATCTATCTATCTACCTATCTACCTATCTCTATCTATCAATCTACCTACCTACCTATCTCTATCTATCTATCTACCTACCCACCTATCTGTATTTATCTATCTACCTACCTACCTATCTCTATCTATCTACCTACCTACCTATCTCTATCTATCAATCTACCTACCTACCTATCTGTATCTATCTACCTACCTACCTATCTATCTCTATCTATCTATCTACCTACCTACCTACCTATCTCTATCTATCTATCTATCTACCTACCTACCTATCTCTATCTATCAATCTACCTACCTACCTATCTCTATCTATCTATCTACCTACCTACCTATCTGTATCTATCAATCTACCTACCTACCTATCTCTATCTATCTACCTACCTACCTACCTATCTGTATCTATCAATCTACCTACCTACCTATCTGTATCTATCTATCTACCTACCTAC
Organism: Crotalus helleri; assembly: GCA_024509115.1. Lineage (NCBI taxonomy): Eukaryota > Metazoa > Chordata > Lepidosauria > Squamata > Viperidae > Crotalus > Crotalus helleri. The sequence continues at coordinate 132,374 of JAKSXO010000146.1, forward strand.
CTATCTGTATCTATCAATCTACCTACCTACCTATCTCTATCTATCAATCTACCTACCTACCTATCTGTATCTATCTATCTACCTACCTACTTATCTGTATCTATCAATCTACCTACCTACCTATCTCTATCTATCAATCTACCTACCTACATATCTGTATCTATCTATCTACCTACCTACCTATCTGTATCTATCAATCTACCTACCTACCTATCTCTATCTATCAATCTACCTACCTACCTATCTGTATCTATCTGTCTACCTACCTACCTATATGTATCTATCAATCTACCTACCTACCTATCTCTATCTATCTATCTACCTACCTACATATCTGTATCTATCTACCTACCTACCTACCTATCTCTATCTATCTATCTACCTACCTACCTATCTGTATCTATCTATCTACCTACCTACCTATCTCTATCTATCTACCTACCTACCTATCTCTATCAATCTACCTACCTACCTATCTCTATCTATCTACCTACCTACCTACCTATCTCTATCTATCAATTTACCTACCTACCTATCTCTATCTATCAATCTACCTACCTACCTATCTCTATCTATCTACCTACCTACCTACCTATCTCTATCAATCTACCTACCTACCTATCTCTATCTATCTATCTACCTACCTACCTATCTCTATCTATCTATCTACCTATCTACCTATCTCTATCTATCAATCTACCTACCTACCTATCTCTATCTATCTACCTACCTACCTACCTATCTCTAACTATCTACCTACCTACCTATCTGTATCTATATATCTACCTACCTACCTATCTGTATCTATCTATCTACCTATCTACCTATCTCTATCTATCAATCTACCTACCTACCTATCTCTATCTATCTATCTACCTACCCACCTATCTGTATTTATCTATCTACCTACCTATCTGTATCTATCTACCTACCTACCTACCTATCTCTATCTATCTATCTACCTACCTACCTATCTCTATCTATCAATCTGCCTACCTACCTATCTCTATCTATCTATCTACCTACCCACCTATCTGTATTTATCTATCTACCTACCTATCTGTATCTATCTACCTACCTACCTACCTACCTATCTCTATCTATCTATCTACCTACCTACCTATCTTTATCTATCAATCTACCTACCTACCTATCTGTATCTATCAATCTACCTACCTACCTATCTCTATCTATCTATCTACCTACCTACCTATCTCTATCTATCAATCTACCTACCTACCTATCTGTATCTATCAATCTACCTACCTATCTCTATCTATCTACCTACCTACCTACCTATCTCTGTCAATATACCTACCTACCTATCTCTATCTATCTATCTACCTACCTACCTATCTCTATCTATCTATCTACCTACCTACCAATCTCTATCTATCTATCTCCCTACCTACCTATCTGTATCTATCAATCTACCTACCTACCTATCTCTATCTATCTACCTACCTACCTATCTCTATCTATCAATCTACCTACCTACCTATCTCTATCTATCTACCTACCTACCTATCTCTATCTATCTATCTACCTACCTACCTATCTGTCTCTATCAATCTACCTACCTACCTATCTATCTCTATCTATCTATCTACCTACCTACCTACCTATCTCTATCTATCTACCTACATACCTATCTCTATCTATCTATCTAACTACCTACCTATCTCTATCTATCTATCTATCTACCTACCTACATATCTGTATCTATATATCTACCTACCTACCTATCTCTATCTATCTATCTACCTACCTACCTATCTGTATCTATCTACCTACCTACCTATCTGTATCTATCAATCTACCTATCTACCTATCTCTATCTATCAATCTACCTACCTACCTATCTCTATCTATCTATCTACCTACCCACCTATCTGTATTTATCTATCTATCTACCTACCTACCTATCTCTATCTATCTATCTACCTACCTACCTATCTCTATCTATCTATCTACCTACCTACCTATCTGTATCAATATATCTACCTACCTACCTATCTGTATCTATCTACCTACCTACCTACCTATCTCTATCTATCAATCTACCTACCTACCTATCTGTATCTATCTATCTACCTACCTACCTATCTGTATCTATCAATCTACCTACCTACCTATCTCTATCTATCTATCTACCTACCTACCTATCTCTATCTATCAATCTACCTACCTACCTATCTGTATCTATCAATCTACGTACCTACCTATCTCTATCTATCTACCTACCTACCTATCTGTCTCTATCAATCTACCTACCTACCTACCTATCTCTATCTATCAATCTACCTACCTACCTATCTGTATCTATCTATCTACCTACCTACCTATCTGTATCTATCAATCTAACTACCTACCTATCTCTATCTATCTATCTATCTATCTATCTATCTACCTACCTACATATCTGTATCTATATATCTACCTACCTACCTATCTCTATCTATCTATCTACCTACCTACCTATCTGTATCTATCTATCTACCTACCTACCTATCTGTATCTATCAATCTACCTATCTACCTATCTCTATCTATCAATCTACCTACCTACCTATCTCTATCTATCTATCTACCTACCCACCTATCTGTATTTATCTATCTATCTACCTACCTACCTATCTCTATCTATCTATCTACCTACCTACCTATCTCTATCTATCTACCTACCTACCTATCTGTATCTATATATCTACCTACCTACCTATCTGTATCTATCTATCTACCTATCTACCTATCTCTATCTATCAATCTACCTACCTACCTATCACTATCTATCTATCTACCTACCGACCTATCTGTATTTATCTATCTACCTACCTATCTGTATCTATCTACCTACCTAACTACCTATCTCTATCTATCTATCTACCTACCTACCTATCTCTATCTATCAATCTACCTACCTACCTATCTCTATCTATCTATCTACCCACCTACCTATATCTATCAATCTACCTACCTACCTATCTGTATCTATCTATCTACCTACCTATCTGTATCTATCAATCTACCTACCTACCTATCTCTATCTATCAATCTACCTACGTACCTATCTGTATGTATCAATCTACCTACCTACCTATCTCTATCTATCTACCTACCTACCTACCTATCTCTATCTATCAATCTACCTACCTACCTATCTCTATCTATCAATCTACCTACCTACCTATCTGTATCTATCAATCTACCTACCTACCTATCTCTATCTATCTATCTACCTACCTACCTATCTCTATCTATCAATCTACCTACCTACCTATCTGTATCTATCAATCTACCTACCTACCAATCTCTATCTATCTATCTTCCTACCTATCTATCTGTATCTATCAATCTACCTACCTACCTATCTCTATCTATCTACCACCTACCTACCTATCTCTATCTATCTATCTACCTACCTACCTATCTGTATCTATCTATCTACCTACCTACCTATCTCTATCTATCTATCTTCCTACCTATCTATCTGTATCTATCAATCTACCTACCTACCTATCTGTATCTATCTATCTACCTACCTACCTATCTGTATCTATCAATCTACCTACCTACCTATCTCTATCTATCTATCTACCTACCCACCTATCTGTATTTATCTATCTACCTACCTATCTGTATCTACCTACCTACCTATCTGTATCTATCAATCTACCTACCTACCTATCTCTATCTATCAATCTACCTACCTACCTATCTCTCTCTATCTATCTACCTACCCACCTATCTGTATTTATCTATCTACCTACCTATCTGTATCTATCTATCTACCTACCTACCTATCTCTATCTATCAATCTACCTACCTACCTATCTGTATCTATCAATCTACCTACCTACCTATCTCTATCTATCTATCTACCTACCTACCTATCTCTATCTATCAATCTACCTACCTACCTATCTGTATCTATCAATCTACCTACCTACCAATCTCTATCTATCTTCCTACCTATCTATCTGTATCTATCAATCTACCTACCTACCTATCTCTATCTATCTACCACCTACCTACCTATCTCTATCTATCTATCTACCTACCTACCTTTCTGTATCTATCTATCTACCTACCTACCTATCTCTATCTATCTATCTTCCTACCTATCTATCTGTATCTATCAATCTACCTACCTACCTATCTCTATCTATCTATCTACCTACCTACCTATCTCTATCTATCTATCTACCTACCTACCTATCTGTATCTATCTACCTACCTACCTATCTCTATCTATCTATCTATCTACCTATCTACCTATCTCTATCTATCAATCTACCTACCTACCTATCTCTATCTATCTATCTACCTACCTACCTATCTCTATCTATCAATCTACCTACCTATCTGTTTTTATCTACCTACCTACCTACCGATCTCTATCTATCTACCTACCTACCTTTCTGTATCTATCTATCTACCTATCTACCTATCTCTATCTATCAATCTACCTACCTACCTATCTCTATCTATAAATGTACCTACCTACCTATCTCTATCTATCTATCTACCTACCTACCTATCTGTATCTATCTATCTACCTACCTACCTATCTCTATCTATAAATGTACCTACCTACCTATCTCTATCTATCTATCAACCTACCTACCTATCTGTATCTATCCATCTACCTACCTACCTATCTCTATCTATCTATCTACCTACCTACCTATCTGTATCTATCTATCTACCTACCTACCTATCTGTATCTATATATCTACCTACCTACCTATCTCTATCTATCTATCTACCTACCTACGTATCTGTATCTATCAATCTACCTACCTACCTATCTCTATCTATCTATCTACCTACCTACCTATCTCTATCAATCAATCTACCTACCTACCTATCTCTATCTATCTATCTACCTACCTACCTATCTGTATCTATCTATCTACCTACCTACCTATCTCTATCTATCTATCTACCTACCTACCTATCTATATCCATCTATCTACCTACCTACCTATCTGTATCTATCAATCTACCTACCTATCTCTATCTATCTATCTACCTACCTACCTACCTATCTCTATCTATCTATCTACCTACCTACCTATCTCTATCTATCTATCTACCTACCTACCTATCTGTATCTATCTATCTACCTACCTACCTATCTGTATCTATCAATCTACCTACCTATCTCTATCTATCTATCTACCTACCTACCTACCTATCTTTATCTATCTATCTACCTACCTACCTATCTCTATCTATCTATTTACCTACCTACCTATCTCTATCAATCTACCTACCTACCTATCTCTATCTATCTACCTACCTACCTATCTCTATCTATCAATCTACCTACCTACCTATCTCTATCTATCTTTCTACCTACCTACATATCTGTATCTATCTACCTACCTACCTACCTATCTGTATCTATCTATCTACCTACCTACCTATCTCTATCTATCTATCTACCTACCTACCTATCTCTATCTACCTACCTACCTATCTGTATCTATCAATCTACCTACCTATCTCTATCTATCTATCTATCTACCTACCTACCTACCTATCTCTATCTATCTACCTACCTACCTACCTAACTCTATCTATCTATCTACCTACCTACCTATCTCTATCAATCTACCTACCTACCTATCTCTATCTATCTATCAATCTACCTACCTATCTGTATTTATCTACCTACCTACCTATCGATCTCTATCTATCTACCTACCTACCTATCTCTATCTATCTATCTACCTACCTACCTATCTGTATCTATCTATCTACCTACCTACCTATCTCTATCTATCTATCTATCTACCTACCTACCTATCTGTATCTATCTATCTACCTACCTACCTATCTGTATCTATCTATCTACCTACCTACCTATCTGTATCTATCAATCTACCTACCTACCTATCTCTATCTATCTATCTACCTACCTACCTATCTCTATCTATCTATCTACCTACCTACCTACCTGTATCTATCTATCTACCTACCTACCTATCTGTATCTATCTATCTACCTACCTACCTATCTCTATCTATCTATCTACCTACCTACCTATCTCTATCTATCTATCTACCTACCTACCTATCTGTATCTATCTATCTACCTACCTACCTACCTATCTCTATCAATCTACCTACCTACCTATCTCTATCAATCTACCTACCTACCTATCTCTATCTATCTACCTACCTACCTACCTATCTGTATCTATATAACTACCTACCTACCTATCTGTATCTATCAATCTACCTACCTACCTATCTCTATCTATCAATCTACCTACCTACCTATCTCTATCTATCAATCTACCTACCTACCTATCTGTATCTATCTACCTACCTACCTATCTCCATCTATCTATCTACCTACCTACCTATCTGTATCTATCAATCTACCTACCTACCTATCTGTATTTATCAATCTACCTACCTACCTATCTCTATCTATCTACCTACCTACCTATCTCTATCTATCAATCTACCTACCTACCTATCTGTATCTATCTACCTACCTACCTATCTATCTCTATCTATCTATCTACCTACCTACCTACCTATCTCTATCTATCTATCTACCTACCTACCTATCTCTATCTATCAATCTACCTACCTACCTATCTCTATCTATCTATCTACCTACCTACCTATCTGTATCTATCAATCTACCTACCTACCTATCTCTATCTATCTACCTACCTACCTACCTATCTGTATCTATCAATCTACCTACCTACCTATCTGTATCTATCTATCTACCTACCTACCTATCTGTATCTATCAATCTACCTACCTACCTATCTCTATCTATCAATCTACCTACCTACCTATCTGTATCTATCTATCTACCTACCTACTTATCTGTATCTATCAATCTACCTACCTACCTATCTCTATCTATCAATCTACCTACCTACATATCTGTATCTATCTATCTACCTACCTACCTATCTGTATCTATCAATCTAACTACCTACCTATCTCTATCTATCTATCTATCTATCTATCTATCTACCTACCTACATATCTGTATCTATATATCTACCTACCTACCTATCTCTATCTATCTATCTACCTACCTACCTATCTGTATCTATCTATCTACCTACCTACCTATCTGTATCTATCAATCTACCTATCTACCTATCTCTATCTATCAATCTACCTACCTACCTATCTCTATCTATCTATCTACCTACCCACCTATCTGTATTTATCTATCTATCTACCTACCTACCTATCTCTATCTATCTATCTACCTACCTACCTATCTCTATCTATCTACCTACCTACCTATCTGTATCTATATATCTACCTACCTACCTATCTGTATCTATCTATCTACCTATCTACCTATCTCTATCTATCAATCTACCTACCTACCTATCACTATCTATCTATCTACCTACCGACCTATCTGTATTTATCTATCTACCTACCTATCTGTATCTATCTACCTACCTAACTACCTATCTCTATCTATCTATCTACCTACCTACCTATCTCTATCTATCAATCTACCTACCTACCTATCTCTATCTATCTATCTACCCACCTACCTATATCTATCAATCTACCTACCTACCTATCTGTATCTATCTATCTACCTACCTACCTATCTGTATCTATCAATCTACCTACCTACCTATCTCTATCTATCAATCTACCTACGTACCTATCTGTATGTATCAATCTACCTACCTACCTATCTCTATCTATCTACCTACCTACCTACCTATCTCTATCTATCAATCTACCTACCTACCTATCTCTATCTATCAATCTACCTACCTACCTATCTGTATCTATCTATCTACCTACCTACCTATCTGTATCTATCAATCTACCTACCTACCTATCTCTATCTATCTATCTACCTACCCACCTATCTGTATTTATCTATCTACCTACCTATCTGTATCTATCTACCTACCTACCTACCTATCTGTATCTATCAATCTACCTACCTACCTATCTCTATCTATCAATCTACCTACCTACCTATCTCTCTGTATCTATCTACCTACCCACCTATCTGTATTTATCTATCTACCTACCTATCTGTATCTATCTACCTACCTACCTACCTATCTCTATCTATCTATCTACCTACCTACCTATCTCTATCTATCAATCTACCTACCTACCTATCTGTATCTATCAATCTACCTACCTACCTATCTCTATCTATCTATCTACCTACCTACCTATCTCTATCTATCAATCTACCTACCTACCTATCTGTATCTATCAATCTACCTACCTACCAATCTCTATCTATCTATCTTCCTACCTATCTATCTGTATCTATCAATCTACCTACCTACCTATCTCTATCTATCTACCACCTACCTACCTATCTCTATCTATCTATCTACCTACCTACCTATCTGTATCTATCTATCTACCTACCTACCTATCTCTATCTATCTATCTTCCTACCTATCTATCTGTATCTATCAATCTACCTACCTACCTATCTGTATCTATCTATCTACCTACCTACCTATCTGTATCTATCAATCTACCTACCTACCTATCTCTATCTATCTATCTACCTACCCACCTATCTGTATTTATCTATCTACCTACCTATCTGTATCTACCTACCTACCTATCTGTATCTATCAATCTACCTACCTACCTATCTCTATCTATCAATCTACCTACCTACCTATCTCTCTCTATCTATCTACCTACCCACCTATCTGTATTTATCTATCTACCTACCTATCTGTATCTATCTATCTACCTACCTACCTATCTCTATCTATCAATCTACCTACCTACCTATCTGTATCTATCAATCTACCTACCTACCTATCTCTATCTATCTATCTACCTACCTACCTATCTCTATCTATCAATCTACCTACCTACCTATCTGTATCTATCAATCTACCTACCTACCAATCTCTATCTATCTTCCTACCTATCTATCTGTATCTATCAATCTACCTACCTACCTATCTCTATCTATCTACCACCTACCTACCTATCTCTATCTATCTATCTACCTACCTACCTTTCTGTATCTATCTATCTACCTACCTACCTATCTCTATCTATCTATCTTCCTACCTATCTATCTGTATCTATCAATCTACCTACCTACCTATCTCTATCTATCTATCTACCTACCTACCTATCTCTATCTATCTATCTACATACCTACCTATCTGTATCTATCTATCTACCTACCTACCTATCTCTATCTATCTATCTACCTACCTACCTATCTGTATCTATCTATCTACCTACCTACCTATCTGTATCTATCTACCTACCTACCTATCTCTATCTATCTATCTATCTACCTATCTACCTATCTCTATCTATCAATCTACCTACCTACCTATCTCTATCTATCTATCTACCTACCTACCTATCTCTATCTATCAATCTACCTACCTATCTGTTTTTATCTACCTACCTACCTACCGATCTCTATCTATCTACCTACCTACCTTTCTGTATCTATCTATCTACCTATCTACCTATCTCTATCTATCAATCTACCTACCTACCTATCTCTATCTATAAATGTACCTACCTACCTATCTCTATCTATCTATCTACCTACCTACCTATCTGTATCTATCTATCTACCTACCTACCTATCTCTATCTATAAATGTACCTACCTACCTATCTCTATCTATCTATCAACCTACCTACCTATCTGTATCTATCCATCTACCTACCTACCTATCTCTATCTATCTATCTACCTACCTACCTATCTGTATCTATCTATCTACCTACCTACCTATCTGTATCTATATATCTACCTACCTACCTATCTCTATCTATCTATCTACCTACCTACGTATCTGTATCTATCAATCTACCTACCTACCTATCTCTATCTATCTATCTACCTACCTACCTATCTCTATCAATCAATCTACCTACCTACCTATCTCTATCTATCTATCTACCTACCTACCTATCTGTATCTATCTATCTACCTACCTACCTATCTCTATCTATCTATCTACCTACCTACCTATCTATATCCATCTATCTACCTACCTACCTATCTGTATCTATCAATCTACCTACCTATCTCTATCTATCTATCTACCTACCTACCTACCTATCTCTATCTATCTATCTACCTACCTACCTATCTCTATCTATCTATCTACCTACCTACCTATCTGTATCTATCTATCTACCTACCTACCTATCTGTATCTATCAATCTACCTACCTATCTCTATCTATCTATCTACCTACCTACCTACCTATCTTTATCTATCTATCTACCTACCTACCTATCTCTATCTATCTATTTACCTACCTACCTATCTCTATCAATCTACCTACCTACCTATCTCTATCTATCTACCTACCTACCTATCTCTATCTATCAATCTACCTACCTACCTATCTCTATCTATCTTTCTACCTACCTACATATCTGTATCTATCTACCTACCTACCTACCTATCTGTATCTATCTATCTACCTACCTACCTATCTCTATCTATCTATCTACCTACCTACCTATCTCTATCTACCTACCTACCTATCTGTATCTATCAATCTACCTACCTATCTCTATCTATCTATCTATCTACCTACCTACCTACCTATCTCTATCTATCTACCTACCTACCTACCTAACTCTATCTATCTATCTACCTACCTACCTATCTCTATCAATCTACCTACCTACCTATCTCTATCTATCTATCAATCTACCTACCTATCTGTATTTATCTACCTACCTACCTATCGATCTCTATCTATCTACCTACCTACCTATCTCTATCTATCTATCTACCTACCTACCTATCTGTATCTATCTATCTACCTACCTACCTATCTCTATCTATCTATCTATCTACCTACCTACCTATCTGTATCTATCTATCTACCTACCTACCTATCTGTATCTATCTATCTACCTACCTACCTATCTGTATCTATCAATCTACCTACCTACCTATCTCTATCTATCTATCTACCTACCTACCTATCTCTATCTATCTATCTACCTACCTACCTACCTGTATCTATCTATCTACCTACCTACCTATCTGTATCTATCTATCTACCTACCTACCTATCTCTATCTATCTATCTACCTACCTACCTATCTCTATCTATCTATCTACCTACCTACCTATCTGTATCTATCTATCTACCTACCTACCTACCTATCTCTATCAATCTACCTACCTACCTATCTCTATCAATCTACCTACCTACCTATCTCTATCTATCTACCTACCTACCTACCTATCTGTATCTATATAACTACCTACCTACCTATCTGTATCTATCAATCTACCTACCTACCTATCTCTATCTATCAATCTACCTACCTACCTATCTCTATCTATCAATCTACCTACCTACCTATCTGTATCTATCTACCTACCTACCTATCTCCATCTATCTATCTACCTACCTACCTATCTGTATCTATCAATCTACCTACCTACCTATCTGTATTTATCAATCTACCTACCTACCTATCTCTATCTATCTACCTACCTACCTATCTCTATCTATCAATCTACCTACCTACCTATCTGTATCTATCTACCTACCTACCTATCTATCTCTATCTATCTATCTACCTACCTACCTACCTATCTCTATCTATCTATCTACCTACCTACCTATCTCTATCTATCAATCTACCTACCTACCTATCTCTATCTATCTATCTACCTACCTACCTATCTGTATCTATCAATCTACCTACCTACCTATCTCTATCTATCTACCTACCTACCTACCTATCTGTATCTATCAATCTACCTACCTACCTATCTGTATCTATCTATCTACCTACCTACCTATCTGTATCTATCAATCTACCTACCTACCTATCTCTATCTATCAATCTACCTACCTACCTATCTGTATCTATCTATCTACCTACCTACTTATCTGTATCTATCAATCTACCTACCTACCTATCTCTATCTATCAATCTACCTACCTACATATCTGTATCTATCTATCTACCTACCTACCTATCTGTATCTATCAATCTACCTACCTACCTATCTGTATCTATCTGTCTACCTACCTACCTATATGTATCTATCAATCTACCTACCTACCTATCTCTATCTATCTATCTACCTACCTACATATCTGTATCTATCTACCTACCTACCTACCTATCTCTATCTATCTATCTACCTACCTACCTATCTGTATCTATCTATCTACCTACCTACCTATCTCTATCTATCTACCTACCTACCTATCTCTATCAATCTACCTACCTACCTATCTCTATCTATCTACCTACCTACCTACCTATCTCTATCTATCAATTTACCTACCTACCTATCTCTATCTATCAATCTACCTACCTACCTATCTCTATCTATCTACCTACCTACCTACCTATCTCTATCAATCTACCTACCTACCTATCTCTATCTATCTATCTACCTACCTACCTATCTCTATCTATCTATCTACCTATCTACCTATCTCTATCTATCAATCTACCTACCTACCTATCTCTATCTATCTACCTACCTACCTACCTATCTCTAACTATCTACCTACCTACCTATCTGTATCTATATATCTACCTACCTACCTATCTGTATCTATCTATCTACCTATCTACCTATCTCTATCTATCAATCTACCTACCTACCTATCTCTATCTATCTATCTACCTACCCACCTATCTGTATTTATCTATCTACCTACCTATCTGTATCTATCTACCTACCTACCTACCTATCTCTATCTATCTATCTACCTACCTACCTATCTCTATCTATCAATCTGCCTACCTACCTATCTCTATCTATCTATCTACCTACCCACCTATCTGTATTTATCTATCTACCTACCTATCTGTATCTATCTACCTACCTACCTACCTACCTATCTCTATCTATCTATCTACCTACCTACCTATCTTTATCTATCAATCTACCTACCTACCTATCTGTATCTATCAATCTACCTACCTACCTATCTCTATCTATCTATCTACCTACCTACCTATCTCTATCTATCAATCTACCTACCTACCTATCTGTATCTATCAATCTACCTACCTATCTCTATCTATCTACCTACCTACCTACCTATCTCTGTCAATATACCTACCTACCTATCTCTATCTATCTATCTACCTACCTACCTATCTCTATCTATCTATCTACCTACCTACCAATCTCTATCTATCTATCTCCCTACCTACCTATCTGTATCTATCAATCTACCTACCTACCTATCTCTATCTATCTACCTACCTACCTATCTCTATCTATCAATCTACCTACCTACCTATCTCTATCTATCTACCTACCTACCTATCTCTATCTATCTATCTACCTACCTACCTATCTGTCTCTATCAATCTACCTACCTACCTATCTATCTCTATCTATCTATCTACCTACCTACCTACCTATCTCTATCTATCTACCTACATACCTATCTCTATCTATCTATCTAACTACCTACCTATCTCTATCTATCTATCTATCTACCTACCTACATATCTGTATCTATATATCTACCTACCTACCTATCTCTATCTATCTATCTACCTACCTACCTATCTGTATCTATCTATCTACCTACCTACCTATCTGTATCTATCAATCTACCTATCTACCTATCTCTATCTATCAATCTACCTACCTACCTATCTCTATCTATCTATCTACCTACCCACCTATCTGTATTTATCTATCTATCTACCTACCTACCTATCTCTATCTATCTATCTACCTACCTACCTATCTCTATCTATCTATCTACCTACCTACCTATCTGTATCAATATATCTACCTACCTACCTATCTGTATCTATCTACCTACCTACCTACCTATCTCTATCTATCAATCTACCTACCTACCTATCTGTATCTATCTATCTACCTACCTACCTATCTGTATCTATCAATCTACCTACCTACCTATCTCTATCTATCTATCTACCTACCTACCTATCTCTATCTATCAATCTACCTACCTACCTATCTGTATCTATCAATCTACGTACCTACCTATCTCTATCTATCTACCTACCTACCTATCTGTCTCTATCAATCTACCTACCTACCTACCTATCTCTATCTATCAATCTACCTACCTACCTATCTGTATCTATCTATCTACCTACCTACCTATCTGTATCTATCAATCTAACTACCTACCTATCTCTATCTATCTATCTATCTATCTATCTATCTATCTACCTACCTACATATCTGTATCTATATATCTACCTACCTACCTATCTCTATCTATCTATCTACCTACCTACCTATCTGTATCTATCTATCTACCTACCTACCTATCTGTATCTATCAATCTACCTATCTACCTATCTCTATCTATCAATCTACCTACCTACCTATCTCTATCTATCTATCTACCTACCCACCTATCTGTATTTATCTATCTATCTACCTACCTACCTATCTCTATCTATCTATCTACCTACCTATCTGTATCTATATATCTACCTACCTACCTATCTGTATCTATCTATCTACCTATCTACCTATCTCTATCTATCAATCTACCTACCTACCTATCTCTATCTATCTATCTACCTACCGACCTATCTGTATTTATCTATCTACCTACCTATCTGTATCTATCTACCTACCTAACTACCTATCTCTATCTATCTATCTACCTACCTACCTATCTCTATCTATCAATCTACCTACCTACCTATCTCTATCTATCTATCTACCCACCTACCTATATCTATCAATCTACCTACCTACCTATCTGTATCTATCTATCTACCTACCTACCTATCTGTATCTATCAATCTACCTACCTACCTATCTCTATCTATCAATCTACCTACGTACCTATCTGTATGTATCAATCTACCTACCTACCTATCTCTATCTATCTACCTACCTACCTACCTATCTCTATCTATCAATCTACCTACCTACCTATCTCTATCTATCAATCTACCTACCTACCTATCTGTATCTATCTATCTACCTACCTACCTATCTGTATCTATCAATCTACCTACCTACCTATCTCTATCTATCTATCTACCTACCCACCTATCTGTATTTATCTATCTACCTACCTATCTGTATCTATCTACCTACCTACCTACCTATCTGTATCTATCAATCTACCTACCTACCTATCTCTATCTATCAATCTACCTACCTACCTATCTCTCTGTATCTATCTACCTACCCACCTATCTGTATTTATCTATCTACCTACCTATCTGTATCTATCTACCTACCTACCTACCTATCTCTATCTATCTATCTACCTACCTACCTATCTCTATCTATCAATCTACCTACCTACCTATCTGTATCTATCAATCTACCTACCTACCTATCTCTATCTATCTATCTACCTACCTACCTATCTCTA
Source organism: Crotalus helleri (assembly GCA_024509115.1). NCBI lineage: Eukaryota > Metazoa > Chordata > Lepidosauria > Squamata > Viperidae > Crotalus > Crotalus helleri. The sequence goes on from JAKSXO010000146.1 coordinate 147,741, forward strand.
TCTATCAATCTACCTACCTACCTATCTGTATCTATCAATCTACCTACCTACCAATCTCTATCTATCTATCTTCCTACCTATCTATCTGTATCTATCAATCTACCTACCTACCTATCTCTATCTATCTACCACCTACCTACCTATCTCTATCTATCTATCTACCTACCTACCTATCTGTATCTATCTATCTACCTACCTACCTATCTCTATCTATCTATCTTCCTACCTATCTATCTGTATCTATCAATCTACCTACCTACCTATCTGTATCTATCTATCTACCTACCTACCTATCTGTATCTATCAATCTACCTACCTACCTATCTCTATCTATCTATCTACCTACCCACCTATCTGTATTTATCTATCTACCTACCTATCTGTATCTACCTACCTACCTATCTGTATCTATCAATCTACCTACCTACCTATCTCTATCTATCAATCTACCTACCTACCTATCTCTCTCTATCTATCTACCTACCCACCTATCTGTATTTATCTATCTACCTACCTATCTGTATCTATCTATCTACCTACCTACCTATCTCTATCTATCAATCTACCTACCTACCTATCTGTATCTATCAATCTACCTACCTACCTATCTCTATCTATCTATCTACCTACCTACCTATCTCTATCTATCAATCTACCTACCTACCTATCTGTATCTATCAATCTACCTACCTACCAATCTCTATCTATCTTCCTACCTATCTATCTGTATCTATCAATCTACCTACCTACCTATCTCTATCTATCTACCACCTACCTACCTATCTCTATCTATCTATCTACCTACCTACCTTTCTGTATCTATCTATCTACCTACCTACCTATCTCTATCTATCTATCTTCCTACCTATCTATCTGTATCTATCAATCTACCTACCTACCTATCTCTATCTATCTATCTACCTACCTACCTATCTCTATCTATCTATCTACATACCTACCTATCTGTATCTATCTATCTACCTACCTACCTATCTCTATCTATCTATCTACCTACCTACCTATCTGTATCTATCTATCTACCTACCTACCTATCTGTATCTATCAACCTACCTACCTATCTCTATCTATCTATCTACCTACCTACCTATCTGTATCTATCTATCTACCTACCTACCTATCTCTATCTATAAATGTACCTACCTACCTATCTCTATCTATCTATCAACCTACCTACCTATCTGTATCTATCCATCTACCTACCTACCTATCTCTATCTATCTATCTACCTACCTACCTATCTGTATCTATCTATCTACCTACCTACCTATCTGTATCTATATATCTACCTACCTACCTATCTCTATCTATCTATCTACCTACCTACGTATCTGTATCTATCAATCTACCTACCTACCTATCTCTATCTATCTATCTACCTACCTACCTATCTCTATCAATCAATCTACCTACCTACCTATCTCTATCTATCTATCTACCTACCTACCTATCTGTATCTATCTATCTACCTACCTACCTATCTCTATCTATCTATCTACCTACCTACCTATCTATATCCATCTATCTACCTACCTACCTATCTGTATCTATCAATCTACCTACCTATCTCTATCTATCTATCTACCTACCTACCTACCTATCTCTATCTATCTATCTACCTACCTACCTATCTCTATCTATCTATCTACCTACCTACCTATCTGTATCTATCTATCTACCTACCTACCTATCTGTATCTATCAATCTACCTACCTATCTCTATCTATCTATCTACCTACCTACCTATCTCTATCTATCTATTTACCTACCTACCTATCTCTATCAATCTACCTACCTACCTATCTCTATCTATCTACCTACCTACCTATCTCTATCTATCAATCTACCTACCTACCTATCTCTATCTATCTTTCTACCTACCTACATATCTGTATCTATCTACCTACCTACCTACCTATCTGTATCTATCTATCTACCTACCTACCTATCTCTATCTATCTATCTACCTACCTACCTATCTCTATCTACCTACCTACCTATCTGTATCTATCAATCTACCTACCTATCTCTATCTATCTATCTATCTACCTACCTACCTACCTATCTCTATCTATCTACCTACCTACCTACCTAACTCTATCTATCTATCTACCTACCTACCTACCTATCTCTATCAATCTACCTACCTACCTATCTCTATCTATCTATCAATCTACCTACCTATCTGTATTTATCTACCTACCTACCTATCGATCTCTATCTATCTACCTACCTACCTATCTCTATCTATCTATCTACCTACCTACCTATCTGTATCTATCTATCTACCTACCTACCTATCTCTATCTATCTATCTATCTACCTACCTACCTATCTGTATCTATCTATCTACCTACCTACCTATCTGTATCTATCTATCTACCTACCTACCTATCTGTATCTATCAATCTACCTACCTACCTATCTCTATCTATCTATCTACCTACCTACCTATCTCTATCTATCTATCTACCTACCTACCTACCTGTATCTATCTATCTACCTACCTACCTATCTGTATCTATCTATCTACCTACCTACCTATCTCTATCTATCTATCTACCTACCTACCTATCTGTATCTATCTATCTACCTACCTACCTACCTATCTCTATCAATCTACCTACCTACCTATCTCTATCTATCTACCTACCTACCTATCTCTATCAATCTACCTACCTACCTATCTCTATCTATTTACCTACCTACCTATCTCTATCTATCAATCTACCTACCTACCTATCTGTATCTATCTATCTACCTACCTACCTATCTGTATCTATCTATCTACCTACCTACCTATCTGTATCTATCAATCTACCTATCTACCTATCTCTATCTATCTATCTACCTACCTACCTATCTCTATCTATCTATCTACCTACCTACCTATCTGTATCTATCTATCTACCTACCTACCTATCTCTATCAATCTACCTACCTACCTATCTCTATCTATCTACCTACCTACCTATCTCTATCTATCAATCTACCTACCTACCTATCTGTATCTATCTACCTACCTACCTATCTGTATCTATCTATCTATCTATCTACCTACCTATCTCTATCTATCTATGTACCTACCTACCTATCTCTATCTATCTATCTACCTACCTACCTATCTGTATCTATCTATCTACCTACCTACCTATCTGTATCTATCAATCTACCTACCTATCTCTATCTATCTATCTACCTACCTACCTACCTACCTATCTCTATCTATCTATCTACCTACCTACCTATCTCTATCTATCTATTTACCTACCTACCTATCTCTATCAATCTACCTACCTACCTATCTCTATCTATCTACCTACCTACCTATCTCTATCTATCAATCTACCTACCTACCTACCTATCTCTATCTATCTATCTACCTACCTACCTATCTCTATCTATCTATTTACCTACCTACCTATCTCTATCAATCTACCTACCTACCTATCTCTATCTATCTACCTACCTACCTATCTCTATCTATCAATCTACCTACCTACCTATCTCTATCTATCTTTCTACCTACCTACATATCTGTATCTATCTACCTACCTATCTGTATCTATCTATCTACCTACCTACCTATCTCTATCTATCTATCTACCTACCTACCTATCTCTATCTATCTATCTACCTACCTACCTATCTATATCCATCTATCTACCTACCTACCTATCTGTATCTATCAATCTACCTACCTATCTCTATCTATCTATCTACCTACCTACCTACCTATCTCTATCTATCTATCTACCTACCTACCTATCTCTATCTACCTACCTACCTATCTGTATCTATCTATCTACCTACCTACCTATCTGTATCTATCAATCTACCTACCTATCTCTATCTATCTATCTACCTACCTACCTACCTATCTCTATCTATCTACCTACCTACCTACCTAACTCTATCTATCTATCTACCTACCTACCTATCTCTATCAATCTACCTACCTACCTATCTCTATCTATCTACCTACCTACCTACCTATCTCTATCTATCAATCTACCTACCTACCTATCTCTATCTATCTATCTACCTACCTACATATCTGTATCTATCTACCTACCTACCTATCTGTATCTATCTATCTACCTACCTACATATCTGTATCTATATATCTACCTACCTACCTATCTGTATCTATCTATCTACCTACCTACATATCTGTATCTATATATCTACCTACCTACCTACCTATCTCTATCTATCTATCTACCTACCTACCTATCTGTATCTATATATCTACCTACCTACCTATCTGTATCTATCTATCTATCTACCTACCTACATATCTGTATCTATATATCTACCTACCTACCTACCTATCTCTATCTATCTATCTACCTACCTACCTATCTGTATCTATCTATCTACCTACCTACCTATCTGTATCTATCAATCTACCTATCTACCTATCTCTATCTATCAATCTACCTACCTACCTATCTCTATCTATCTATCTACCTACCCACCTATCTGTATTTATCTATCTATCTACCTACCTACCTATCTCTATCTATCTATCTACCTACCTACCTATCTCTATCTATCTATCTACCTACCTACCTATCTGTATCAATATATTTACCTACCTACCTATCTGTATCTATCTACCTACCTACCTACCTATCTCTATCTATCAATCTACCTACCTACCTATCTGTATCTATCTATCTACCTATCTACCTATCTGTATCTATCAATCTACCTACCTACCTATCTCTATCTATCTATCTACCTACCTACCTATCTCTATCTATCAATCTACCTACCTACCTATCTGTATCTATCAATCTACGTACCTACCTATCTCTATCTATCTACCTACCTACCTATCTGTCTCTATCAATCTACCTACCTACCTACCTATCTCTATCTATCAATCTACCTACCTACCTATCTGTATCTATCTATCTACCTACCTACCTATCTGTATCTATCAATCTAACTACCTACCTATCTCTATCTATCTATCTATCTATCTATCTATCTACCTACCTACATATCTGTATCTATATATCTACCTACCTACCTATCTCTATCTATCTATCTACCTACCTACCTATCTGTATCTATCTATCTACCTACCTACCTATCTGTATCTATCAATCTACCTATCTACCTATCTCTATCTATCAATCTACCTACCTACCTATCTCTATCTATCTATCTACCTACCCACCTATCTGTATTTATCTATCTATCTACCTACCTACCTATCTCTATCTATCTATCTACCTACCTACCTATCTCTATCTATCTACCTACCTACCTATCTGTATCTATATATCTACCTACCTACCTATCTGTATCTATCTATCTACCTATCTACCTATCTCTATCTATCAATCTACCTACCTACCTATCTCTATCTATCTATCTACCTACCGACCTATCTGTATTTATCTATCTACCTACCTATCTGTATCTATCTACCTACCTAACTACCTATCTCTATCTATCTATCTACCTACCTACCTATCTCTATCTATCAATCTACCTACCTACCTATCTCTATCTATCTATCTACCCACCTACCTATATCTATCAATCTACCTACCTACCTATCTGTATCTATCTATCTACCTACCTACCTATCTGTATCTATCAATCTACCTACCTACCTATCTCTATCTATCAATCTACCTACGTACCTATCTGTATCTATCAATCTACCTACCTACCTATCTCTATCTATCTACCTACCTACCTACCTATCTCTATCTATCAATCTACCTACCTACCTATCTCTATCTATCAATCTACCTACCTACCTATCTGTATCTATCTATCTACCTACCTACCTATCTGTATCTATCAATCTACCTACCTACCTATCTCTATCTATCTATCTATCTACCTACCCACCTATCTGTATTTATCTATCTACCTACCTATCTGTATCTATCTACCTACCTACCTACCTATCTGTATCTATCAATCTACCTACCTACCTATCTCTATCTATCAATCTACCTACCTACCTATCTCTCTGTATCTATCTACCTACCCACCTATCTGTATTTATCTATCTACCTACCTATCTGTATCTATCTACCTACCTACCTACCTATCTCTATCTATCTATCTACCTACCTACCTATCTCTATCTATCAATCTACCTACCTACCTATCTGTATCTATCAATCTACCTACCTACCTATCTCTATCTATCTATCTACCTACCTACCTATCTCTATCTATCAATCTACCTACCTACCTATCTGTATCTATCAATCTACCTACCTACCAATCTCTATCTATCTATCTTCCTACCTATCTATCTGTATCTATCAATCTACCTATCTACCTACCTACCTATCTGTATCTATCTATCTACCTACCTACCTATCTCTATCTATCTATCTTCCTACCTATCTATCTGTATCTATCAATCTACCTACCTACCTATCTGTATCTATCTATCTACCTACCTACCTATCTGTATCTATCAATCTACCTACCTACCTATCTCTATCTATCTATCTACCTACCCACCTATCTGTATTTATCTATCTACCTACCTATCTGTATCTACCTACCTACCTATCTGTATCTATCAATCTACCTACCTACCTATCTCTATCTATCAATCTACCTACCTACCTATCTCTCTCTATCTATCTACCTACCCACCTATCTGTATTTATCTATCTACCTACCTATCTGTATCTATCTATCTACCTACCTACCTATCTCTATCTATCAATCTACCTACCTACCTATCTGTATCTATCAATCTACCTACCTACCTATCTCTATCTATCTATCTACCTACCTACCTATCTCTATCTATCAATCTACCTACCTACCTATCTGTATCTATCAATCTACCTACCTACCAATCTCTATCTATCTATCTTCCTACCTATCTATCTGTATCTATCAATCTACCTACCTACCTATCTCTATCTATCTACCACCTACCTACCTATCTCTATCTATCTATCTACCTACCTATCTGTATCTATCTATCTACCTACCTACCTATCTCTATCTATCTATCTTCCTACCTATCTATCTGTATCTATCAATCTACCTACCTACCTATCTCTATCTATCTATCTACCTACCTACCTATCTCTATCTATCTATCTACCTACCTACCTATCTCTATCTATCTATCTACCTACCTACCTATCTCTATCTATCTATCTACCTACCTACCTATCTCTATCTATCAATCTACCTACCTACCTATCTGTATCTATCAATCTACGTACCTACCTATCTCTATCTATCTACCTACCTACCTATCTGTCTCTATCAATCTACCTACCTACCTATCTCTATCTATCAATCTACCTACCTACCTATCTCTCTGTATCTATCTACCTACCCACCTATCTGTATTTATCTATCTACCTACCTATCTGTATCTATCTACCTACCTACCTACCTATCTCTATCTATCTATCTACCTACCTACCTATCTCTATCTATCTATCTACCTACCTACCTATCTGTATCTATCTATCTACCTACCTACCTATCTCTATCTATCTATCTACCTACCTACCTATCTCTATCTATCAATCTACCTACCTATCTGTATTTATCTACCTACCTACCTACCTATCTCTATCTATCTATCTACCTACCTACCTATCTCTATCAATCTACCTACCTACCTATCTGTATCTATCAATCTACCTATCTACCTATCTCTATCTATCAATCTACCTACCTACCTATCTCTATCTATCTATCTACCTACCTACCTATCTCTATCTATCTATCTACCTACCTACCTATCTGTATCAATATATTTACCTACCTACCTATCTGTATCTATCTACCTACCTACCTACCTATCTCTATCTATCAATCTACCTACCTACCTATCTGTATCTATCTATCTACCTACCTACCTATCTGTATCTATCAATCTACCTACCTACCTATCTCTATCTATCTATCTACCTACCTACCTATCTCTATCTATCAATCTACCTACCTACCTATCTGTATCTATCAATCTACGTACCTACCTATCTCTATCTATCTACCTACCTACCTATCTGTCTCTATCAATCTACCTACCTACCTACCTATCTCTATCTATCAATCTACCTACCTACCTATCTGTATCTATCTATCTACCTACCTACCTATCTGTATCTATCAATCTAACTACCTACCTATCTCTATCTATCTATCTATCTATCTATCTATCTATCTATCTATCTACCTACCTACATATCTGTATCTATATATCTACCTACCTACCTATCTCTATCTATCTATCTACCTACCTACCTATCTGTATCTATCTATCTACCTACCTACCTATCTGTATCTATCAATCTACCTATCTACCTATCTCTATCTATCAATCTACCTACCTACCTATCTCTATCTATCTATCTACCTACCCACCTATCTGTATTTATCTATCTATCTACCTACCTACCTATCTCTATCTATCTATCTACCTACCTACCTATCTCTATCTATCTACCTACCGACCTATCTGTATTTATCTATCTACCTACCTATCTGTATCTATCTACCTACCTAACTACCTATCTCTATCTATCTATCTACCTACCTACCTATCTCTATCTATCAATCTACCTACCTACCTATCTCTATCTATCTATCTACCCACCTACCTATATCTATCAATCTACCTACCTACCTATCTGTATCTATCTATCTACCTACCTACCTATCTGTATCTATCAATCTACCTACCTACCTATCTCTATCTATCAATCTACCTACGTACCTATCTGTATCTATCAATCTACCTACCTACCTATCTCTATCTATCTACCTACCTACCTACCTATCTCTATCTATCAATCTACCTACCTACCTATCTCTATCTATCAATCTACCTAACTACCTATCTGTATCTATCTATCTACCTACCTACCTATCTGTATCTATCAATCTACCTACCTACCTATCTCTATCTATCTATCTATCTACCTACCCACCTATCTGTATTTATCTATCTACCTACCTATCTGTATCTATCTACCTACCTACCTACCTATCTGTATCTATCAATCTACCTACCTACCTATCTCTATCTATCAATCTACCTACCTACCTATCTCTCTGTATCTATCTACCTACCCACCTATCTGTATTTATCTATCTACCTACCTATCTGTATCTATCTACCTACCTACCTACCTATCTCTATCTATCTATCTACCTACCTACCTATCTCTATCTATCAATCTACCTACCTACCTACCTATCTGTATCTATCAATCTACCTACCTACCTATCTCTATCTATCTATCTACCTACCTACCTATCTGTATCTATCAATCTACCTACCTACCTATCTGTATCTATCAATCTACCTACCTACCAATCTCTATCTATCTATCTTCCTACCTATCTATCTGTATCTATCAATCTACCTACCTACCTATCTCTATCTATCTACCACCTACCTACCTATCTCTATCTATCTATCTACCTACCTACCTATCTGTATCTATCTATCTACCAACCTACCTATCTCTATCTATCTATCTTCCTACCTATCTATCTGTATCTATCAATCTACCTACCTACCTATCTGTATCTATCTATCTACCTACCTACCTATCTGTATCTATCAATCTACCTACCTACCTATCTCTATCTATCTATCTACCTACCCACCTATCTGTATTTATCTATCTACCTACCTATCTGTATCTACCTACCTACCTATCTGTATCTATCAATCTACCTACCTACCTATCTCTATCTATCAATCTACCTACCTACCTATCTCTCTCTATCTATCTACCTACCCACCTATCTGTATTTATCTATCTACCTACCTATCTGTATCTATCTATCTACCTACCTACCTATCTCTATCTATCAATCTACCTACCTACCTATCTGTATCTATCAATCTACCTACCTACCTATCTCTATCTATCTACCTACCTACCTATCTCTATCTATCAATCTACCTACCTACCTATCTGTATCTATCAATCTACCTACCTACCAATCTCTATCTATCTATCTTCCTACCTATCTATCTGTATCTATCAATCTACCTACCTACCTATCTCTATCTATCTACCACCTACCTACCTATCTCTATCTATCTATCTACCTACCTACCTATCTGTATCTATCTATCTACCTACCTACCTATCTCTATCTATCTATCTTCCTACCTATCTATCTGTATCTATCAATCTACCTACCTACCTATCTCTATCTATCTATCTACCTACCTACCTATCTCTATCTATCTATCTACCTACCTACCTATCTGTATCTATCTATCTACCTACCTACCTATCTGTATCTATCTACCTACCTACCTATCTCTATCTATCTATCTATCTACCTATCTACCTATCTCTATCTATCAATCTACCTACCTACCTATCTCTATCTATCTATCTACCTACCTATCTATCTCTATCTATCAATCTACCTACCTATCTGTTTTTATCTACCTACCTACCTACCGATCTCTATCTATCTACCTACCTACCTTTCTGTATCTATCTATCTACCTATCTACCTATCTCTATCTATCAATCTACCTACCTACCTATCTCTATCAATAAATGTACCTACCTACCTATCTCTATCTATCTATCTACCTACCTACCTATCTGTATCTATCTATCTACCTACCTACCTATCTCTATCTATAAATGTACCTACCTACCTATCTCTATCTATCTATCTACCTACCTACCTATCTGTATCTATCCATCTACCTACCTACCTATCTCTATCTATCTATCTACCTACCTACCTATCTGTATCTATCTATCTACCTACCTACCTATCTGTATCTATATATCTACCTACCTACCTATCTCTATCTATCTATCTACCTACCTACGTATCTGTATCTATCAATCTACCTACCTACCTATCTCTATCTATCTATCTACCTACCTACCTATCTCTATCTATCAATCTACCTACCTACCTATCTCTATCTATCTATCTACCTACCTACCTATCTGTATCTATCTATCTACCTACCTACCTATCTCTATCTATCTATCTACCTACCTACCTATCTATATCCATCTATCTACCTACCTACCTATCTGTATCTATCAATCTACCTACCTATCTCTATCTATCTATCTACCTACCTACCTACCTATCTCTATCTATCTATCTACCTACCTACCTATCTCTATCTATCTATCTACCTACCTACCTATCTGTATCTATCTATCTACCTACCTACCTATCTGTATCTATCAATCTACCTACCTATCTCTATCTATCTATCTACCTACCTACCTACCTATCTCTATCTATCTATCTACCTACCTACCTATCTCTATCTATCTATTTACCTACCTACCTATCTCTATCAATCTACCTACCTACCTATCTCTATCTATCTACCTACCTACCTATCTCTATCTATCAATCTACCTACCTACCTATCTCTATCTATCTTTCTACCTACCTACATATCTCTATCTATCTACCTACCTACCTACCTATCTGTATCTATCTATCTACCTACCTACCTATCTCTATCTATCTATCTACCTACCTACCTATCTCTATCTACCTACCTACCTATCTGTATCTATCAATCTACCTACCTATCTCTATCTATCTATCTATCTACCTACCTACCTACCTATCTCTATCTATCTACCTACCTACCTACCTAACTCTATCTATCTATCTACCTACCTACCTATCTCTATCAATCTACCTACCTACCTATCTCTATCTATCTATCAATCTACCTACCTATCTGTATTTATCTACCTACCTACCTACCGATCTCTATCTATCTACCTACCTACCTATCTCTATCTATCTATCTACCTACCTACCTATCTGTATCTATCTATCTACCTACCTACCTATCTCTATCTATCTATCTATCTATCTATCTATCTATCTATCTATCTATCTATCTATCTATCTATCTATCTATCTATCTATCTATCTATCTATCTATCTATCTATCTATCTATCTATCTACCTACCTACCTATCTGTATCTATCTATCTACCTACCTACCTATCTGTATCTATCTATCTACCTACCTACCTATCTGTATCTATCAATCTACCTACCTACCTATCTCTATCTATCTATCTACCTACCTACCTATCTCTATCTATCTATCTACCTACCTACCTACCTGTATCTATCTATCTACCTACCTACCTATCTGTATCTATCTATCTACCTACCTACCTATCTGTATCTATCTATCTACCTACCTACCTATCTGTATCTATCTACCTACCTACCTATCTGTATCTATCAATCTACCTACCTACCTATCTCTATCTATCTATCTACCTACCTATCTCTATCTATCTATCTACCTACCTACCTATCTGTATCTATCTATCTACCTACCTATCTGTATCTATCTATCTATCTACCTACCTATCTCTATCTATCTATGTACCTACCTACCTATCTCTATCTATCTATCTACCTACCTACCTATCTGTATCTATCTATCTACCTACCTACCTATCTGTATCTATCAATCTACCTACCTATCTCTATCTATCTATCTACCTACCTACCTACCTATCTCTATCTATCTATCTACCTACCTACCTATCTCTATCTATCTATTTACCTACCTACCTATCTCTATCAATCTACCTACCTACCTATCTCTATCTATCTACCTACCTACCTATCTCTATCTATCAATCTACCTACCTACCTATCTCTATCTATCTTTCTACCTACCTACATATCTGTATCTATCTACCTACCTATCTGTATCTATCTATCTACCTACCTACCTATCTTTATCTATCTATCTATCTACCTACCTACCTATCTCTATCTATCTACCTACCTACCTATCTATATCCATCTATCTACCTACCTACCTATCTGTATCTATCAATCTACCTACCTATCTCTATCTATCTATCTACCTACCTACCTACCTATCTCTATCTATCTATCTACCTACCTACCTATCTCTATCTACCTACCTACCTATCTGTATCTATCTATCTACCTACCTACCTACCTATCTCTATCTATCTATCTACCTACCTACCTATCTCTATCTATCTATTTACCTACCTACCTATCTCTATCAATCTACCTACCTACCTATCTCTATCTATCTACCTACCTACCTATCTCTATCTATCAATCTACCTACCTACCTATCTCTATCTATCTTTCTACCTACCTACATATCTGTATCTATCTACCTACCTATCTGTATCTATCTATCTACCTACCTACCTATCTCTATCTATCTATCTACCTACCTACCTATCTCTATCTATCTACCTACCTACCTATCTATATCCATCTATCTACCTACCTACCTATCTGTATCTATCAATCTACCTACCTATCTCTATCTATCTATCTACCTACCTACCTACCTATCTCTATCTATCTATCTACCTACCTACCTATCTCTATCTACCTACCTACCTATCTGTATCTATCTATCTACCTACCTACCTATCTGTATCTATCAATCTACCTACCTATCTCTATCTATCTATCTACCTACCTACCTACCTATCTCTATCTATCTACCTACCTACCTACCTAACTCTATCTATCTATCTACCTACCTACCTACCTATCTCTATCAATCTACCTACCTACCTATCTCTATCTATCTACCTACCTACCTACCTATCTCTATCTATCAATCTACCTACCTACCTATCTCTATCTATCTATCTACCTACCTACATATCTGTATCTATCTACCTACCTACCTATCTGTATCTATCTATCTACCTACCTACATATCTGTATCTATATATCTACCTACCTACCTATCTGTATCTATCTATCTACCTACCTACATATCTGTATCTATATATCTACCTACCTACCTATCTGTATCTATCTATCTACCTACCTATCTGTATCTATCAATCTACCTACCTACCTATCTCTATCTATCTATCTACCTACCTACCTATCTCTATCTATCTATCTATCTACCTACCTACCTATCTCTATCTATCTACCTACCTACCTACCTATCTGTATCTATCTATCTACCTATCTACCTATCTCTATCTATCAATCTACCTACCTACCTATCTGTATCTATTAATCTACCTACCTACCTATCTCTATCTATCTATCTACCTACCTACCTATCTCTATCTATCTATCTACCTACCTACCTATCTCTATCTATCTATCTACCTACCTACCTATCTATATCCATCTATCTACCTACCTACCTATCTGTATCTATCAATCTACCTACCTACCTATCTCTATCTATCTATCTACCTACCTACCTATCTCTATCTATCTATCTATCTACCTACCTACCTATCTCTATCTATCTATCTACCTACCTACCTACCTATCTCTATCTATCTATCTACCTACCTACCTATCTCTATCTACCTACCTACCTATCTGTATCTATCTACCTACCTACCTATCTGTATCTATCAATCTACCTACCTATCTCTATCTATCTATCTACCTACCTACCTACCTATCTCTATCTATCTACCTACCTACCTACCTAACTCTATCTATCTATCTACCTACCTACCTATCTCTATCAATCTACCTACCTACCTATCTCTATCTATCTACCTACCTACCTACCTATCTCTATCTATCAATCTACCTACCTACCTATCTGTATCTATCTATCTACCTACCTACATATCTGTATCTATATATCTACCTACCTACCTATCTGTATCTAACTATCTACCTACCTACATATCTGTATCTATATATCTACCTACCTACCTATCTGTATCTATCTATCTACCTACCTATCTGTATCTATCAATCTACCTACCTACCTATCTCTATCTATCTATCTATCTACCTACCTACCTATCTCTTTCTATCTATTTACCTACCTACCTATCTCTATCTATCTACCTACCTACATATCTGTATCTATCAATCTACCTACCTACCTATCTCTATCTATCTATCTACCTACCTACCTATCTCTATCTATCTATCTACCTACCTACCTATCTATATCCATCTATCTACCTACCTACCTATCTGTATCTATCAATCTACCTACCTATCTCTATCTATCTATCTACCTACCTACCTACCTATCTCTATCTATCTATCTACCTACCTACCTATCTCTATCTATCTATCTACCTACCTACCTATCTGTATCTATCTATCTACCTACCTACCTATCTGTATCTATCAATCTACCTACCTATCTCTATCTATCTATCTACCTACCTACCTACCTATCTCTATCTATCTATCTACCTACCTACCTATCTCTATCTATCTATTTACCTACCTACCTATCTCTATCAATCTACCTACCTACCTATCTCTATCTATCTACCTACCTACCTATCTCTATCTATCAATCTACCTACCTACCTATCTCTATCTATCTTTCTACCTACCTACATATCTCTATCTATCTACCTACCTACCTACCTATCTGTATCTATCTATCTACCTACCTACCTATCTCTATCTATCTATCTACCTACCTACCTATCTCTATCTACCTACCTACCTATCTGTATCTATCAATCTACCTACCTATCTCTATCTATCTATCTATCTACCTACCTACCTACCTATCTCTATCTATCTACCTACCTACCTACCTAACTCTATCTATCTACCTACCTACCTACCTATCTCTATCAATCTACCTACCTACCTATCTCTATCTATCTATCAATCTACCTACCTATCTGTATTTATCTACCTACCTACCTACCGATCTCTATCTATCTACCTACCTACCTATCTCTATCTATCTATCTACCTACCTACCTATCTGTATCTATCTATCTACCTACCTACCTATCTGTATCTATCTATCTATCTATCTATCTATCTACCTACCTACCTATCTGTATCTATCTATCTACCTACCTACCTATCTGTATCTATCTATCTACCTACCTACCTATCTGTATCTATCAATCTACCTACCTACCTATCTCTATCTATCTATCTACCTACCTACCTATCTCTATCTATCTATCTACCTACCTACCTACCTGTATCTATCTATCTACCTACCTACCTATCTGTATCTATCTATCTACCTACCTACCTATCTGTATCTATCTATCTACCTACCTACCTATCTGTATCTATCTACCTACCTACCTATCTGTATCTATCAATCTACCTACCTACCTATCTCTATCTATCTATCTACCTACCTATCTCTATCTATCTATCTACCTACCTACCTATCTGTATCTATCTATCTACCTACCTATCTGTATCTATCTATCTATCTACCTACCTATCTCTATCTATCTATGTACCTACCTACCTATCTCTATCTATCTATCTACCTACCTACCTATCTGTATCTATCTATCTACCTACCTACCTATCTGTATCTATCAATCTACCTACCTATCTCTATCTATCTATCTACCTACCTACCTACCTATCTCTATCTATCTATCTACCTACCTACCTATCTCTATCTATCTATTTACCTACCTACCTATCTCTATCAATCTACCTACCTACCTATCTCTATCTATCTACCTACCTACCTATCTCTATCTATCAATCTACCTACCTACCTATCTCTATCTATCTTTCTACCTACCTACATATCTGTATCTATCTACCTACCTATCTGTATCTATCTATCTACCTACCTACCTATCTTTATCTATCTATCTATCTACCTACCTACCTATCTCTATCTATCTACCTACCTACCTATCTATATCCATCTATCTACCTACCTACCTATCTGTATCTATCAATCTACCTACCTATCTCTATCTATCTATCTACCTACCTACCTACCTATCTCTATCTATCTATCTACCTACCTACCTATCTCTATCTACCTACCTACCTATCTGTATCTATCTATCTACCTACCTACCTACCTATCTCTATCTATCTATCTACCTACCTACCTATCTCTATCTATCTATTTACCTACCTACCTATCTCTATCAATCTACCTACCTACCTATCTCTATCTATCTACCTACCTACCTATCTCTATCTATCAATCTACCTACCTACCTATCTCTATCTATCTTTCTACCTACCTACATATCTGTATCTATCTACCTACCTATCTGTATCTATCTATCTACCTACCTACCTATCTCTATCTATCTATCTACCTACCTACCTATCTCTATCTATCTACCTACCTACCTATCTATATCCATCTATCTACCTACCTACCTATCTGTATCTATCAATCTACCTACCTATCTCTATCTATCTATCTACCTACCTACCTACCTATCTCTATCTATCTATCTATCTACCTACCTACCTATCTCTATCTACCTACCTACCTATCTGTATCTATCTATCTACCTACCTACCTATCTGTATCTATCAATCTACCTACCTATCTCTATCTATCTATCTACCTACCTACCTACCTATCTCTATCTATCTACCTACCTACCTACCTAACTCTATCTATCTACCTACCTACCTACCTATCTCTATCAATCTACCTACCTACCTATCTCTATCTATCTACCTACCTACCTACCTATCTCTATCTATCAATCTACCTACCTACCTATCTCTATCTATCTATCTACCTACCTACATATCTGTATCTATCTACCTACCTACCTATCTGTATCTATCTATCTACCTACCTACATATCTGTATCTATATATCTACCTACCTACCTATCTGTATCTATCTATCTACCTACCTACATATCTGTATCTATATATCTACCTACCTACCTATCTGTATCTATCTATCTACCTACCTATCTGTATCTATCAATCTACCTACCTACCTATCTCTATCTATCTATCTACCTACCTACCTATCTCTATCTATCTATCTATCTACCTACCTACCTATCTCTATCTATCTACCTACCTACCTACCTATCTGTATCTATCTATCTACCTATCTACCTATCTCTATCTATCAATCTACCTACCTACCTATCTGTATCTATTAATCTACCTACCTACCTATCTCTATCTATCTATCTACCTACCTACCTATCTCTATCTATCTATCTACCTACCTACCTATCTCTATCTATCTATCTACCTACCTACCTATCTATATCCATCTATCTACCTACCTACCTATCTGTATCTATCAATCTACCTACCTACCTATCTCTATCTATCTATCTACCTACCTACCTATCTCTATCTATCTATCTATCTACCTACCTACCTATCTCTATCTATCTATCTACCTACCTACCTACCTATCTCTATCTATCTATCTACCTACCTACCTATCTCTATCTACCTACCTACCTATCTGTATCTATCTATCTACCTACCTACCTATCTGTATCTATCAATCTACCTACCTATCTCTATCTATCTATCTACCTACCTACCTACCTATCTCTATCTATCTACCTACCTACCTACCTAACTCTATCTATCTATCTACCTACCTACCTATCTCTATCAATCTACCTACCTACCTATCTCTATCTATCTACCTACCTACCTACCTATCTCTATCTATCAATCTACCTACCTACCTATCTCTATCTATCTATCTACCTACCTACATATCTGTATCTATCTACCTACCTACCTATCTGTATCTATCTATCTACCTACCTACATATCTGTATCTATATATCTACCTACCTACCTATCTGTATCTAACTATCTACCTACCTACATATCTGTATCTATATATCTACCTACCTACCTATCTGTATCTATCTATCTACCTACCTATCTGTATCTATCAATCTACCTACCTACCTATCTCTATCTATCTATCTATCTACCTACCTACCTATCTCTTTCTATCTATTTACCTACCTACCTATCTCTATCTATCTACCTACCTACATATCTGTATCTATCAATCTACCTACCTACCTATCTCTATCTATCTATCTACCTACCTACCTATCTCTATCTATCTATCTACCTACCTACCTATCTATATCCATCTATCTACCTACCTACCTATCTGTATCTATCAATCTACCTACCTATCTCTATCTATCTATCTACCTACCTACCTACCTATCTCTATCTATCTATCTACCTACCTACCTATCTCTATCTATCTATCTACCTACCTACCTATCTGTATCTATCTATCTACCTACCTACCTATCTGTATCTATCAATCTACCTACCTATCTCTATCTATCTATCTACCTACCTACCTACCTATCTCTATCTATCTATCTACCTACCTACCTATCTCTATCTATCTATTTACCTACCTACCTATCTCTATCAATCTACCTACCTACCTATCTCTATCTATCTACCTACCTACCTATCTCTATCTATCAATCTACCTACCTACCTATCTCTATCTATCTTTCTACCTACCTACATATCTCTATCTATCTACCTACCTACCTACCTATCTGTATCTATCTATCTACCTACCTACCTATCTCTATCTATCTATCTACCTACCTACCTATCTCTATCTACCTACCTACCTATCTGTATCTATCAATCTACCTACCTATCTCTATCTATCTATCTACCTACCTACCTACCTATCTCTATCTATCTACCTACCTACCTACCTAACTCTATCTATCTATCTACCTACCTACCTATCTCTATCAATCTACCTACCTACCTATCTCTATCTATCTATCAATCTACCTACCTATCTGTATTTATCTACCTACCTACCTACCGATCTCTATCTATCTACCTACCTACCTATCTCTATCTATCTATCTACCTACCTACCTATCTGTATCTATCTATCTACCTACCTACCTATCTGTATCTATCTATCTATCTATCTATCTACCTACCTACCTATCTGTATCTATCTATCTACCTACCTACCTATCTGTATCTATCAATCTACCTACCTACCTATCTCTATCTATCTATCTACCTACCTACCTATCTCTATCTATCTATCTACCTACCTACCTACCTGTATCTATCTATCTACCTACCTACCTATCTGTATCTATCTATCTACCTACCTACCTATCTGTATCTATCTATCTACCTACCTACCTATCTGTATCTATCTACCTACCTACCTATCTGTATCTATCAATCTACCTACCTACCTATCTCTATCTATCTATCTACCTACCTACCTATCTCTATCTATCTATCTACCTACCTACCTATCTGTATCTATCTATCTACCTACCTATCTGTATCTATCTATCTATCTACCTACCTATCTCTATCTATCTATGTACCTACCTACCTATCTCTATCTATCTATCTACCTACCTACCTATCTGTATCTATCTATCTACCTACCTACCTATCTGTATCTATCAATCTACCTACCTATCTCTATCTATCTATCTACCTACCTACCTACCTATCTCTATCTATCTATCTACCTACCTACCTATCTCTATCTATCTATTTACCTACCTACCTATCTCTATCAATCTACCTACCTACCTATCTCTATCTATCTACCTACCTACCTATCTCTATCTATCAATCTACCTACCTACCTATCTCTATCTATCTTTCTACCTACCTACATATCTGTATCTATCTACCTACCTATCTGTATCTATCTATCTACCTACCTACCTATCTCTATCTATCTATCTACCTACCTACCTATCTCTATCTATCTATCTACCTACCTACCTATCTATATCCATCTATCTACCTACCTACCTATCTGTATCTATCAATCTACCTACCTATCTCTATCTATCTATCTACCTACCTACCTACCTATCTCTATCTATCTATCTACCTACCTACCTATCTCTATCTACCTACCTACCTATCTGTATCTATCTATCTACCTACCTACCTATCTGTATCTATCAATCTACCTACCTATCTCTATCTATCTATCTACCTACCTACCTACCTATCTCTATCTATCTACCTACCTACCTACCTAACTCTATCTATCTATCTACCTACCTACCTATCTCTATCAATCTACCTACCTACCTATCTCTATCTATCTACCTACCTACCTACCTATCTCTATCTATCAATCTACCTACCTACCTATCTCTATCTATCTATCTACCTACCTACATATCTGTATCTATCTACCTACCTACCTATCTGTATCTATCTATCTACCTACCTACATATCTGTATCTATATATCTACCTACCTACCTATCTGTATCTATCTATCTACCTACCTACATATCTGTATCTATATATCTACCTACCTACCTATCTGTATCTATCTATCTACCTACCTATCTGTATCTATCAATCTACCTACCTACCTATCTCTATCTATCTATCTACCTACCTACCTATCTCTATCTATCTATCTATCTACCTACCTACCTATCTCTATCTATCTACCTACCTACCTACCTATCTGTATCTATCTATCTACCTATCTACCTATCTCTATCTATCAATCTACCTACCTACCTATCTGTATCTATTAATCTACCTACCTACCTATCTCTATCTATCTATCTACCTACCTACCTATCTCTATCTATCTATCTACCTACCTACCTATCTCTATCTATCTATCTACCTACCTACCTATCTATATCCATCTATCTACCTACCTACCTATCTGTATCTATCAATCTACCTACCTACCTATCTCTATCTATCTATCTACCTACCTACCTATCTCTATCTATCTATCTATCTACCTACCTACCTATCTCTATCTATCTATCTACCTACCTACCTACCTATCTCTATCTATCTACCTACCTACCTACCTAACTCTATCTATCTATCTACCTACCTACCTATCTCTATCAATCTACCTACCTACCTATCTCTATCTATCTACCTACCTACCTACCTATCTCTATCTATCAATCTACCTACCTACCTATCTCTATCTATCTATCTACCTACCTACATATCTGTATCTATCTACCTACCTACCTATCTGTATCTATCTATCTACCTACCTACATATCTGTATCTATATATCTACCTACCTACCTATCTGTATCTATCTATCTACCTACCTACATATCTGTATCTATATATCTACCTACCTACCTATCTGTATCTATCTATCTACCTACCTATCTGTATCTATCAATCTACCTACCTACCTATCTCTATCTATCTATCTATCTACCTACCTACCTATCTCTTTCTATCTATTTACCTACCTACCTATCTCTATCTATCTACCTACCTACCTATCTGTATCTATCAATCTACCTACCTACCTATCTCTATCTATCTATCTACCTACCTACCTATCTCTATCTATCTATCTACCTACCTACCTATCTCTATCTATCTACCTACCTACCTACCTATCTGTATCTATCTATCTACCTATCTACCTATCTCTATCTATCAATCTACCTACCTACCTATCTGTATCTATTAATCTACCTACCTACCTATCTCTATCTATCTATCTACCTACCTACCTATCTCTATCTATCTATCTACCTACCTACCTATCTGTATCTATCTATCTACCTACCTACCTATCTCTATCTATCTATCTACCTACCTACCTATCTATATCCATCTATCTACCTACCTACCTATCTGTATCTATCAATCTACCTACCTATCTCTATCTATCTATCTACCTACCTACCTACCTATCTCTATCTATCTATCTACCTACCTACCTATCTCTATCTATCTATGTACCTACCTACCTATCTGTATCTATCTATCTACGTACCTACCTATCTCTATCAATCTACCTACCTACCTATCTCTATCTATCTACCTACCTACCTATCTCTATCTATCAATCTACCTACCTACCTATCTCTATCTATCTTTCTACCTACCTACATATCTGTATCTATCTACCTACCTACCTACCTATCTGTATCTATCTATCTACCTACCTACCTATCTCTATCTATCTATCTACCTACCTACCTATCTCTATCTATCTATCTACCTACCTACCTATCTGTATCTATCTATCTATCTACCTACCTACCTATCTGTATCTATCAATCTACCTACCTATCTCTATCTATCTATCTACCTACCTACCTACCTATCTCTATCTATCTATCTACCTACCTACCTATCTCTATCTATCTATCTACCTACCTACCTATCTGTATCTATCAATCTACCTACCTATCTCTATCTATCTACCTACCTACCTACCTACCTATCTCTATCTATCTATCTACCTACCTACCTATCTCTATCTACCTACCTACCTATCTGTATCTATCTATCTACCTACCTACCTATCTGTATCTATCAATCTACCTACCTATCTCTATCTATCTATCTACCTACCTACCTACCTATCTCTATCTATCTACCTACCTACCTACCTAACTCTATCTATCTATCTACCTACCTACCTATCTCTATCAATCTACCTACCTACCTATCTCTATCTATCTACCTACCTACCTACCTATCTCTATCTATCAATCTACCTACCTACCTATCTCTATCTATCTATCTACCTACCTACATATCTGTATCTATCTACCTACCTACCTATCTGTATCTATCTATCTATCTACCTACCTACATATCTGTATCTATATATCTACCTACCTACCTATCTGTATCTATCTATCTACCTACCTACATATCTGTATCTATATATCTACCTACCTACCTATCTGTATCTATCTATCTACCTACCTATCTGTATCTATCAATCTACCTACCTACCTATCTCTATCTATCTATCTATCTATCTACCTACCTACCTATCTGTATCTATCAATCTACCTACCTACCTATCTCTATCTATCTATCTACCTACCTACCTATCTCTATCTATCTATCTATCTACCTACCTACCTATCTCTATCTATCTATCTACTTACCTACCTATCTGTATCTATCTATCTACCTACCTACCTATCTGTATCTATCAATCTACCTACCTATCTCTATCTATCTATCTACCTACCTACCTACCTATCTCTATCTATCTATCTACCTACCTACCTATCTCTATCTATCTATCTACCTACCTACCTATCTGTATCTATCAATCTACCTACCTATCTCTATCTATCTACCTACCTACCTACCTATCTCTATCTATCTATCTACCTACCTACCTATCTCTATCTATCTATCTACCTTCCTACCTATCTGTATCTATCTATCTACCTACCTACATATCTGTATCTATATATCTACCTACCTACCTATCTGTATCTATCTATCTACCTACCTATCTGTATCTATCAATCTACCTACCTACCTATCTCTATCTATCTATCTATCTACCTACCTACCTATCTGTATCTATCAATCTACCTACCTACCTATCTCTATCTATCTATCTACCTACCTACCTATCTCTATCTATCTATCTATCTACCTACCTACCTATCTCTATCTATCTACTTACCTACCTATCTGTATCTATCTATCTACCTACCTACCTATCTGTATCTATCAATCTACCTACCTATCTCTATCTATCTATCTACCTACCAACCTACCTACCTATCTCTATCTATCTATCTACCTACCTACCTATCTCTATCTATCTATCTACCTACCTATCTGTATCTATCAATCTACCTACCTATCTCTATCTATCTACCTACCTACCTACCTATCTCTATCTATCTATCTACCTACCTACCTATCTCTATCTATCTATCTACCTACCTACCTATCTCTATCTATCTACCTACCTACCTACCTATCTCTATCTATCTACCTACCTACCTACCTATCTCTATCTATCTACCTACCTATCTCTATCTATCTATCTACCTACCTACATATCTGTATCTATCTACCTACCTACCTATCTCTATCTATCTATCTACCTACCTACCTATCTGTATCTATCTATCTACCTACCTACCTATCTCTATCTATCTACCTACCTACCTATCTCTATCTATCTACCTACCTACCTATCTGTATCTATCTACCTACCTACCTACCTATCTGTATCTATCTATCTACCTACCTACATATCTGTATCTATATATCTACCTTCCTACCTATCTGTATCTATCTATCTACCTACCTACATATCTGTATCTATATATCTACCTACCTACCTATCTGTATCTATCTATCTACCTACCTATCTGTATCTATCAATCTACCTACCTACCTATCTCTATCTATCTTTCTACCTACCTACCTATCTCTTTCTATCTATCTACCTACCTACCTATCTCTATCTATCTACCTACCTACCTATCTGTATCTATCAATCTACCTACCTACCTATCTCTATCTATCTATCTACCTACCTACCTATCTCTATCTATCTATCTATGTACCTACCTACCTATCTCTATCTATCTACCTACCTACCTACCTATCTGTATCTATCTATCTACCTACCTATCTACCTATCTCTATCTATCAATCTACCTACCTACCTATCTCTATCTATCTATCTACCTACCTACCTATCTCTATCTATCAATCTACCTACCTATCTGTATTTATCTACCTACCTACCTACCGATCTCTATCTATCTACCTACCTACCTATCTCTATCAATCTTCCTACCTACCTATCCCTATCTATCTACCTACCTACCTACATATCTGTATCTATCAATCTACCTAGGTAGGTAGATTGATAGAGATAGGTAGGTAGGTAAATAGATAGATAGAGATAGGTAGGTAGGTAGGTAGATAGATAGATAGAGATAGGTAGGTAGATAGATAGATAGAGATAGGTAGGTAGGTAGATTGATAGATACAGATAGGTAGGTAGGTAGATAGATAGATAGAGATAGGTAGGTAGGTAGATAGATTGATAGAGATAGGTAGGTAGGTAGATTGATAGATAGAGATAGGTAGGTAGGTAGATAGATAGAGATAGGTAGGTAGGTAGATAGATAGATAGAGATAGGTAGGTAGGTAGATAGATAGATACAGATAGGTAGGTAGGTAGATAGATAGATACAGATAGGTAGGTAGGTAGATAGATAGATACAGATAGGTAGGTAGGTAGATAGATAGATAGAGATAGGTAGGTAGGTAGATTGATAAATACAGATAGGTAGGTAGGTAGATAGATAGATAGAGATAGGTAGGTAGGTAGGTAGATAAATACAGACAGGTAGGTAGATTGATAGATAGAGATGGGTAGGTAGGTAGATAGATAGATAGAGATAGATAGGTAGGTAGATTGATAGATACAGATAGGTAGGTAGGTAGATAGATAGATAGAGATAGGTAGGTAGGTAGATAGATAGATAGATAGAGATAGCTAGGTAGTTAGATAGATAGATAGAGATAGCTAGGTAGGTAGATAGATAGATACAGATAGGTAGGTAGGTAGATAGATAGATACAGATAGGTAGGTAGGTAGATTGATAGATAGAGATAGGTAGGTAGGTAGGTAGATAGATAGAGATAGGTAGGTAGGTAGATTGATAGAGATAGTTAGGTAGGTAGGTAGGTAGATAGATAGAGATAGGTAGGTAGGTAGATTGATAGATACAGATAGGTAGGTAGGTAGATTGATAGATAGAGATAGGTAGGTAGGTAGATAGATAGATAGAGATAGGTAGGTAGGTAGATTGATAGATACAGATAGGTAGGTAGGTAGATTGATAGAGATAGGTAGGTAGGTAGATAGATAGATAGAGATAGGTAGGTAGGTAGGTAGATAAATACAGATAGGTAGGTAGATTGATAGATAGATAGAGATAGGTAGGTAGGTAGATAGATAGATAGAGATAGGTAGGTAGGTAGATAGATAGATAGAGATAGTTAGGTAGGTAGATTGATAGATACAGATAGGTAGGTAGGTAGATAGATAGATACAGATAGGTAGGTAGATAGATAGATAGATAGAGATAGGTAGGTAGGTAGGTAGATAGATACAGATAGGTAGGTAGGTAGATATATAGATACAGATATGTAGGTAGGTAGATAGATAGATACAGATAGGTAGGTAGGTAGGTAGATAGATACAGATAGGTAGGTAGGTAGATAGATAGAGATAGGTAGGTAGGTAGATAGATAGATAGAGATAGGTAGGTAGGTAGATAGATAGATACAGATAGGTAGGTAGGTAGATAGATAGATAGAGATAGGTAGGTAGGTAGATAGATACAGATATGTAGGTAGGTAGATTGATAGATAGAGATAGGTAGGTAGGTAGGTAGATAGATAGAGATAGGTAGGTAGGTAGATTGATAGATAGAGATAGGTAGGTAGGTAGGTAGATAGATAGAGATAGGTAGGTAGGTAGATAGATAGATAGAGATAGGTAGGTAGGTAGGTAGATAAATACAGATAGGTAGGTAGATTGATAGATAGAGATGGGTAGGTAGGTAGATAGATAGATAGAGATAGATAGGTAGGTAGATTGATAGATACAGATAGGTAGGTAGGTAGATAGATAGATAGAGATAGGTATGTAGGTAGATAGATAGATAGAGATAGCTAGGTAGTTAGATAGATAGATAGAGATAGGTAGGTAGGTAGATAGATAGATAGAGATAGGTAGGTAGGTAGATAGATAGATACAGATAGGTAGGTAGGTAGATTGATAGATAGAGATAGGTAGGTAGGTAGGTAGATAGATAGAGATAGGTAGGTAGGTAGATTGATAGAGATAGTTAGGTAGGTAGGTAGGTAGATAGATAGAGATAGGTAGGTAGGTAGATTGATAGATACAGATAGGTAGGTAGGTAGATTGATAGATAGAGATAGGTAGGTAGGTAGGTAGATAGATAGATAGATAGATAGAGATAGGTAGGTAGGTAGATTGATAGATACAGATAGGTAGGTAGGTAGATTGATAGAGATAGGTAGGTAGGTAGATAGATAGATAGAGATAGGTAGGTAGGTAGGTAGATAAATACAGATAGGTAGGTAGATTGATAGATAGAGATAGGTAGGTAGGTAGATAGATAGATAGAGATAGGTAGGTAGGTAGATTGATAGATAGAGATAGGTAGATAGGTAGATAGATAGATACAGATAGGTAGGTAGGTAGATAGATAGATAGAGATAGGTAGGTAGGTAGATAGATAGATAGAGATAGGTAGGTAGGTAGATAGATAGATAGAGATAGTTAGGTAGGTAGATTGATAGATACAGATAGGTAGGTAGGTAGATAGATAGATACAGATAGGTAGGTAGATAGATAGATAGATAGAGATAGGTAGGTAGGTAGGTAGATAGATACAGATAGGTAGGTAGGTAGATATATAGATACAGATATGTAGGTAGGTAGATAGATAGATACAGATAGGTAGGTAGGTAGGTAGATAGATACAGATAGGTAGGTAGGTAGATAGATAGAGATAGGTAGGTAGGTAGATAGATAGATAGAGATAGGTAGGTAGGTAGATAGATAGATACAGATAGGTAGGTAGGTAGATAGATAGATAGAGATAGGTAGGTAGGTAGATAGATACAGATATGTAGGTAGGTAGATTGATAGATAGAGATAGGTAGGTAGGTAGGTAGATAGATAGAGATAGGTAGGTAGGTAGATTGATAGATAGAGATAGGTAGGTAGGTAGGTAGATAGATAGAGATAGGTAGGTAGGTAGATTGATAGAGATAGGTAGGTAGGTAGATAGATAGATAGAGATAGGTAGGTAGGTAGCTAGATAGATAGAGATAGGTAGGTAGGTAGCTAGATAGATAGATAGAGATAGGTAGGTAGATTGATAGATACAGATAGGTAGGTAGGTAGATAGATAGATACAGATAGGTAGGTAGGTAGATAGATAGATACAGATAGGTAGGTAGGTAGATAGATAGATAGAGATAGGTAGGTAGGTAGATTGATAGAGATAGGTAGGTAGGTAGATAGATAGATAGAGATAGGTAGGTAGGTAGGTAGATAAATACAGATAGGTAGGTAGATTGATAGATAGAGATAGGTAGGTAGGTAGATAGATAGATAGAGATAGGTAGGTAGGTAGATTGATAGATAGAGATAGGTAGATAGGTAGATAGATAGATACAGATAGGTAGGTAGGTAGATAGATAGATAGAGATAGGTAGGTAGGTAGATAGATAGAAAGAGATAGGTAGGTAGGTAGGTAGATAGATACAGATAGGTAGGTAGGTAGATATATAGATACAGATATGTAGGTAGGTAGATAGATAGATACAGATAGGTAGGTAGGTAGGTAGATAGATACAGATAGGTAGGTAGGTAGATAGATAGAGATAGGTAGGTAGGTAGATAGATAGATAGAGATAGGTAGGTAGGTAGGTAGATAGATAGATACAGATAGGTAGGTAGGTAGATAGATAGATAGAGATAGGTAGGTAGGTAGATAGATACAGATATGTAGGTAGGTAGATTGATAGATAGAGATAGGTAGGTAGGTAGGTAGATAGATAGAGATAGGTAGGTAGGTAGATTGATACATAGAGATAGGTAGGTAGGTAGGTAGATAGATAGAGATAGGTAGGTAGGTAGATTGATAGAGATAGGTAGGTAGGTAGATTGATAGATACAGATAGGTAGGTAGGTAGATAGATAGATACAGATAGGTAGGTAGGTAGATAGATAGATAGAGATAGGTAGGTAGGTAGATAGATAGATACAGATAGGTAGGTAAGTAGATAGATAGAGATAGGTAGGTAGGTAGATAGATAGATAGAGATAGATAGGTAGGTAGATAGATAGATAGAGATAGGTAGGTAGATAGATAGAGAGAGATAGGTAGGTAGGTAGATTGATAGATACAGATAGGTAGGTAGGTAGATAGATAGATACAGATAGGTAGGTAGGTAGATAGATAGATACAGATAGGTAGGTAGGTAGATAGATAGATAGAGATAGGTAGGTAGGTAGATAGATAGATACAGATAGGTAGGTAGTTAGATAGATAGATAGAGATAGGTAGGTAGGTAGATAGATACAGATATGTAGGTAGGTAGATAGATAGATAGATAGAGATAGGTAGGTAGGTAGATTGATAGATAGAGATAGGTAGGTAGGTAGGTAGATAGATAGGGATAGGTAGGTAGGTAGATTGATAGAGATAGGTAGGTAGGTAGATTGATAGATACAGATAGGTAGGTAGGTAGATTGATAGATAGAGATAGGTAGGTAGGTAGATAGATAGAGATCGGTAGGTAGGTAGGTAGATAAATACAGATAGGTAGGTAGATTGATAGATAGAGATAGGTAGGTAGGTAGATAGATAGATAGAGATAGGTAGGTAGGTAGATTGATAGATAGAGATAGGTAGATAGGTAGATAGATAGATACAGATAGGTAGGTAGGTAGGTAGGTAGGTAGATAGATAGAGATAGGTAGGTAGGTAGATAGATAGATAGATAGATAGATAGAGATAGGTAGGTAGGTAGATAGATAGATAGAGATAGGTAGCTAGGTAGATTGATAGATACAGATAGGTAGGTAGGTAGATAGATAGAGATAGGTAGGTAGGTAGATAGATAGAAAGAGATAGGTGGTAGGTAGATAGATAGATAGAGATAGGTAGGTAGGTAGATTGATAGATACAGATAGGTAGGTAGATAGATAGATACAGATAGGTAGGTAGGTAGATATATAGATACAGATATGTAGGTAGGTAGATAGATAGATACAGATAGGTAGGTAGGTAGGTAGATAGATACAGATAGGTAGGTAGGTAGATAGATAGAGATAGGTAGGTAGGTATATAGATAGATACAGATAGGTAGGTAGGTAGATAGATAGATACAGATAGGTAGGTAGGTAGATAGATAGATAGAGATAGGTAGGTAGGTAGATAGATACAGATATGTAGGTAGGTAGGTAGATAGATAGGGATAGGTAGGTAGGTAGATTGATAGAGATAGGTAGGTAGGTAGATAGATAGAGATAGGTAGGTAGGTAGATAGATAGATAGAGATAGGTAGGTAGGTAGATTGATAGATACAGATAGGTAGGTAGGTAGATAGATAGATAGAGATAGGTAGGTAGGTAGATAGATAGATAGAGATAGGTAGGTAGGTAGATAGATAGATACAGATAGGTAGGTAGGTAGGTAGATAGATACAGATATGTAGGTAGGTAGAAAGATAGCTAGAGATAGGTAGGTAGGTAGATAGCTAGAGATAGGTAGGTAGGTAGATTGATAGAGATAGGTAGGTAGGTACATAGATAGATAGAGATAGGTAGGTAGGTAGATAGATAGATACAGATAGGTAGGTAGGTAGATAGATAGATAGAGATAGGTAGGTAGGTAGATTGATAGATACAGATAGGTAGGTAGGTAGATAGATAGATAGAGATAGGTAGGTAGGTAGATAGAAAGATAGAGATAGGTAGGTAGGTAGGTAGATAAATACAGATAGGTAGGTAGGTAGGTAGATAGATACAGATAGGTAGGTAGCTGGATAGATAGATACAGATAGGTAGGTAGGTAGATTGATAGATAGAGATAGGTAGGTAGGTAGGTAGATAGATAGAGATAGGTAGGTAGGTAGATTGATAGAGATAGGTAGGTAGGTAGGTAGGTAGGTAGATAGAGATAGGTAGGTAGGTAGATTGATAGATACAGATAGGTAGGTAGGTAGATTGATAGATAGAGATAGGTAGGTAGGTAGATAGATAGATAGAGATAGGTAGGTAGGTAGATTGATAGATACAGATAGGTAGGTAGGTAGATTGATAGAGATAGGTAGGTAGG
Organism: Crotalus helleri; assembly: GCA_024509115.1. Lineage (NCBI taxonomy): Eukaryota > Metazoa > Chordata > Lepidosauria > Squamata > Viperidae > Crotalus > Crotalus helleri. The sequence goes on from JAKSXO010000146.1 coordinate 179,215, forward strand.
TAGATAGATAGATAGATAGAGATAGGTAGGTAGGTAGGTGGATAAATACAGATAGGTAGGTAGATTGATAGATAGAGATAGGTAGGTAGGTAGATAGATAGATAGAGATAGGTAGGTAGGTAGCAGATAGATAGAGATAGGTAGATAGGTAGATAGATAGATACAGATAGGTAGGTAGGTAGGTAGATAGATAGATAGAGATAGGTAGGTAGGTAGATAGATAGATAGAGATAGGTAGGTAGGTAGATAGATAGATAGAGATAGTTAGGTAGGTAGATTGATAGATACAGATAGGTAGGTAGGTAGATAGATAGATAGAGATAGGTAGGTAGGTAGATAGATAGAAAGAGATAGGTAGGTAGGTAGGTAGGTAGATAGATAGAGATAGGTAGGTAGGTACATTGATAGATACAGATAGTTAGGTAGGTAGATAGATAGATACAGATAGGTAGGTAGGTAGATATATAGATACAGATATGTAGGTAGGTAGATAGATACAGATAGGTAGGTAGATAGGTAGATAGATACAGATAGGTAGGTAGGTAGGTAGATAGATAGAGATAGGTAGGTAGGTAGGTAGATAGATAGATAGAGATAGGTAGGTAGGTAGATAGATAGATACAGATAGGTAGGTAGGTAGATAGATAGATAGAGATAGGTAGGTAGGTAGATAGATACAGATATGTAGGTAGGTAGATAGATAGATAGAGATAGGTAGGTAGGTAGATTGATAGATAGAGATAGGTAGGTAGGTAGATAGATACAGATAGGTAGGTAGGTAGATAGATAGATACAGATAGGTAGGTAGGTAGATTGATAGATAGAGATAGGTAGGTAGGTAGGTAGATAGATAGAGATAGGTAGGTAGGTAGATAGATAGATAGATAGATAGATAGAGATAGTTAGGTAGGTAGATTGATAGATACAGATAGGTAGATAGGTAGATAGATAGATAGAGATAGGTAGGTAGGTAGATAGATAGAAAGAGATAGGTAGGTAGGTAGGTAGGTAGATAGATAGAGATAGGTAGGTAGGTAGATTGATAGATACAGATAGTTAGGTAGGTAGATAGATAGATACAGATAGGTAGGTAGGTAGATATATAGATACAGATATCTAGGTAGGTAGATAGATAGATACAGATAGGTAGGTAGGTAGGTAGATAGATACAGATAGGTAGGTAGGTAGATAGATAGAGATAGGTAGGTAGGTAGATAGATAGATAGATAGAGATAGGTAGGTAGGTAGATAGATAGATACAGATAGGTAGGTAGGTAGATAGATAGATAGAGATAGGTAGGTAGGTAGATAGATACAGATATGTAGGTAGGTAGATAGATAGATAGAGATAGGTAGGTAGGTAGATTGATAGAGATAGGTAGGTAGGTAGGTAGATAGATAGAGATAGGTAGGTAGGTATATTGATAGAGATAGGTAGGTAGGTAAATAGATAGATAGAGATAGGTAGGTAGGTAGATAGATAGATAGAGGTAGGTAGGTAGGTAGATAGATAGATAGAGATAGGTAGGTAGATTGATAGATACAGATAGGGAGGTAGGTAGATAGATAGATACAGATAGGTAGGTAGGTAGATAGATAGATAGAGATAGGTAGGTAGGTAGATAGATAGATAGAGATAGGTAGGTAGGTAGGTAGATAGATAGATAGAGATAGGTAGGTCGATTGATAGATACAGATAGGTAGGTAGGTAGATAGATGGATATAGATAGGTAGGTAGGTAGATAGATAGATAGATAGAGATAGGTAGGTATGTAGATAGATAGATAGAGATAGGTAGGTAGGTAGATAGATAGATACAGATAGGTAGGTAGGTAGGTAGATAGATACAGCTATGTAGGTAGGTAGAAAGATAGATAGAGATAGGTAGGTAGGTAGATTGATAGATAGAGATAGGTAGGTAGGTAGATAGATAGAGATAGGTAGGTAGGTAGGTAGATTGATAGAGATAGTTAGGTAGGTAGATAGATAGATAGAGATAGGTAGGTAGGTAGATAGATAGATAGAGATGGGTAGGTAGGTAGATTGATAGATACAGATAGGTAGGTAGGTAGATTGATAGAGATAGGTAGGTAGGTAGATAGATAGAGATAGGTAGGTAGGTAGGTAGATAAATACAGATAGGTAGGTAGATTGATAGATAGAGATAGGTAGGTAGGTAGATAGATAGATAGAGATAGGTAGGTAGGTAGATTGATAGATAGAGATAGGTAGATAGGTAGATAGATAGATACAGATAGGTAGGTAGGTAGATAGATAGATAGAGATAGGTAGGTAGGTAGATAGATAGATAGAGATAGGTAGGTAGATAGATAGATAGATAGATAGATAGAGATAGTTAGGTAGGTAGATTGATAGATACAGATAGGTAGATAGGTAGATAGATAGATAGAGATAGGTAGGTAGGTAGATAGATAGAAAGAGATAGGTAGGTAGGTAGGTAGGTAGATAGATAGAGATAGGTAGGTAGGTAGATTGATAGATACAGATAGTTAGGTAGGTAGATAGATAGATACAGATAGGTAGGTAGATTGATAGATAGAGATAGGTAGGTAGGTAGATTGATAGATACAGATAGTTAGGTAGGTAGATAGATAGATACAGATAGGTAGGTAGGTAGATATATAGATACAGATATCTAGGTAGGTAGATTGATAGATAGAGATAGATAGGTAGGTAGGTAGATAGATAGAGATAGGTAGGTAGGTATATTGATAGAGATAGGTAGGTAGGTAAATAGATAGATAGAGATAGGTAGGTAGGTAGATAGATAGATAGAGGTAGGTAGGTAGATAGATAGATAGAGATAGGTAGGTAGATTGATAGATACAGATAGGGAGGTAGGTAGATAGATAGATACAGATAGGTAGGTAGGTAGATAGATAGATAGAGATAGGTAGGTAGGTAGATAGATAGATAGAGATAGGTAGGTAAGTAGGTAGATAGATAGATAGATAGAGATAGGTAGGTCGATTGATAGATACAGATAGGTAGGTAGGTAGATAGATGGATATAGATAGGTAGGTAGGTAGATAGATAGATAGATAGAGATAGGTAGGTATGTAGATAGATAGATAGAGATAGGTAGGTAGGTAGATAGATAGATACAGATAGGTAGGTAGGTAGGTAGATAGATAGAGCTATGTAGGTAGGTAGAAAGATAGATAGAGATAGGTAGGTAGGTAGATTGATAGATAGAGATAGGTAGGTAGGTAGATAGATAGAGATAGGTAGGTAGGTAGATTGATAGAGATAGGTAGGTAGGTAGATAGATAGATAGAGATAGGTAGGTAAGTAGATAGATAGATACAGATAGGGAGGTAGGTAGATCGATAGATACAGATAGGTAGGTAGGTAGATAGATAGATAGAGATAGGTAGCTAGGTACATAGATAGAGATAGGTAGGTAGGTAGATTGATAGAGATAGGTAGGTAGGTAGATTGATAGATACAGATAGTTAGGTAGGTAGATAGATAGATACAGATAGGTAGGTAGGTAGATATATAGATACAGATATGTAGGTAGGTAGATAGATAGATATAGATAGGTAGGTAGGTAGGTAGATAGATACAGATAGGTAGGTAGGTAGATAGATAGAGATAGGTAGGTAGGTAGATAGATAGATAGAGATAGGTAGGTAGGTAGATAGATAGATACAGATAGGTCGGTAGATAGATAGATAGATAGATAGATAGAGATAGGTATCTAGGTAGATAGATACAGATATGTAGGTAGGTAGATAGATAGATAGAGATAGGTAGGTAGGTAGATTGATAGATAGAGATAGGTAGGTAGGTAGGTAGATAGATAGAGATAGGTAGGTAGGTAGATTGATAGAGATAGGTAGGTAGGTAGATAGATAGATATAGGTAGGTAGGTAGATACATAGATAGAGATAGGTAGGTAGGTAGGTAGATAGATAGATAGAGATAGGTAGGTAGATTGATAGATACAGATAGGTAGGTAGGTAGATAGATAGATACAGATAGGTAGGTAGGTAGATAGATAGATAGAGATAGGTAGGTAGGTAGATAGATAGATAGAGATAGGTAGGTAGGTAGATAGATAGATAGAGATAGGTAGGTAGGTAAGTAGATAGATAGATAGAGATAGGTAGGTCGATTGATAGATACAGATAGGTAGGTAGGTAGATAGATGGATATAGATAGGTAGGTAGGTAGATAGATAGATAGATAGAGATAGGTAGGTATGTAGATAGATAGATAGAGATAGGTAGGTAGGTAGATAGATAGATACAGATAGGTAGGTAGGTAGGTAGATAGATACAGCTATGTAGGTAGGTAGAAAGATAGATAGAGATAGGTAGGTAGGTAGATTGATAGATAGAGATAGGTAGGTAGGTAGATAGATAGAGATAGGTAGGTAGGTAGATTGATAGAGATAGGTAGGTAGGTAGATAGATAGATAGAGATAGGTAGGTAAGTAGATAGATAGATACAGATAGGTAGGTAGGTAGATCGATAGATACAGATAGGTAGGTAGGTAGATAGATAGATAGAGATAGGTAGCTAGGTACATAGATAGAGATAGGTAGGTAGGTAGATTGATAGAGATAGGTAGGTAGGTAGATTGATAGATACAGATAGTTAGGTAGGTAGATAGATAGATACAGATAGGTAGGTAGGTAGATATATAGATACAGATATGTAGGTAGGTAGATAGAAAGATACAGATAGGTAGGTATGTAGGTAGATAGATACAGATAGGTAGGTAGGTAGATAGATAGAGATAGGTAGGTAGGTAGATAGATAGATAGAGATAGGTAGGTAGGTAGATAGATAGATACAGATAGGTCGGTAGATAGATAGATAGATAGAGATAGGTATGTAGGTAGATAGATACAGATATGTAGGTAGGTAGATAGATAGATAGAGATAGGTAGGTAGGTAGATTGATAGATAGAGATAGGTAGGTAGGTAGGTAGATAGATAGAGATAGGTAGGTAGGTAGATTGATAGAGATAGGTAGGTAGGTAGATAGATAGATATAGGTAGGTAGGTAGATACATAGATAGAGATAGGTAGGTAGGTAGGTAGATAGATAGATAGAGATAGGTAGGTAGATTGATAGATACAGATAGGTAGGTAGGTAGATAGATAGATACAGATAGGTAGGTAGGTAGATAGATAGATAGAGATAGGTAGGTAGGTAGATAGATAGATAGAGATAGGTAGGTAGGTAGGTAGATAGATAGATAGAGATAGGTAGGTAGATTGATAGATACAGATAGGTAGGTAGGTAGATAGATAGATACAGATAGGTAGGTAGGTAGATAGATAGATAGAGATAGGCAGGTAGGTAGGTAGATAGATAGATAGAGATAGGTAGGTAGGTAGATAGATAGATACAGATAGGTAGGTAGGTAGATAGATAGATAGAGATAGGTAGGTAGGTAGATAGATACAGATATGTAGGTAGGTAGATAGATAGATAGAGATAGGTAGGTAGGTAGATTGATAGATAGAGATAGATAGGTAGGTAGGTAGATAGATAGAGATAGGTAGGTAGGTATATTGATAGAGATAGGTAGGTAGGTAAATAGATAGATAGAGATAGGTAGGTAGGTAGATAGATAGATAGAGGTAGGTAGGTAGATAGATAGATAGAGATAGGTAGGTAGATTGATAGATACAGATAGGGAGGTAGGTAGATAGATAGATACAGATAGGTAGGTAGGTAGATAGATAGATAGAGATAGGTAGGTAGGTAGATAGATAGATAGAGATAGGTAGGTAAGTAGGTAGATAGATAGATAGATAGAGATAGGTAGGTCGATTGATAGATACAGATAGGTAGGTAGGTAGATAGATGGATATAGATAGGTAGGTAGGTAGATAGATAGATAGATAGAGATAGGTAGGTATGTAGATAGATAGATAGAGATAGGTAGGTAGGTAGATAGATAGATACAGATAGGTAGGTAGGTAGGTAGATAGATAGAGCTATGTAGGTAGGTAGAAAGATAGATAGAGATAGGTAGGTAGGTAGATTGATAGATAGAGATAGGTAGGTAGGTAGATAGATAGAGATAGGTAGGTAGGTAGATTGATAGAGATAGGTAGGTAGGTAGATAGATAGATAGAGATAGGTAGGTAAGTAGATAGATAGATACAGATAGGGAGGTAGGTAGATCGATAGATACAGATAGGTAGGTAGGTAGATAGATAGATAGAGATAGGTAGCTAGGTACATAGATAGAGATAGGTAGGTAGGTAGATTGATAGAGATAGGTAGGTAGGTAGATTGATAGATACAGATAGTTAGGTAGGTAGATAGATAGATACAGATAGGTAGGTAGGTAGATATATAGATACAGATATGTAGGTAGGTAGATAGATAGATATAGATAGGTAGGTAGGTAGGTAGATAGATACAGATAGGTAGGTAGGTAGATAGATAGAGATAGGTAGGTAGGTAGATAGATAGATAGAGATAGGTAGGTAGGTAGATAGATAGATACAGATAGGTCGGTAGATAGATAGATAGATAGATAGATAGAGATAGGTATCTAGGTAGATAGATACAGATATGTAGGTAGGTAGATAGATAGATAGAGATAGGTAGGTAGGTAGATTGATAGATAGAGATAGGTAGGTAGGTAGGTAGATAGATAGAGATAGGTAGGTAGGTAGATTGATAGAGATAGGTAGGTAGGTAGATAGATAGATATAGGTAGGTAGGTAGATACATAGATAGAGATAGGTAGGTAGGTAGGTAGATAGATAGATAGAGATAGGTAGGTAGATTGATAGATACAGATAGGTAGGTAGGTAGATAGATAGATACAGATAGGTAGGTAGGTAGATAGATAGATAGAGATAGGTAGGTAGGTAGATAGATAGATAGAGATAGGTAGGTAGGTAGATAGATAGATAGAGATAGGTAGGTAGGTAAGTAGATAGATAGATAGAGATAGGTAGGTCGATTGATAGATACAGATAGGTAGGTAGGTAGATAGATGGATATAGATAGGTAGGTAGGTAGATAGATAGATAGATAGAGATAGGTAGGTATGTAGATAGATAGATAGAGATAGGTAGGTAGGTAGATAGATAGATACAGATAGGTAGGTAGGTAGGTAGATAGATACAGCTATGTAGGTAGGTAGAAAGATAGATAGAGATAGGTAGGTAGGTAGATTGATAGATAGAGATAGGTAGGTAGGTAGATAGATAGAGATAGGTAGGTAGGTAGATTGATAGAGATAGGTAGGTAGGTAGATAGATAGATAGAGATAGGTAGGTAAGTAGATAGATAGATACAGATAGGTAGGTAGGTAGATCGATAGATACAGATAGGTAGGTAGGTAGATAGATAGATAGAGATAGGTAGCTAGGTACATAGATAGAGATAGGTAGGTAGGTAGATTGATAGAGATAGGTAGGTAGGTAGATTGATAGATACAGATAGTTAGGTAGGTAGATAGATAGATACAGATAGGTAGGTAGGTAGATATATAGATACAGATATGTAGGTAGGTAGATAGAAAGATACAGATAGGTAGGTATGTAGGTAGATAGATACAGATAGGTAGGTAGGTAGATAGATAGAGATAGGTAGGTAGGTAGATAGATAGATAGAGATAGGTAGGTAGGTAGATAGATAGATACAGATAGGTCGGTAGATAGATAGATAGATAGAGATAGGTATGTAGGTAGATAGATACAGATATGTAGGTAGGTAGATAGATAGATAGAGATAGGTAGGTAGGTAGATTGATAGATAGAGATAGGTAGGTAGGTAGGTAGATAGATAGAGATAGGTAGGTAGGTAGATTGATAGAGATAGGTAGGTAGGTAGATAGATAGATATAGGTAGGTAGGTAGATACATAGATAGAGATAGGTAGGTAGGTAGGTAGATAGATAGATAGAGATAGGTAGGTAGATTGATAGATACAGATAGGTAGGTAGGTAGATAGATAGATACAGATAGGTAGGTAGGTAGATAGATAGATAGAGATAGGTAGGTAGGTAGATAGATAGATAGAGATAGGTAGGTAGGTAGGTAGATAGATAGATAGAGATAGGTAGGTAGATTGATAGATACAGATAGGTAGGTAGGTAGATAGATAGATACAGATAGGTAGGTAGGTAGATAGATAGATAGAGATAGGCAGGTAGGTAGATAGATAGATAGAGATAGGTAGGTAGGTAGATAGATAGATACAGATAGGTAGGTAGGTAGGTAGGTAGATAGAGATTGGTTGGTAGGTAGATTGATAGATAGAGATAGGTAGGTAGGTAGATAGATAGAGATAGGTAGGTAGGTAGATTGATCGAGATAGGTAGGTAGGTAAATAGATAGATAGAGATAGGTAGGTAGGTAGATAGATAGATAGAGATAGGTAGGTAGGTAGGTAGATAGATAGAGATAGGTAGGTAGATTGATAGATACAGATAGGTAGGTAGGTAGATAGATAGATACAGATAGGTAGGTAGGTAGATAGATAGATAGAGATAGGTAGGTAGATAGATAGATAGAGATAGGTAGGTAGGTAGGTAGATAGATAGATAGAGATAGGTAGGTAGATTGATAGATACAGATAGGTAGGTAGGTAGATAGATGGATATAGATAGGTAGGTAGGTAGATAGATAGATAGAGATAGGTAGGTAGGTAGATAGATAGATAGAGATAGGTAGGTAGGTAGATAGATAGATAGAGATAGGTAGGTAGGTAGATAGATAGATACAGATAGGTAGGTAGGTAGGTAGGTAGATAGATACAGATATGTAGGTAGGTAGAAAGATAGATAGAGATAGGTAGGTAGGTAGATTGATAGATAGAGATAGGTAGGTAGGTAGATAGATAGAGATAGGTAGGTAGGTAGATTGATAGAGATAGGTAGGTAGGTAAATAGATAGATAGAGATAGGTAGGTAGGTAGATTGATAGATACAGATAGGTAGGTAGGTAGATAGATAGATAGAGATAGGTAGGTAGATTGATAGATACAGATAGGTAGGTAGGTAGATAGATAGATACAGATAGGTAGGTAGGTAGATAGATAGATAGAGATAGGTAGGTAGGTAGATAGATAGATAGAGATAGGTAGGTAGGTAGGTAGATAGATAGATAGAGATAGGTAGGTAGATTGATAGATACAGATAGGTAGGTAGGTAGATAGATGGATATAGATAGGTAGGTAGGTAGATAGATAGATAGAGATAGGTAGGTAGGTAGATAGATAGATAGAGATAGGTAGGTAGGTAGATAGATAGATAGAGATAGGTAGGTAGGTAGATAGATAGGTACAGATAGGTAGGTAGGTAGGTAGATAGATACAGATATGTAGGTAGGTAGAAAGATAGATAGAGATAGGTAGGTAGGTAGATTGATAGATAGAGATAGGTAGACAGGTAGATAGATAGAGATAGGTAGGTAGGTAGATTGATAGAGATAGGTAGGTAGGTAAATAGATAGATAGAGATAGGTAGGTAGGTAGTTAGATAGATAGAGATAGGTAGGTAGGTAGATAGATAGATAGAGATAGGTAGGTAGATTGATAGATACAGATAGGTAGGTAGGTAGATAGATAGATACAGATAGGTAGGTAGGTAGATAGATAGATAGAGATAGGTAGGTAGGTAGATAGATAGATAGAGATAGGTAGGTAGGTAGGTAGATAGATAGATAGAGATAGGTAGGTAGATTGATAGATACAGATAGGTAGGTAGGTAGATGGATATAGATAGGTAGGTAGGAAGATAGATAGATAGAGATAGGTAGGTAGGTAGATAGATAGATAGAGATATGTAGGTAGGTAGATAGATAGATACAGATAGGTAGGTAGGTAGGTAGATAGATACAGATATGTAGGTAGGTAGAAAGATAGATAGAGATAGGTAGGTAGGTAGATTGATAGATAGAGATAGGTAGGTAGGTAGATAGATAGAGATAGGTAGGTAGGTAGATTGATAGAGATAGGTAGGTAGGTAGATAGATAGATAGAGATATGTAGGTAAGTAGATAGATAGATACAGATAGGTAGGTAGGTAGATAGATAGATACAGATAGGTAGGTAGGTAGATAGATAGATAGAGATAGGTAGCTAGGTAGATAGATAGAGATAGGTAGGTAGGTAGATTGATAGAGATAGGTAGGTAGGTAGATTGATAGATACAGATAGTTAGGTAGGTAGATAGATAGATACAGATAGGTAGGTAGGTAGATATATAGATACAGATATGTAGGTAGGTAGATAGATAGATACAGATAGGTAGGTAGGTAGGTAGATAGATACAGATAGGTAGGTAGGTAGATAGATAGATAGAGATAGGTAGGTAGGTAGATAGATAGATACAGATAGGTAGGTAGATAGATAGATAGAGATAGGTAGGTAGGTAGATAGATACAGATATGTAGGTAGGTAGATAGATAGATAGAGATAGGTAGGTAGGTAGATTGATAAATAGAGATAGGTAGGTAGGTAGGTAGATAGATAGAGATAGGTAGGTAGGTAGATTGATAGAGATAGGTAGGTAGGTAGATAGATAGATAGAGATAGGTAGGTAGGTAGATAGATAGATAGAGATAGGTAGGTAGGTAGGTAGATAGATAGATAGAGATAGGTAGGTAGATTGATAGATACAGATAGGTAGGTAGGTAGATAGATAGATACAGATAGGTAGGTAGGTAGGTAGATAGATAGAGATAGGTAGGTAGGTAGATAGATAGATAGAGATAGGTAGGTAGGTAGGTAGATAGATAGAGATAGGTAGGTAGGTAGATAGATAGATACAGATAGGTAGGTAGGTAGATAGATAGATAGAGATAGGTAGGTAGGTAGGTAGATACAGATATGTAGGTAGGTAGATAGATAGATAGAGATAGGTAGGTAGGTAGATTGATAGATAGAGATAGGTAGGTAGGTAGGTAGATAGATAGGGATAGGTAGGTAGGTAGATTGATAGAGATAGGTAGGTAGGTAGATTGATAGATACAGATAGGTAGGTAGGTAGATTGATAGATAGAGATAGGTAGGTAGGTAGATAGATAGAGATCGGTAGGTAGGTAGGTAGATAAATACAGATAGGTAGGTAGATTGATAGATAGAGATAGGTAGGTAGGTAGATAGATAGAGATAGGTAGGTAGGTAGATTGATAGATAGAGATAGGTAGATAGGTAGATAGATAGATACAGATAGGTAGGTAGGTAGGTAGGTAGATAGAGATAGGTAGGTAGGTAGATAGATAGATAGATAGAGATAGGTAGGTAGGTAGATAGATAGATACATAGAGATAGGTAGGTAGGTAGATTGATAGATACAGATAGGTTGGTAGGTAGATAGATAGAGATAGGTAGGTAGGTAGATAGATAGAAAGAGATAGGTGGTAGGTAGATAGATAGATAGAGATAGGTAGGTAGGTAGATTGATAGATACAGATAGGTAGGTAGATAGATAGATACAGATAGGTAGGTAGGTAGATATATAGATACAGATATGTAGGTAGGTAGATAGATAGATACAGATAGGTAGGTAGATAGGTAGATAGATACAGATAGGTAGGTAGGTAGATAGATAGAGATAGGTAGGTAGGTAGATAGATAGATACAGATAGGTAGGTAGGTAGATAGATAGATACAGATAGGTAGGTAGGTAGATAGATAGATACAGATAGGTAGGTAGGTAGATAGATACAGATATGTAGGTAGGTAGGTAGATAGATAGGGATAGGTAGGTAGGTAGATTGATAGAGATAGGTAGGTAGGTAGATAGATAGATAGAGATAGGTAGGTAGGTAGATAGATAGATAGAGATAGGTAGGTAGGTAGATAGATAGAGATAGGTAGGTAGGTAGATTGATAGATACAGATAGGTAGGTAGGTAGATAGATAGATAGAGATAGGTAGGTAGGTAGATAGATAGATAGAGATAGGTAGGTAGGTAGATAGATAGATACAGATAGGTAGGTAGGTAGGTAGGTAGATAGATACAGATATGTAGGTAGGTAGAAAGATAGATAGAGATAGGTAGGTAGGTAGATAGATAGAGATAGGTAGGTAGGTAGATTGATAGAGATAGGTAGGTAGGTAGATAGATAGATAGAGATAGGTAGGTAGGTAGATAGATAGATACAGATAGGTAGGTAGGTAGATAGATAGATACAGATAGGTAGGTAGGTAGATTGATAGATAGAGATAGGTAGGTAGGTAGGTAGATAGATAGAGATAGGTAGGTAGGTAGATTGATAGAGATAGGTAGGTAGGTAGGTAGATAAATACAGATAGGTAGGTAGGTAGGTAGATAAATACAGATAGGTAGGTAGATTGATAGATAGAGATAGGTAGGTAGGTAGATAGATAGATAGAGATAGGTAGGTAGGTAGATTGATAGATACAGATAGGTAGGTAGGTAGATAGATAGATAGAGATAGGTAGGTAGATAGATAGATAGAGATAGGTAGGTAGGTAGATAGATAGATAGAGATAGGTAGGTAGGTAGATAGATAGATACAGATAGGTAGGTAGGTAGATAGATAGATACAGATAGGTAGGTAGGTAGATTGATAGATAGAGATAGGTAGGTAGGTAGGTAGATAGATAGAGATAGGTAGGTAGGTAGATTGATAGAGATAGGTAGGTAGGTAGGTAGATAGATAGAGATAGGTAGGTAGGTAGATTGATAGATACAGATAGGTAGGTAGGTAGATTGATAGATAGAGATAGGTAGGTAGGTAGATAGATAGATAGAGATAGGTAGGTAGGTAGATTGATAGATACAGATAGGTAGGTAGGTAGATTGATAGAGATAGGTAGGTAGGTAGATAGATAGATAGAGATAGGTAGGTAGGTAGGTAGATAAATACAGATAGGTAGGTAGATTGATAGATAGAGATAGGTAGGTAGGTAGATAGATAGATAGGGATAGGTAGGTAGGTAGATTGATAGAGATAGGTAGGTAGGTAGATTGATAGATACAGATAGGTAGGTAGGTAGATTGATAGATAGAGATAGGTAGGTAGGTAGATAGATAGAGATCGGTAGGTAGGTAGGTAGATAAATACAGATAGGTAGGTAGATTGATAGATAGAGATAGGTAGGTAGGTAGATAGATAGAGATAGGTAGGTAGGTAGATTGATAGATAGAGATAGGTAGATAGATAGATACAGATAAGTAGGTAGGTAGGTAGGTAGATAGAGATAGGTAGGTAGGTAGATAGATAGATAGATAGAGATAGGTAGGTAGGTAGATAGATAGATACATAGAGATAGGTAGGTAGGTAGATTGATAGATACAGATAGGTTGGTAGGTAGATAGATAGAGATAGGTAGGTAGGTAGATAGATAGAAAGAGATAGGTGGTAGGTAGATAGATAGATAGAGATAGGTAGGTAGGTAGATTGATAGATACAGATAGGTAGGTAGATAGATAGATACAGATAGGTAGGTAGGTAGGTAGGTAGATAGATACAGATAGGTAGGTAGGTAGATAGATAGATACAGATAGGTAGGTAGGTAGGTAGGTAGGTAGATAGATACAGATAGGTAGGTAGGTAGATAGATAGAGATAGGTAGGTAGGTAGATAGATAGATACAGATAGGTAGGTAGGTAGATAGATAGATACAGATAGGTAGGTAGGTAGATAGATACAGATATGTAGGTAGGTAGGTAGATAGATAGGGATAGGTAGGTAGGTAGATTGATAGAGATAGGTAGGTAGGTAGATAGATAGATAGAGATAGGTAGGTAGGTAGATAGATAGATAGAGATAGGTAGGTAGGTAATAGATAGAGATAGGTAGGTAGGTAGATTGATAGATACAGATAGGTAGGTAGGTAGATAGATAGATAGAGATAGGTAGGTAGGTAGATAGATAGATAGAGATAGGTAGGTAGGTAGATAGATAGATACAGATAGGTAGGTAGGTAGGTAGGTAGATAGATACAGATATGTAGGTAGGTAGAAAGATAGATAGAGATAGGTAGGTAGGTAGATAGATAGAGATAGGTAGGTAGGTAGATTGATAGAGATAGGTAGGTAGGTAGATAGATAGATAGAGATAGGTAGGTAGGTAGATAGATAGATACAGATAGGTAGGTAGGTAGATAGATAGATACAGATAGGTAGGTAGGTAGATTGATAGATAGAGATAGGTAGGTAGGTAGGTAGATAGATAGAGATAGGTAGGTAGGTAGATTGATAGAGATAGGTAGGTAGGTAGGTAGATAGATAGAGATAGGTAGGTAGGTAGGTAGATAAATACAGATAGGTAGGTAGATTGATAGATAGAGATAGGTAGGTAGGTAGATAGATAGATAGAGATAGGTAGGTAGGTAGATTGATAGATAGAGATAGGTAGATAGGTAGATAGATAGATACAGATAGGTAGGTAGGTAGATAGATAGATAGAGATAGGTAGGTAGGTAGATAGATAGATAGAGATAGGTAGGTAGGTAGATAGATAGATAGAGATAGTTAGGTAGGTAGATTGATAGATACAGATAGGTAGGTAGGTAGATAGATAGATAGAGATAGGTAGGTAGGTAGATAGATAGAAAGAGATAGGTAGGTAGGTAGGTAGATAGATAGATAGAGATAGGTAGGTAGGTAGATAGATAGATACAGATAGGTAGGTAGGTAGATAGATAGATAGAGATAGGTAGGTAGGTAGATAGATACAGATATGTAGGTAGGTAGATAGATAGATAGAGATAGGTAGGTAGATTGATAGATAGAGATAGGTAGGTAGGTAGGTAGATAGATAGAGATAGGTAGGTAGGTAGATTGATAGAGATAGGTAGGTAGGTAAATAGATAGATAGAGATAGGTAGGTAGGTAGATAGATAGATAGAGATAGGTAGGTAGGTAGGTAGATAGATAGATAGAGATAGGTAGGTAGATTGATAGATACAGATAGGGAGGTACGTAGATAGATAGATAGAGATAGGTAGGTAGGTAGATAGATAGATAGAGATAGGTAGGTAGGTAGATAGATAGATAGAGATAGGTAGGTAGGTAGGTAGATAGATAGATAGAGATAGGTAGGTAGATTGATAGATACAGATAGGTAGGTAGGTAGATAGATGGATATAGATAGGTAGGTAGGTAGATAGATAGATAGAAATAGGTAGGTAGGTAGATAGATAGATACAGATAGGTAGGTAGGTAGGTAGATAGATACAGATATGTAGGTAGGTAGAAAGATAGATAGAGATAGGTAGGTAGGTAGATTGATAGATAGAGATATGTAGGTAGGTAGATAGATAGATAGAGATAGTTAGGTAGGTAGATTGATAGATACAGATAGGTAGGTAGGTAGATAGATAGATAGAGATAGGTAGGTAGGTAGATAGATAGAAAGAGATAGGTAGGTAGGTAGGTAGGTAGGTAGATAGATAGAGATAGGTAGGTAGATTGATAGATACAGATAGTTAGGTAGGTAGATAGATAGATACAGATAGGTAGGTAGGTAGATATATAGATACAGATATGTAGGTAGGTAGATAGATAGATACAGATAGGTAGGTAGGTAGGTAGATAGATACAGATAGGTAGGTAGGTAGATAGATAGAGATAGGTAGGTAGGTAGATAGATAGATAGAGATAGGTAGGTAGGTAGATAGATAGATACAGATAGGTAGGTAGGTAGATAGATAGATAGAGATAGGTAGGTAGGTAGATAGATACAGATATGTAGGTAGGTAGATAGATAGATAGAGATAGGTAGGTAGGTAGATTGATAGATAGAGATAGGTAGGTAGGTAGGTAGATAGATAGAGATAGGTAGGTAGGTAGATTGATAGAGATAGGTAGGTAGGTAAATAGATAGATAGAGATAGGTAGGTAGGTAGATAGATAGATAGAGATAGGTAGGTAGGTAGGTAGATAGATAGATAGAGATAGGTAGGTAGATTGATAGATACAGATAGGGAGGTACGTAGATAGATAGATAGAGATAGGTAGGTAGGTAGATAGATAGATAGAGATAGGTAGGTAGGTAGATAGATAGATAGAGATAGGTAGGTAGGTAGGTAGATAGACAGATAGAGATAGGTAGGTAGATTGATAGATACAGATAGGTAGGTAGGTAGATAGATGGATATAGATAGGTAGGTAGGTAGATAGATAGATAGAAATAGGTAGGTAGGTAGATAGATAGATACAGATAGGTAGGTAGGTAGGTAGGTAGATAGATACAGATATGTAGGTAGGTAGAAAGATAGATAGAGATAGGTAGGTAGGTAGATTGATAGATAGAGATATGTAGGTAGGTAGATAGATAGAGATAGGTAGGTAGGTAGATTGATAGAGATAGGTAGGTAGGTAGATAGATAGATAGAGATAGGTAGGTAAGTAGATAGATAGATACAGATAGGTAGGTAGGTAGATAGATAGATACAGATAGGTAGGTAGGTAGATAGATAGATAGAGATAGGTAGCTAGGTAGATAGATAGAGATAGGTAGGTAGGTAGATTGATAGATACAGATAGTTAGGTAGGTAGATAGATAGATACAGATAGGTAGGTAGGTAGATATATAGATACAGATATGTAGGTAGGTAGATAGATAGATACAGATAGGTAGGTAGGTAGATAGATACAGATAGGTAGGTAGGTAGATAGATAGAGATAGGTAGGTAGGTAGATAGATAGATAGAGATAGGTAGGTAGGTAGATAGATACAGATATGTAGGTAGGTAGATAGATAGATAGAGATAGGTAGGTAGGTAGATTGATAGATAGAGATAGGTAGGTAGGTAGGTAGATAGATAGAGATAGGTAGGTAGGTAGATTGATAGAGATAGGTAGGTAGGTAGATAGATAGATAGAGATAGGTAGGTAGGTAGATAGATAGATAGAGATAGGTAGGTAGGTAGGTAGATAGATAGATAGAGATAGGTAGGTAGATTGATAGATACAGATAGGTAGGTAGGTAGATAGATAGATACAGATAGGTAGGTAGGTAGATAGATAGATAGAGATAGGTAGGTAGGTAGATAGATAGATAGAGATAGGTAGGTAGGTAGGTAGATAGATAGATAGAGATAGGTAGGTAGATTTATAGATACAGATAGGTAGGTAGGTAGATAGATAGATACAGATAGGTAGGTAGGTAGATAGATAGAGAGGTAGGTAGGTAGATAGATAGATAGATATAGGTAGGTAGATAGATAGATACAGATAGGTAGGTAGGTAGGTAGATAGATACAGATATGTAGGTAGGTAGAAAGATAGATAGAGATTGGTTGGTAGGTAGATTGATAGATAGAGATAGGTAGGTAGGTAGATAGATAGAGATAGGTAGGTAGGTAAATAGATAGATAGAGATAGGTAGGTAGGTAGATAGATAGATAGAGATAGGTAGGTAGGTAGATAGATAGATAGAGATAGGTAGGTAGATTGATAGATACAGATAGGTAGGTAGGTAGATAGATAGATACAGATAGGTAGGTAGGTAGATAGATAGATAGAGATAGGTAGGTAGGTAGATAGATAGATAGAGATAGGTAGGTAGGTAGGTAGGTAGATAGATAGAGATAGGTAGGTAGATTGATAGATACAGATAGGTAGGTAGGTAGATAGATAGATAGAGATAGGTAGGTAGGTAGATAGATGGATATAGATAGGTAGGTAGGTAGATAGATAGATAGAGATAGGTAGGTAGGTAGATAGATAGATAGAGATAGGTAGGTAGGTAGATAGATAGATACAGATAGGTAGGTAGGTAGGTAGATAGATACAGATATGTAGGTAGGTAGAAAGATAGATAGAGATAGGTAGGTAGGTAGATTGATAGATAGAGATAGGTAGGTAGGTAGATAGATAGAGATAGGTAGGTAGGTAGATTGATAGAGATAGGTAGGTAGGTAAATAGATAGATAGAGATAGGTAGGTAGGTAGATAGATAGATAGAGATAGGTAGGTAGGTAGGTAGATAGATAGATAGAGATAGGTAGGTAGATTGATAGATACAGATAGGTAGGTAGGTAGATAGATAGATACAGATAGGTAGGTAGGTAGATAGATAGATAGAGATAGGTAGGTAGGTAGATAGATAGATAGAGATAGGTAGGTAGGTAGGTAGATAGATAGATAGAGATAGGTAGGTACATTGATAGATACAGATAGGTAGGTAGGTAGATAGATAGATAGATAGATAGATAGATAGAGATAGGTAGGTAGGTAGATAGATAGATACAGATAGGTAGGTAGGTAGATAGATAGATACAGATAGGTAGGTAGGTAGGTAGATAGATACAGATATGTAGGTAGGTAGAAAGATAGATAGAGATAGGTAGGTAGGTAGATTGATAGATAGAGATAGGTAGGTAGGTAGATAGATAGAGATAGGTAGGTAGGTAGATTGATAGAGATAGGTAGGTAGGTAGATAGATAGATAGATAGAGATAGGTAGGTAAGTAGATAGATAGATATAGATAGGTAGGTAGGTAGATAGATAGATACAGATAGGTAGGTAGGTAGATAGATAGATAGAGATAGGTAGCTAGGTAGATAGATAGAGATAGGTAGGTAGGTAGATTGATAGAGATAGGTAGGTAGGTAGATATATAGATACAGATATGTAGGTAGGTAGATAGATAGATACAGATAGGTAGGTAGGTAGGTAGGTAGATACAGATAGGTAGGTAGGTAGATAGATAGAGATAGGTAGGTAGGTAGATAGATAGATAGAGATAGGTAGGTAGGTAGATAGATAGATAGAGATAGGTAGGTAGGTAGATAGATAGATACAGATAGGTAGGTAGGTAGGTAGATAGATACAGATATGTAGGTAGGTAGAAAGATAGATAGAGATAGGTAGGTAGGTAGATTGATAGATAGAGATAGGTAGGTAGGTAGATAGATAGAGATAGGTAGGTAGGTAGATTGATAGAGATAGGTAGGTAGGTAAATAGATAGATAGAGATAGGTAGGTAGGTAGATAGATAGATAGAGATAGGTAGGTAGGTAGGTAGATAGATAGATAGAGATAGGTAGGTAGATTGATAGATACAGATAGGTAGGTAGGTAGATAGATAGATACAGATAGGTAGGTAGGTAGATAGATAGATAGAGATAGGTAGGTAGGTAGATAGATAGATAGAGATAGGTAGGTAGGTAGGTAGATAGATAGATAGAGATAGGTAGGTACATTGATAGATACAGATAGGTAGGTAGGTAGATAGATAGATAGATAGATAGATAGAGATAGGTAGGTAGGTAGATAGATAGATACAGATAGGTAGGTAGGTAGATAGATAGATACAGATAGGTAGGTAGGTAGGTAGATAGATACAGATATGTAGGTAGGTAGAAAGATAGATAGAGATAGGTAGGTAGGTAGATTGATAGATAGAGATAGGTAGGTAGGTAGATAGATAGAGATAGGTAGGTAGGTAGATTGATAGAGATAGGTAGGTAGGTAGATAGATAGATAGATAGAGATAGGTAGGTAAGTAGATAGATAGATATAGATAGGTAGGTAGGTAGATAGATAGATACAGATAGGTAGGTAGGTAGATAGATAGATAGAGATAGGTAGCTAGGTAGATAGATAGAGATAGGTAGGTAGGTAGATTGATAGAGATAGGTAGGTAGGTAGATATATAGATACAGATATGTAGGTAGGTAGATAGATAGATAGAGATAGGTAGGTAGGTAGATAGATACAGATATGTAGGTAGGTAGATAGATAGATAGAGATAGGTAGGTAGGTAGATTGATAGAGATAGGTAGGTAGGTAGATAGATAGATAGATAGAGATAGGTAGGTAAGTAGATAGATAGATATAGATAGGTAGGTAGGTAGATAGATAGATACAGATAGGTAGGTAGGTAGGTAGATAGATACAGATAGGTAGGTAGGTAGATAGATAGAGATAGGTAGGTAGGTAGATAGATAGATAGATAGAGATAGGTAGGTAGGTAGATAGATAGATACAGATAGGTAGGTAGGTAGATAGATAGATAGAGATAGGTAGGTAGGTAGATAGATACAGATATGAAGGTAGGTAGATAGATAGATAGAGATAGGTAGGTAGGTAGATTGATAGATAGAGATAGGTAGGTAGGAAGGTAGATAGATAGAGATAGGTAGGTAGGTAGATTGATAGAGATAGGTAGGTAGGTAGATAGATAGATAGAGATAGGTAGGTAGGTAGATAGAAAGATAGAGATAGGTAGGTAGGTAGATAGATAGATAGAGATAGGTAGGTAGATTGATAGATACAGATAGGTAGGTAGGTAGATAGATAGATACAGATAGGTAGGTAGGTAGATAGATAGATAGAGATAGGTAGGTAGGTAGATTGATAGAGATAGGTAGGTAGGTAGATAGATAGATAGATAGAGATAGGTAGGTAAGTAGATAGATAGATATAGATAGGTAGGTAGGTAGATAGATAGATACAGATAGGTAGGTAGGTAGATAGATAGATAGAGATAGGTAGCTAGGTAGATAGATAGAGATAGGTAGGTAGGTAGATTGATAGAGATAGGTAGGTAGGTAGATATATAGATACAGATATGTAGGTAGGTAGATAGATAGATAGAGATAGGTAGGTAGGTAGATAGATACAGATATGTAGGTAGGTAGATAGATAGATAGAGATAGGTAGGTAGGTAGATTGATAGAGATAGGTAGGTAGGTAGATAGATAGATAGATAGAGATAGGTAGGTAAGTAGATAGATAGATATAGATAGGTAGGTAGGTAGATAGATAGATACAGATAGGTAGGTAGGTAGGTAGATAGATACAGATAGGTAGGTAGGTAGATAGATAGAGATAGGTAGGTAGGTAGATAGATAGATAGATAGAGATAGGTAGGTAGGTAGATAGATAGATACAGATAGGTAGGTAGGTAGATAGATAGATAGAGATAGGTAGGTAGGTAGATAGATACAGATATGTAGGTAGGTAGATAGATAGATAGAGATAGGTAGGTAGGTAGATTGATAGATAGAGATAGGTAGGTAGGAAGGTAGATAGATAGAGATAGGTAGGTAGGTAGATTGATAGAGATAGGTAGGTAGGTAGATAGATAGATAGAGATAGGTAGGTAGGTAGATAGAAAGATAGAGATAGGTAGGTAGGTAGATAGATAGATAGAGATAGGTAGGTAGATTGATAGATACAGATAGGTAGGTAGGTAGATAGATAGATACAGATAGGTAGGTAGGTAGATAGATAGATAGAGATAGGTAGGTAGGTAGATAGATAGATAGAGATAGGTAGGTAGGTAGGTAGATAGATAGATAGAGATAGGTAGGTAGATTGATAGATACAGATAGGTAGGTAGGTAGATAGATAGATACAGATAGGTAGGTAGGTAGATAGATAGATAGAGATAGGTAGGTAGGTAGATAGATAGATAGAGATAGGTAGGTAGGTAGATAGATAGATACAGATAGGTAGGTAGGTAGGTAGATAGATACAGATATGTAGGTAGGTAGAAAGATATATAGAGATAGGTAGGTAGGTAGATTGATAGATAGAGATAGGTAGGTAGGTAGATAGATAGATACAGATAGGTAGGTAGGTAGGTAGATAGATAGAGATAGGTAGGTAGATTGATAGATACAGATAGGTAGGTAGGTAGATAGATGGATATAGATAGGTAGGTAGGTAGATAGATAGATAGATAGATAGATAGATAGATAGATAGATAGATAGATAGATAGATAGATAGATAGATAGATAGAGATAGGTAGGTAGGTAGGTAGATAGATAGAGATAGGTAGGTAGGTAGATAGATAGATAGAGATAGGTAGGTAGATTGATAGATACAGATAGGTAGGTAGGTAGATAGATAGATACAGATAGGTAGGTAGGTAGATAGATAGATAGAGATAGGTAGGTAGGTAGATAGATAGATAGAGATAGGTAGGTAGGTAGGTAGATAGATAGATAGAGATAGGTAGGTAGATTGATAGATACAGATAGGTAGGTAGGTAGATAGATAGATACAGATAGGTAGGTAGGTAGATAGATAGATAGAGATAGGTAGGTAGGTAGATAGATAGATAGAGATAGGTAGGTAGGTAGATAGATAGATAGATAGATAGATAGATAGATAGATAGATAGATAGATAGATAGATAGATAGAGATAGGTAGGTAGGTAGGTAGATAGATACAGATATGTAGGTAGGTAGAAAGATAGATAGAGATAGGTAGGTAGGTAGATTGATAGATAGAGATAGGTAGGTAGATAGATAGAGATAGGTAGGTAGGTAGATTGATAGAGATAGGTAGGTAGGTAGATAGATAGATAGATAGAGATAGGTAGGTAAGTAGATAGATAGATATAGATAGGTAGGTAGGTAGATAGATAGATACAGATAGGTAGGTAGGTAGATAGATAGATAGAGATAGGTAGCTAGGTAGATAGATAGAGATAGGTAGGTAGGTAGATTGATAGAGATAGGTAGGTAGGTAGATATATAGATACAGATATGTAGGTAGGTAGATAGATAGATAGAGATAGGTAGGTAGGTAGATAGATACAGATATGTAGGTAGGTAGATAGATAGATAGAGATAGGTAGGTAGGTAGATTGATAGAGATAGGTAGGTAGGTAGATAGATAGATAGATAGAGATAGGTAGGTAAGTAGATAGATAGATATAGATAGGTAGGTAGGTAGATAGATAGATACAGATAGGTAGGTAGGTAGGTAGATAGATACAGATAGGTAGGTAGGTAGATAGATAGAGATAGGTAGGTAGGTAGATAGATAGATAGATAGAGATAGGTAGGTAGGTAGATAGATAGATACAGATAGGTAGGTAGGTAGATAGATAGATAGAGATAGGTAGGTAGGTAGATAGATACAGATATGTAGGTAGGTAGATAGATAGATAGAGATAGGTAGGTAGGTAGATTGATAGATAGAGATAGGTAGGTAGGAAGGTAGATAGATAGAGATAGGTAGGTAGGTAGATTGATAGAGATAGGTAGGTAGGTAGATAGATAGATAGAGATAGGTAGGTAGGTAGATAGAAAGATAGAGATAGGTAGGTAGGTAGATAGATAGATAGAGATAGGTAGGTAGATTGATAGATACAGATAGGTAGGTAGGTAGATAGATAGATACAGATAGGTAGGTAGGTAGATAGATAGATAGAGATAGGTAGGTAGGTAGATAGATAGATAGAGATAGGTAGGTAGGTAGGTAGATAGATAGATAGAGATAGGTAGGTAGATTGATAGATACAGATAGGTAGGTAGGTAGATAGATAGATACAGATAGGTAGGTAGGTAGATAGATAGATAGAGATAGGTAGGTAGGTAGATAGATAGATAGAGATAGGTAGGTAGGTAGATAGATAGATACAGATAGGTAGGTAGGTAGGTAGATAGATACAGATATGTAGGTAGGTAGAAAGATATATAGAGATAGGTAGGTAGGTAGATTGATAGATAGAGATAGGTAGGTAGGTAGATAGATAGATACAGATAGGTAGGTAGGTAGGTAGATAGATAGAGATAGGTAGGTAGATTGATAGATACAGATAGGTAGGTAGGTAGATAGATGGATATAGATAGGTAGGTAGGTAGATAGATAGATAGATAGATAGATAGATAGATAGATAGATAGATAGATAGATAGATAGATAGATAGATAGATAGAGATAGGTAGGTAGGTAGGTAGATAGATAGAGATAGGTAGGTAGGTAGATAGATAGATACAGATAGGTAGGTAGGTAGGTAGATAGATACAGATATGTAGGTAGGTAGAAAGATAGATAGAGATAGGTAGGTAGGTAGATTGATAGATAGAGATAGGTAGGTAGGTAGATAGATAGAGATAGGTAGGTAGGTAGATTGATAGAGATAGGTAGGTAGGTAGATAGATAGATAGATAGAGATAGGTAGGTAAGTAGATAGATAGATACAGATAGGTAGGTAGGTAGATAGATAGATACAGATAGGTAGGTAGGTAGATAGATAGATAGAGATAGGTAGCTAGGTAGATAGATAGAGATAGGTAGGTAGGTAGATTGATAGAGATAGGTAGGTAGGTAGATTGATAGATACAGATAGTTAGGTAGGTAGATAGATAGATACAGATAGGTAGGTAGGTAGATATATAGATACAGATATGTAGGTAGGTAGATAGATAGATACAGATAGGTAGGTAGGTAGGTAGATAGATACAGATAGGTAGGTAGGTAGATAGATAGAGATAGGTAGGTAGGTAGATAGATAGATAGATAGAGATAGGTAGGTAGGTAGATAGATAGATACAGATAGGTAGGTAGGTAGATAGATAGATAGAGATAGGTAGGTAGGTAGATTGATAGATAGAGATAGGTAGGTAGGAAGGTAGATAGATAGAGATAGGTAGGTAGGTAGATTGATAGAGATAGGTAGGTAGGTAGATAGATAGATAGAGATAGGTAGGTAGGTAGATAGATAGAGATAGGTAGGTAGGTAGGTAGATAGATAGATAGAGATAGGTAGGTAGATTGATAGATACAGATAGGTAGGTAGGTAGATAGATAGATACAGATAGGTAGGTAGGTAGATAGATAGATAGAGATAGGTAGGTAGGTAGATAGATAGATAGAGATAGGTAGGTAGGTAGGTAGATAGATAGATAGAGATAGGTAGGTAGCTTGATAGATACAGATAGGTAGGTAGGTAGATAGATAGATAGAGATAGGTAGGTAGGTAGATAGATAGATAGAGATAGGTAGGTAGGTAGATAGATAGATACAGATAGGTAGGTAGGTAGGTAGATAGATACAGATATGTAGGTAGGTAGAAAGATAGATAGAGATAGGTAGGTAGGTAGATTGATAGATAGAGATAGGTAGGTAGGTAGATAGATAGATACAGATAGGTAGGTAGGTAGATAGATAGATACAGATAGGTAGGTAGGTAGATAGATAGAGATAGGTAGGTAGGTAGATTGATAGATACAGATAGGTAGGTAGGTAGATAGATAGATAGATAGAGATAGGTAGGTAGGTAGATAGATAGATAGAGATAGGTAGGTAGGTAGATAGATAGATAGAGATAGGTAGGTAGGTAGATAGATAGATACAGATAGGTAGGTAGGTAGATTGATAGATACAGATAGGTAGGTAGGTAGATAGATAGATACAGATAGGTAGGTAGGTAGATAGATAGATAGAGATAGGTAGGTAGGTAGATAGATAGATAGAGATAGGTAGGTAGATAGATAGATAGATACAGATAGGTAGGTAGGTAGATAGATAGATAGATACAGATATGTAGGTAGGTAGAAAGATAGATAGAGATAGGTAGGTAGCTAGATTGATAGATAGAGATAGGTAGGTAGGTAGATAGATAGAGATAGGTAGGTAGGTAGATTGATAGAGATAGGTAGGTAGGTAGATAGATAGATAGAGATAGGTAGGTAGGTAGATAGATAGATACAGATAGGTAGGTAGGTAGATAGATAGATTCAGATAGGTAGGTAGATAGATAGATAGAGATCGGTAGGTAGGTAGGTAGATAAATACAGATAGGTAGGTAGATTGATAGATAGAGATAGGTAGGTAGGTAGATAGATAGATAGAGATAGGTAGGTAGGTAGATTGATAGATAGAGATAAGTAGATAGGTAGATAGATAGATACAGATAGGTAGGTAGGTAGGTAGATAGAGATAGGTAGGTAGATAGATAGATAGATAGATAGAGATAGGTAGGTAGGTAGATAGATAGATAGAGATAGGTAGGTAGGTAGATAGATAGAGATCGGTAGGTAGGTAGGTAGATAGATAGAGATAGGTAGGTAGGTAGATAGATAGAAAGAGATAGGTGGTAGGTAGATAGATAGATAGAGATAGGTAGGTAGGTAGATATATAGATACAGATAGATAGATAGAGATAGGTAGGTAGGTAGATAGGTAGATTGATAGATAGAGATAGGTAGATAGGTAGATAGATAGGCAGATTGATAGAGATAGGTAGGTAGGTAGATGGATATAGATAGGTAGGTAGGTAGATAGATAGATAGAGATATGTAGGTAGGTAGATGGATATAGATAGGTAGGTAGGTAGATAGATAGATAGAGATAGGTAGGTAGGTAGATACCTATCTCTATCTATCTATCTACCTATCTCTATATATCTATCTACCTACCTACCTATCTCTATCTATCTATCTACCTACCTACCTATCTCTATCTATTAATCTACCTACCTACCTATCTTTATCTATCTATCTACCTACCTACCTATCTGTATCTATCAATCTACATACCTACCTATCTCTATTTATCTATCTACCTACCTACCTATCTGTATGTATCTATCTACCTACCTACCTATCTGTATCGATCAATCTACCTACCTACCTATCTCTATCTATCTACCTACCTACCTACCTATCTCTATCAATCTACCTACCTACCTATCTCTATCTATCTACCTACCTACCTACCTATCTCTATCTATCAATCTACCTACCTACCTATCTCTATCTATCAATCTACCTACCTACCTATCTGTATCTATCTATCTACCTACCTACCTATCTGTATCTATCTATCTACCTACCTACCTATCTGTATCTATCAATCTACCTACCTACCTATCTCTATCTATCTATCTACCTACCTACCTATCTCTATCTATCTATCTATCTATCTACCTACCTACCTATCTGTATCTATCTATCTACCTACCTACCTATCTGTATCTATCTATCTACCTACCCACCTATCTCTATCTATCTATCTACCTACCTACCTATCTCTATCAATCTACCTACCTACCTATCTCTATCTATCTACCTACCTACCTATCTCTATCTATCAATCTACCTACCTATCTATCTGTATCTATCTATCTACCTACCTACATATCTGTATCTATCTACCTACCTACCTACCTATCTGTATCTATCAATGTACCTACCTATCTCTATCTATCTATCTACCTACCTACCTACCTACCTATCTCTATCTATATATCTACCTACCTACCTATCTCTATCTATCTATCTACCTACCTACCTATCTCTATCAATCTACCTACCTACCTATCTCTATCTATCTACCTACCTACCTACCTACCTACCTATCTCTATCTATCAATCTACCTACCTACCTATCTCTATCTATCTACCTACCTACCTACCTATCTCTATCTATCAATCTACCTACCTACATATCTGTATCTATCTACCTACCTACCTATCTCTATCTATCTATCTACCTACCTACCTATCTGTATCTATCTATCTACCTACCTACCTATCTCTATCTATCTACCTACCTACCTACCTATCTGTATCTATCTATCTACCTACCTACCTATCTTTATCTATCTACCTACCTACCTACCTATCTGTATCTATCTATCTACCTATCTACATATCTGTATCTATATATCTACCTACCTACCTATCTGTATCTATCTATCTACCTACCTACCTATCTGTATCTATCAATCTACCTACCTACCTATCTCTATCTATCTACCTACCTACCTACCTATCTCTTTCTATCTATCTACCTACCTACCTATCTCTATCTATCTATCTACCTACCTACCTATCTGTATCTATCAATCTACCTACCTAACTATCTCTATCTATCTATCTACCTACCTACCTATCTCTATCTATCTATCTACCTACCTACCTATCTGTATCTATCTATCTACCTATCTACCTATCTCTATCTATCAATCTACATACCTACCTATCTCTATCTATCTATCTACCTACCTACCTATCTCTATCTATCAATCTACCTACCTATCTGTATTTATCTACCTACCTACCTACCTATCTCTATCTATCTATCTACCTACCTACCTATCTCTATCAATCTACCTACCTACCTATCTGTATCTATCAATCTACCTACCTACCTATCTCTATCTATCTATCTACCTACCTACCTATCTCTATCTATCAATATACCTACCTACCTATCTGTATCTATCAATCTACCTACCTACCTATCTCTATCTATCTACCTACCTACCTACCTATCTCTATCTATCAATCTACCTACCTACTTATCTGTATCTATCTATCTACCTACCTACCTATCTGTATCTATCTATCTACCTACCTACCTATCTCTATCTATCTATCTAAATACCTACCTATCTCTATCTATCTATCTACCTACCTACCTATCTCTATCTATCTATCTACCTACCTACCTATCTGTATCTATCAATCTACCTACCTATCTATCTCTATCTATCTATCTACCTACCTACCCATCTCTATCTATCAATCTACCTACCTATCTGTATTTATCTACCTACCTACTTACCTATCTCTATCTATCTATCTACCTACCTTCCTATCTCTATCTATCTATCTACCTACCTACCTATCTGTATCTATCAATCTACCTACCTACCTATCTCTATCTATCTATCTACCTACCTACCTATCTCTATCTATCTATCTACCTACCTACCTATCTCTATCTATCTACCTACCTACCTATCTCTATCTATCAATCTACCTACCTACCTATCTGTATCTATCTATCTACCTACCTACCTATCTGTATCTATCAATCTACCTACTTATCTATCTCTATCTATCTATCTACCTACCTACCTATCTCTATCAATCTACCTACCTACCTATCTCTATCTATCTACCTACCTACCTACCTATCTCTATCTATCAATCTACCTACCTACCTATCTCTATCTATCTACCTACCTACCTACCTATCTCTATCTATCAATCTACCTACCTACATATCTGTATCTATCTACCTACCTACCTATCTCTATCTATCTATCTACCTACCTACCTATCTGTATCTATCTATCTACCTACCTACCTATCTCTATCTATCTACCTACCTACCTACCTATCTGTATCTATCTATCTACCTACCTACCTATCTGTATCTATCTACCTACCTACCTATCTGTATCTATCTATCTACCTACCTACATATCTGTATCTATATATCTACCTACCTACCTATCTGTATCTATCTATCTACCTACCTACCTATCTGTATCTATCAATCTACCTACCTACCTATCTCTAGCTATCTACCTACCTACCTACCTATCTCTTTCTATCTATCTACCTACCTACCTATCTCTATCTATCTATCTACCTACCTACCTATCTGTATCTATCAATCTACCTACCTAACTATCTCTATCTATCTATCTACCTACCTACCTATCTCTATCTATCTATCTACCTACCTACCTATCTGTATCTATCTATCTACCTATCTACCTATCTCTATCTATCAATCTACCTACCTACCTATCTCTATCTATCTACCTACCTACCTACCTATCTCTATCTATCAATCTACCTACCTATCTGTATTTATCTACCTACCTACCTACCTATCTCTATCTATCTATCTACCTACCTACCTATCTCTATCAATCTACCTACCTACCTATCTGTATCTATCAATCTACCTACCTACCTATCTCTATCTATCTATCTACCTACCTACCTATCTCTATCTATCAATCTACCTACCTACCTATCTGTATCTATCAATCTACCTACCTACCTATCTCTATCTATCTACCTACCTACCTACCTAACTATCTCTATCAATCTACCTACTACCTATCTCTATCTATCTACCTACCTACCTACCTACCTATCTCTATCTATCAATCTACCTACCTACCTATCTGTATCTATCTATCTACCTACCTACCTATCTGTATCTATCTATCTACCTACCTACCTATCTCTATCTATCTATCTAAATACCTACCTATCTCTATCTATCTATCTAACTACCTACATATCTCTATCTATCTATCTACCTACCTACCTATCTGTATCTATCAATCTACCTACCTATCTATCTCTATCTATCTATCTACCTAGCTACCCATCTCTATCTATCAATCTACCTACCTATCTGTATTTATCTACCTACCTACCTACCTATCTCTATCTATCTATCTACCTACCTACCTATCTCTATCTATCTATCTACCTACCTACCTATCTGTATCTATCAATCTACCTACCTACCTATCTCTATCTATCTATCTACCTACCTACCTATCTCTATCTATCTATCTACCTACCTACCTATCTCTATCTATCTACCTACCTACCTATCTCTATCTATCAATCTACCTACCTACCTATCTGTATCTATCTATCTACCTACCTACCTATCTGTATCTATCAATCTACCTACCTATCTATCTCTATCTATCTATCTATCTACCTACCTACCCATCTCTATCTATCAATCTACCTACCTATCTGTATTTATCTACCTACCTACCTACCTATCTCTATCTATCTATCTACCTACCTACCTATCTCTATCTATCTATCTATCTACCTACCTACCTATCTGTATCTATCAATCTACCTACCTACCTATCTCTATCTATCTATCTACCTACCTACCTATCTCTATCTATCTATCTACCTACCTACCTATCTCTATCTATCTACCTACCTACCTATCTCTATCTATCAATCTACCTACCTACCTATCTGTATCTATCTATCTACCTACCTACCTATCTGTATCTATCAATCTACCTACCTATCTATCTCTATCTATCTATCTACCTACCTACCTATCTCTATCTATCTACCTACCTATCTATCTCTATCTATCTATCTACCTACCTACCTATCTCTATCAATCTACCTACCTACCTATCTCTATCTATCTACCTACCTACCTTCCTACCTATCTCTATCTATCAATCTACCTACCTACCTATCTCTATCTATCTACCTACCTACCTACCTACCTATCTCTATCTATCAATCTACCTACCTACATATCTGTATCTATCTACCTACCTACCTATCTCTATCTATCTATCTACCTACCTACCTATCTGTATCTATCTATCTACCTACCTACCAATCTCTATCTAACTACCTACCTACCTACCTATCTGTATCTATCTATCTACCTACCTACCTATCTGTATCTATCTACCTACCTACCTACCTATCTGTATCTATCTATCTAC
Source organism: Crotalus helleri (assembly GCA_024509115.1). NCBI lineage: Eukaryota > Metazoa > Chordata > Lepidosauria > Squamata > Viperidae > Crotalus > Crotalus helleri. The sequence goes on from JAKSXO010000146.1 coordinate 210,154, forward strand.
CTACCTACATATCTGTATCTATATATCTACCTACCTACCTATCTGTATCTATCTATCTACCTACCTACCTATCTGTATCTATCAATCTACCTACCTACCTACCTATCTCTATCTATCTACCTACCTACCTACCTATCTCTTTCTATCTATCTACCTACCTACCTATCTCTATCTATCTATCTACCTACCTACCTATCTGTATCTATCAATCTACCTACCTATCTCTATCTATCTATCTACCTACCTACCTATCTCTATCTATCTATCTACCTACCTACCTATCTGTATCTATCTATCTACCTATCTACCTATCTCTATCTATCAATCTACCTACCTACCTATCTCTATCTATCTACCTACCTACCTATCTGTATCTATCTATCTACCTACCTACCTATCTGTATCGATCAATCTACCTACCTACCTATCTCTATCTATCTATCTACCTACCTACCTATCTCTATCTATCTATCTACCTACCTACCTATCTCTATCTATCTAGCTACCTACCTATCTCTATCTATCAATCTACCTACCTACCTATCTGTATCTATCTATCTACCTACCTACCTATCTGTATCTATCAATCTACCTACCTATCTATCTCTATCTATCTATCTACCTACCTACCTATCTCTATCTATCTACCTACCTACCTACCTATCTGTATCTATCTATCTACCTACCTACCTATCTGTATCTATCTACCTACCTACCTATCTCTATCTATCTACCTACCTACCTACCTACCTACCTATCTCTATCTATCAATCTACCTACCTACCTATCTCTATCTATCTACCTACCTACCTACCTATCTCTATCTATCAATCTACCTACCTACATATCTGTATCTATCTACCTACCTACCTATCTCTATCTATCTATCTACCTACCTACCTATCTGTATCTATCTATCTACCTATCTCTATCTATCTACCTACCTACCTACCTATCTGTATCTGTCTATCTACCTACCTACCTATCTGTATCTATCTACCTACCTACCTACCTATATGTATCTATCTATCTACCTACCTACATATCTGTATCTATATATCTACCTACCTACCTATCTGTATCTATCTATCTACCTACCTACCTATCTGTATCTATCAATCTACCTACCTACCTATCTCTATCTATCTACCTACCTACCTACCTATCTCTTTCTATCTATCTACCTACCTACCTATCTCTATCTATCAATCTACCTACCTATCTGTATTTATCTACCTATCTACCTACCTATCTCTATCTATCTATCTACCTACCTACCTATCTCTATCAATCTACCTACCTACCTATCTGTATCTATCAATCTACCTACCTACCTATCTCTATCTATCTATCTACCTACCTACCTATCTCTATCTATCAATCTACCTACCTACCTATCTGTATCTATCAATCTACCTACCTACCTATCTCTATCTATCTACCTACCTACCTACCTAACTATCTCTATCAATCTACCTACTACCTATCTCTATCTATCTACCTACCTACCTACCTATCTCTATCTATCAATCTACCTACCTACCTATCTGTATCTATCTATCTACCTACCTACCTATCTGTATCTATCTATCTACCTACCTACCTATCTCTATCTATCTATCTAAATACCTACCTATCTCTATCTATCTATCTAACTACCTACCTATCTCTATCTATCTATCTACCTACCTACCTATCTGTATCTATCAATCTACCTACCTATCTATCTCTATCTATCTATCTACCTACCTACCCATCTCTATCTATCAATCTACCTACCTATCTGTATTTATCTACCTACCTACCTACCTATCTCTATCTATCTATCTACCTACCTATCTCTATCTATCTATCTATCTACCTACCTACCTATCTGTATCTATCAATCTACCTACCTACCTATCTCTATCTATCAATCTACCTACCTACCTATCTGTATCTATCTATCTACCTACCTACCTATCTGTATCTATCAATCTACCTACCTACCTATCTCTATCTATCTATCTACCTACCTACATATCTGTATCTATATATCTACCTACCTACCTATCTGTATCTATCTATCTACCTACCTACATATCTGTATCTATATATCTACCTACCTACCTATCTGTATCCATCAGTCTACCTACCTACCTATCTGTATCTATCTATCTACCTACCTGCCTATCCGTATCTATCAATCTACATACCTACATATCTGTATCTATCTATCTACCTATCTACCTATCTGTATCTATCTACCTACATACCTACCTATCTGTATCTATCTATCTACCTACCTACATATCTGTACCTATATATCTACCTACCTACCTATCTGTATCTATCTATCTACCTACCTACCTATCTGTATCTATCTACCTACATACCTATCTCTATCTATCTACCTACCTACCTACCTATCTGTATCTATCTATCTACCTACCTACCTATCTGTATCTATCTACCTACCTACCTACCTATCTCTATCTATCAATCTACCTACCTACCTATCTGTATCTATCTATCTACCTACCTACCTATCTGTATCTATCTATCTACCTACCTACCTATCTCTATCTATCTATCTATCTAACTACCTACATATCTCTATCTATCTATCTACCTACCTACCTATCTCTATCTATCTATCTACCTACCTACCTATCTGTATCTATCAATCTACCTACCTATCTATCTCTATCTATCTATCTATCTACCTACCTACCCATCTCTATCTATCAATCTACCTACCTATCTGTATTTATCTACCTACCTACCTACCTACCTATCTCTATCTATCTATCTACCTACCTACCTATATCTATCTATCTATCTACCTACCTACCTATCTGTATCTATCAATCTACCTACCTACCTATCTCTATCTATCTATCTACCTACCTACCTATCTCTATCTATCTATCTACCTACCTACCTATCTCTATCTATCTATCTACCTACCTACCTATCTCTATCTATCAATCTACCTACCTACCTATCTGTATCTATCTATCTACCTACCTACCTATCTGTATCTATCAATCTACCTACCTACCTATCTCTATCTATCTATCTACCTACCTACATATCTGTATCTATATATCTACCTACCTACCTATCTGTATCTATCTATCTACCTACCTACATATCTGTATCTATATATCTACCTACCTACCTATCTGTATCCATCAGTCTACCTACCTACCTATCTGTATCTATCTATCTACCTACCTGCCTATCCGTATCTATCAATCTACATACCTACATATCTGTATCTATCTATCTACCTATCTACCTATCTGTATCTATCTACCTACATACCTACCTATCTGTATCTATCTATCTACCTACCTACATATCTGTACCTATATATCTACCTACCTACCTATCTGTATCTATCTATCTACCTACCTACCTATCTGTATCTATCTACCTACATACCTACCTATCTGTATCTATCTATCTACCTACCTACATATCTGTACCTATATATCTACCTACCTACCTATCTGTATCTATCTATCTACCTACGTAACTATCTGTATCTATCAATCTACCTACCTACCTATCTCTATCTATCTACCTACCTACCTACATATCTGTATCTATATATCTACCTACCTACCTATCTCTATCTATCAGTCTACCTACCTACCTATCTGTATCTATCTATCTACCTACCTACCTATCTGTATCTATCAATCTACCTACCTACATATCTGTATCTATCTATCTACCTATCTACCTATCTCTATCTATCAATCTACCTACCTACCTATCTCTATCTATCTACCTACCTACCTACCTATCTCTATCTATCAATCTACCTACCTACCTATCTCTATCTATCTATCTATCTACCTACCTACCTATCTGTATCTATCAATCTACCTACCTACCTATCTCTATCTATCTATCTACCTACCTACCTATCTCTATCTATCTATCTACCTACCTATCTATCTCTATCTATCTATCTACCTACCTACTGAACTCTATCTATCAATCTACCTACCTATCTGTATCTATCTACCTACCTACCTACCTATCTCTATCTATCTATCTACCTACCTACCTATCTCTATCTATCAATCTACCTACCTACCTATCTGTATCTATCAATCTACCTACCTACCTATCTCTATCTATCTATCTACCTACCTACCTATCTCTATCTATCAATCTACCTACCTACCTATCTGTATCTATGAATCTACCTACCTACCTCTCTATCTATCTACCTACCTACCTACCTATCTCTATCAATCTACCTACCTACCTATCTCTATCTATCTACCTACCTACCTACCTATCTCTATCTATCAATCTACCTACCTACCTATCTGTATCTATCTATCTACCTACCTACCTATCTCTATCTATCTATCTACCTACCTACCTATCTCTATCTATCTACCTACCTACCTATCTCTATCTATCAATCTACCTACTTACCTATCTGTATCTATCTATCTACCTACCTCCCTATCTGTATCTATCAATCTACCTACCTACCTATCTCTATCTATCTATCTACCTACTCACCTATCTGTATTTATCTATCAATCTACCTATCTGTATCTATCTACCTACCTACCTACCTATCTGTATCTATCAATCTACCTACCTACCTATCTCTATCTATCAATCTACCTACCTACCTATCTCTATCTATCTATCTACCTACCCACCTATCTGTATTTATCTATCTACCTACCAATCTGTATCTATCTCCCTACCTACCTACCTATCTGTATCTATCAATCTACCTACCTACCTATCTGTATCTATCTATCTACCTACCTACCTATCTCTATCTATCTATCTACCTACCTACCTATCTCTATCTATCTATCTACCTACCTACCTATCTGTATCTATCTATCTACCTACCTACCTATCTCTATCTATCTATCTACCTACCTACCTATCTGTATCTATCTACCTACCTACCTACCTATCTCTATCTATCTATCTACCTACCTACCTACCTATCTCTATCTATCAATCTACCTACCTACCTATCTCTATCTATCTATCTATCTACATACCTACCTATCTGTATCTATCAATCTACCTACCTACCTATCTCTATCTATCTATCTACCTACCTACCTATCTCTATCTATCTATCTACCTACCTATCTATCTCTATCTATCTATCTACCTACCTACTGAACTCTATCTATCAATCTACCTACCTATCTGTATCTATCTACCTACCTACCTACCTATCTCTATCTATCTATCTACCTACCTACCTATCTCTATCTATCAATCTACCTACCTACCTATCTGTATCTATCAATCTACCTACCTACCTATCTCTATCTATCTATCTACCTACCTACCTATCTCTATCTATCAATCTACCTACCTACCTATCTGTATCTATGAATCTACCTACCTACCTCTCTATCTATCTACCTACCTACCTACCTATCTCTATCAATCTACCTACCTACCTATCTCTATCTATCTACCTACCTACCTACCTATCTCTATCTATCAATCTACCTACCTACCTATCTGTATCTATCTATCTACCTACCTACCTATCTCTATCTATCTATCTACCTACCTACCTATCTCTATCTATCTACCTACCTACCTATCTCTATCTATCAATCTACCTACTTACCTATCTGTATCTATCTATCTCCCTACCTCCCTATCTGTATCTATCAATCTACCTACCTACCTATCTCTATCTATCTATCTACCTACCCACCTATCTGTATTTATCTATCAATCTACCTATCTGTATCTATCTACCTACCTACCTACCTATCTGTATCTATCAATCTACCTACCTACCTATCTCTATCTATCAATCTACCTACCTACCTATCTCTATCTATCTATCTACCTACCCACCTATCTGTATTTATCTATCTACCTACCAATCTGTATCTATCTCCCTACCTACCTACCTATCTGTATCTATCAATCTACCTACCTACCTATCTGTATCTATCTATCTACCTACCTACCTATCTCTATCTATCTATCTACCTACCTACCTATCTCTATCTATCTATCTACCTACCTACCTATCTGTATCTATCTATCTACCTACCTACCTATCTCTATCTATCTATCTACCTACCTACCTATCTGTATCTATCTACCTACCTACCTACCTATCTCTATCTATCTATCTACCTACCTACCTACCTATCTCTATCTATCAATCTACCTACCTACCTATCTCTATCTATCTATCTATCTACATACCTACCTATCTGTATCTATCAATCTACCTACCTACCTATCTCTATCTATCTATCTACCTACCTACCTATCTCTATCTATCTATCTACCTACCTATCTATCTCTATCTATCTATCTACCTACCTACTGAACTCTATCTATCAATCTACCTACCTATCTGTATCTATCTACCTACCTACCTACCTATCTCTATCTATCTATCTACCTACCTACCTATCTGTATCTATCTACCTACCTACCTACCTATCTCTATCTATCTATCTACCTACCTACCTACCTATCTCTATCTATCAATCTACCTACCTACCTATCTCTATCTATCTATCTATCTACATACCTACCTATCTGTATCTATCAATCTACCTACCTACCTATCTCTATCTATCTATCTACCTACCTACCTATCTCTATCTATCTATCTACCTACCTATCTATCTCTATCTATCTATCTACCTACCTACTGAACTCTATCTATCAATCTACCTACCTATCTGTATCTATCTACCTACCTACCTACCTATCTCTATCTATCTATCTACCTACCTACCTATCTCTATCTATCAATCTACCTACCTACCTATCTGTATCTATCAATCTACCTACCTACCTATCTCTATCTATCTATCTACCTACCTACCTATCTCTATCTATCAATCTACCTACCTACCTATCTGTATCTATGAATCTACCTACCTACCTCTCTATCTATCTACCTACCTACCTACCTATCTCTATCAATCTACCTACCTACCTATCTCTATCTATCTACCTACCTACCTACCTATCTCTATCTATCAATCTACCTACCTACCTATCTGTATCTATCTATCTACCTACCTACCTATCTCTATCTATCTATCTACCTACCTACCTATCTCTATCTATCTACCTACCTACCTATCTCTATCTATCAATCTACCTACTTACCTATCTGTATCTATCTATCTACCTACCTCCCTATCTGTATCTATCAATCTACCTACCTACCTATCTCTATCTATCTATCTACCTACCCACCTATCTGTATTTATCTATCAATCTACCTATCTGTATCTATCTACCTACCTACCTACCTATCTGTATCTATCAATCTACCTACCTACCTATCTCTATCTATCAATCTACCTACCTACCTATCTCTATCTATCTATCTACCTACCCACCTATCTGTATTTATCTATCTACCTACCAATCTGTATCTATCTCCCTACCTACCTACCTATCTGTATCTATCAATCTACCTACCTACCTATCTGTATCTATCTATCTACCTACCTACCTATCTCTATCTATCTATCTACCTACCTACCTATCTCTATCTATCTATCTACCTACCTACCTATCTGTATCTATCTATCTACCTACCTACCTATCTCTATCTATCTATCTACCTACCTACCTATCTGTATCTATCTACCTACCTACCTACCTATCTCTATCTATCTATCTACCTACCTACCTACCTATCTCTATCTATCAATCTACCTACCTACCTATCTCTATCTATCTATCTATCTACATACCTACCTATCTGTATCTATCAATCTACCTACCTACCTATCTCTATCTATCTATCTACCTACCTACCTATCTCTATCTATCTATCTACCTACCTATCTATCTCTATCTATCTATCTACCTACCTACTGAACTCTATCTATCAATCTACCTACCTATCTGTATCTATCTACCTACCTACCTACCTATCTCTATCTATCTATCTACCTACCTACCTATCTCTATCTATCAATCTACCTACCTACCTATCTGTATCTATCAATCTACCTACCTACCTATCTCTATCTATCTATCTACCTACCTACCTATCTCTATCTATCAATCTACCTACCTACCTATCTGTATCTATCAATCTACCTACCTACCTCTCTATCTATCTACCTACCTACCTACCTATCTCTATCAATCTACCTACCTACCTATCTCTATCTATCTACCTACCTACCTACCTATCTCTATCTATCAATCTACCTACCTACCTATCTGTATCTATCTATCTACCTACCTACCTATCTCTATCTATCTAGCTACCTACCTACCTATCTCTATCTATCTAGCTACCTACCTACCTCTATCTATCTATCTATCTATCTACCTACCTACCTATCTCTATCTATCTATCTACCTACCTACCTATCTCTATCTATCTACCTACCTACCTATCTCTATCTATCAATCTACCTACTTACCTATCTGTATCTATCTATCTACCTACCTACCTATCTGTATCTATCAATCTACCTACCTACCTATCTCTATCTATCTATCTACCTACCCACCTATCTGTATTTATCTATCTATCTACCTATCTGTATCTATCTACCTACCTACCTACCTATCTGTATCTATCAATCTACCTACCTACCTATCTCTATCTATCAATCTACCTACCTACCTATCTCTATCTATCTATCTACCTACCCACCTATCTGTATTTATCTATCTACCTACCTATCTGTATCTATCTACCTACCTACCTACCTATCTGTATCTATCAATCTACCTACCTACCTATCTGTATCTATCTATCTACCTACCTACCTATCTCTATCTATCTATCTACCTACCTACCTATCTCTATCTATCTATCTACCTACCTACCTATCTGTATCTATCTATCTACCTACCTACCTATCTCTATCTATCTATCTACCTACCTACCTATCTGTATCTATCTACCTACCTACCTACCTATCTCTATCTATCTATCTTCCTACCTACCTACCTATCTCTATCTATCAATCTACCTACCTACCAATCTCTATCAATCTATCTACCTACCTACCTATCTCTATCTATCTACCTACCTACCTATCTGTATCTCTCTATCTACCTACCTACCTATTTCTTTCTATCAATCTACCTACCTATCTGTATCTATCTACCTACCTACCTACCTATCTCTATCTATATATCTACCTACCTACCTATCTCTATCTATCAACCTACCTACCTATCTGTATCAATCTACCTACCTACCTATCTCTATCTATCTATCTATCTATCTACCTACCTATCTCTATCTATCAATCTACCTACCTACCTATCTGTATCTATCAATCTACCTACCTACCTCTCTATCTATCTACCTACCTACCTACCTATCTCTATCAATCTACCTACCTACCTATCTCTATCTATCTATCTACCTACCTACCTATCTCTATCTATCTATCTACCTACCTACCCATCTGTATCTATCTATCTACCTACCCACCTATCTCTATCTATCTATCTACCTACCTACCTATCTCTATCTATCTACCTACCTACCTACCTATCTCTATCTATCTACCTACCTACCTACCTATCTCTATCTATCAATCTTCCTACCTACCTATCTCTATCTATCTATGTACCTACCTACATATCTGTATCTACCTACCTACCTACCTACCTATCTGTATCTATCTATCTACCTACCTACATATCTGTATCTATATATCTACCTACCTACCTGTATCTATCTATCTACCTACCTACCTATCTCTATCTATCTATCTACCTACCTACCTATCTCTATCTATCTATCTACCTACCTACCTATCTGTATCTATCAATCTACCTACCTACCTATCTCTATCTATCTATCTACCTTCCTACCTATCTGTATCTATCAATCTACCTACCTACCTATCTCTATCTATATATCTACCTACCTACCTACCTATCTCTATCTATCTATCTACTTACCTACCTATCTCTATCTATCTATCTATCTACCTACCTACCTATCTGTATCTATCTATCTACCTATCTACCTATCTCTATCTATCAATCTACCTACCTACCTATCTCTATCTATCTATCTACCTACCTACCTATCTCTATCTATCAATCTACCTACCTATCTGTATCTATCTACCTACCTACCTACCTATCTCTATCTATCTATCTACCTGCCTACCTATCTCTATCTATCAATCTACCTACCTACCGATCTGTATCTATCAATCTACCTACCTACCTATCTCTATCTATCTATCTACCTACCTACCTATCTGTATCTACCAATCTACCTACCTACCTATCTCTATCTATCAATCTACCTACCTACCTATCTCTATCTATCTACCTACCTTCCTACCTATCTCTATCTATCAATCTACCTACCTACCTATCTCTATCTATCTATCTACCTACCTACATATCTGTATCTATCTATCTACCTACCTACCTATCTCTATCTATCTACCTACCTACCTATCTCTATCTATCTACCTACCTACCTACCTATCTCTATCTATCAATCTACCTACCTACCTATCTCTATCTATCTATCTACCTACCTACCTATCTCTATCTATCTATCTACCTACCTACCTATCTCTATCTATCTATCTACCTACCTACCTATCTGTATCTATCAATCTACCTACCTACCTATCTCTATCTATCTATCTACCTGCCTACCTATCTCTATCTATCAATCTACCTACCTACCTACCTATCTCTATCAATCTACCTACCTACCTATCTCTATCTATCTATCTACCTACCTACCTATCTCTATCTATCTATCTACCTACCTACCCATCTGTATCTATCTATCTACCTACCCACCTATCTCTATCTTTCTATCTACCTACCTACCTATCCCTATCTATCTACCTACCTACCTACCTACCTACCTATCTCTATCTATCTACATACCTACCTACCTATCTCTATCTATCAATCTTCCTACCTACCTATCTCTATCTATCTATGTACCTACCTACATATCTGTATCTACCTACCTACCTACCTACCTATCTGTATCTATCTATCTACCTACCTACATATCTGTATCTATATATCTACCTACCTAGCTGTATCTATCTATCTACCTACCTACCTATCTCTATCTATCTATCTACCTACCTAGCTATCTCTATCTATCTATCTACCTACCTACCTATCTGCATCTATCAATCTACCTACCTACCTATCTCTATCTATCTATCTACCTTCCTACCTATCTGTATCTATCAATCTACCTACCTACCTATCTCTATCTATCTATCTACCTACCTACCTACCTATCTCTATCTATCTATCTACCTACCTACCTATCTCTATCTATCTATCTACCTACCTACCTATCTGTATCTATCTATCTACCTATCTACCTATCTCTATCTATCAATCTACCTACCTACCTATCTCTATCTATCTATCTACCTGCCTACCTATCTCTATCTATCAATCTACCTACCTACCGATCTGTATCTATCAATCTACCTACCTACCTATCTCTATCTATCTATCTACCTACCTACCTATCTGTATCTATCAATCTACCTACCTACCTATCTCTATCTATCTACCTACCTACATATCTGTATCTATATATCTACCTACCTACCTATCTGTATCTATCTATCTACTTATCTACCTATCTCTATCTATCAATCTACCTACCTACCTATCTCTATCTATCAATCTACCTACCTACCTATCTCTATCTATCTATCTACCTACAAACCTATCTGTATCTATCAATCTACCTACCTACCTATCTGTATCTATCTATCTACCTACCTACATATCTGTATCTATATATCTACCTACCTACCTATCTGTATCTATCTATCTACCTACCTACCTATCTGTATCTATCAATCTACGTACCTACCTATCTCTATCTATCTATCTACCTACCTACCTATCTGTATCTATCTATCTACCTACCTACCTATCTCTATCTATCAATCTACCTACCTACCTATCTGTATTTATCTATCTACCTACCTATCTCTATCTATCTACCTACCTATCTCTATCTATCTATCTACCTACCTACCTATCTCTATCTATCTATCTACCTACCTACCTATCTCTATCCATCTATCTATCTACCTACCCACCTATCTGTATTTATCTACCTACCTACCTATCTCTATCTATCTATCTACCTACCTACCTATCTCTATCTATCTATCTACCTACCTACCTATCTCTATCTATCAATCTACCTACCTACCTATCTCTATCTATCTATCTACCTACCCATCTATCTGTATTTATCTACCTACCTACCTATCTCTATCTATCTATCTACCTACCTACCTATCTCTATCTATCTATCTATCTACCTACCTACCTATCTGTATCTATCAATCTACCTACCTACCTATCTCTATCTATCTATCTACCTACCTACATATCTGTATCTATATATCTACCTACCTACCTATCTGTATCTATCTATCTACCCATCTACCTATCTCTATCTATCAATCTACCTACCTACCTATCTCTATCTATCTATCTACCTACCTACCTATCTGTATCTATCAATCTACCTACCTACCTATCTGTATCTATCTATCTACCTACCTACATATCTGTATCTATATATCTACCTACCTACCTATCTGTATCTATCTATCTACCTACCTACCTATCTGTATCTATCAATCTACCTACCTACCTATCTCTATCTATCTATCTACCTACCTACCTATCTGTATCTATCTATCTACCTACCTACCTATCTCTATCTATCAATCTACCTACCTACCTATCTGTATTTATCTATCTACCTACCTATATCTATCTATCTATCTACCTACCTACCTATCTCTATCTATCTACCTACCTATCTCTATCTATCTATCTACCTACCTACCTATCTCTATCTATCTATCTACCTACCTACCTATCTCTATCTATCTATCTACCTACCCACCTATCTGTATTTATCTACCTACCTACCTATCTCTATCTATCTATCTACCTACCTACCTATCTCTATCTATCTATCTACCTACCTACCTATCTCTATCTATCAATCTACCTACCTACCTATCTCTATCTATCTATCTACCTACCCACCTATCTGTATTTATCTACCTACCTACCTATCTCTATCTATCTATCTACCTACCTACCTATCTCTATCTATCTATCTACCTACCTACCTATCTGTATCTATCAATCTACCTACCTACCTATCTCTATCTATCTATCTACCTACCTACATATCTGTATCTATATATCTACCTACCTACCTATCTGTATCTATCTATCTACCTATCTACCTATCTCTATCTATCAATCTACCTACCTACCTATCTCTATCTATCAATCTACCTACCTACATATCTATATCTATATATCTACCTACCTACCTATCTCTATCTATCTATCTACCTTCCTACCTATCTGTATCTATCTATCTACCTACCTACCTATTGATATCTATCAATCTACCTATCTACCTATCTCTATCTATCAATCTACCTACCTACCTCTATCTATCTATCTACCTACCCACCTATTTGTATTTATTTATCTACCTACCTACCTATCTCTATCTATCTACCTACCTACCTATCTCTATCTTTCTATATACCTACCTACCTATCTCTATCTATCTATCTACCTACCTACGTATCTGTATCTATATATCTACCTACCTACCTATCTGTATCTATCTACCTATCTACCTATCTCTATCTATCAATCTACCTACCCACCTATCTCTATCTATCTATCTACCTACCCACCTATCTGTATTTATCTATCTACCTACCTATCTGTATCTATCTACCTATCTACCTACCTATCTCTATCTATCTATCTATCTATCTATCTACCTACCCACCTATCTGTATTTATCTACCTACCTACCTATCTCTATCTATCTATCTACCTACCTACCTATCTCTATCTATCTATCTACCTACCTACCTATCTCTATCTATCAATCTACCTACCTACCTATCCCTATCTATATATCTACCTACCCACCTATCTGTATTTATCTACCTACCTACCTATCTCTATCTATCTATCTACCTACCTACCTATCTCTATCTATCTACCTACCTATCTGTATCTATCTATCTACCTGCCTACCTATCTGTATCTATACCTACCTACCTATCTCTATCTATCTACCTACCTACATATCTGTATCTATATATCTACCTACCTACCTATCTGTATCTATCTATCTACCTATCTACCTATCTCTATCTATCAATCTACCTACCTACCTATCTCTATCTATCTATCTACCTACCTACCTATCTCTATCTATCTATCTACCTACCTACCTATCTGTATCTATCAATCTACCTATCTACCTATCTCTATCTATCAATCTACCTACCTACCTATCTCTATCTATCTATCTACCTACCCACCTATCTGTATTTATCTACCTACCTACCTATCTCTATCTATCTATCTATCTACCTACCTACCTATCTCTATCTATCTATCTAACTACCTACCTATCTCTATCTATCTATCTACATACCTACCTATCTGTATCTATCAATCTACCTACCTAGCTATCTCTATCTATCTATCTACCTACCTACATATCTGTATCTATATATCTACCTACCTACCTATCTGTATCTATCTATCTACCTATCTACCTATCTCTATCTATCAATCAACCTACCTACCTATCTCTATCTATCAATCTACCTACCTACCTATCTGTATCTATCTATCTACCTACCTACCTATCTCTATCTATCTATCTACCTACCTATCTCTATCTATCTATCTATCTACCTACCTACCTATCTGTATCTATCTATCTACCTACCTACCTATCTGTATCTATCAATCTACCCATCTACCTATCTCTATCTATCAATCTACCTACCTACCTATCTCTATCTATCTATCTACCTACCCACCTATCTGTATTTATCTATCTACCTACCTACCTATCTCTATCTATCTATCTACATACCTACCTATCTCTATCTATCTATCTACCTACCTACCTATCTCTATCTATCAATCTACCTACCTACCTATCTCTATCTATCTATCTACCTACCCACCTATCTGTATTTATCTACCTACCTACCTATCTCTATCTATCTATCTAACTACCTACCTATCTCTATCTATCTACCTACCTACATACCTATCTGTATCTATCAATCTACCTACCTACCTATCTCTATCTATCTACCTACCTACATATCTGTATCTATATATCTACCTACCTACCTATCTGTATCTATCTATCTACTTATCTACCTATCTCTATCTATCAATCTACAAACCTACCTATCTCTATCTATCAATCTACCTACCTACCTATCTCTATCTATCTATCTACCTACCTACCTATCTGTATCTATCAATCTACCTACCTACCTATCTGTATCTATCTATCTACCTACCTACATATCTGTATCTATATATCTACCTACCTACCTATCTGTATCTATCTACCTACCTACCTATCTGTATCTATCAATCTACCTACCTACCTATCTCTATCTATCTATCTACCTACCTACCTATCTCTATCTATCAATCTACCTACCTACCTATCCCTATCTATATATCTACCTACCCACCTATCTGTATTTATCTACCTACCTACCTATCTCTATCTATCTATCTACCTACCTACCTATCTCTATCTATCTACCTACCTATCTGTATCTATCTATCTACCTGCCTACCTATCTGTATCTATCAATCTACCTACCTACCTATCTCTATCTATCTACCTACCTACATATCTGTATCTATATATCTACCTACCTACCTATCTGTATCTATCTATCTACCTATCTACCTATCTCTATCTATCAATCTACCTACCTACCTATCTCTATCTATCTATCTACCTACCTACCTATCTCTATCTATCTATCTACCTACCTACCTATCTGTATCTATCAATCTACCTATCTACCTATCTCTATCTATCAATCTACCTACCTACCTATCTCTATCTATCTATCTACCTACCCACCTATCTGTATTTATCTACCTACCTACCTATCTCTATCTATCTATCTATCTACCTACCTACCTATCTCTATCTATCTATCTAACTACCTACCTATCTCTATCTATCTATCTACATACCTACCTATCTGTATCTATCAATCTACCTACCTAGCTATCTCTATCTATCTATCTACCTACCTACATATCTGTATCTATATATCTACCTACCTACCTATCTGTATCTATCTATCTACCTATCTACCTATCTCTATCTATCAATCAACCTACCTACCTATCTCTATCTATCAATCTACCTACCTACCTATCTGTATCTATCTATCTACCTACCTACCTATCTCTATCTATCTATCTACCTACCTATCTCTATCTATCTATCTACCTACCTACCTATCTGTATCTATCTATCTACCTACCTACCTATCTGTATCTATCAATCTACCCATCTACCTATCTCTATCTATCAATCTACCTACCTACCTATCTCTATCTATCTATCTACCTACCCACCTATCTGTATTTATCTATCTACCTACCTACCTATCTCTATCTATCTATCTACATACCTACCTATCTCTATCTATCTATCTACCTACCTACCTATCTCTATCTATCAATCTACCTACCTACCTATCTCTATCTATCTATCTACCTACCCACCTATCTGTATTTATCTACCTACCTACCTATCTCTATCTATCTATCTACCTACCTACCTATCTCTATCTATCTACCTACCTACATACCTATCTGTATCTATCAATCTACCTACCTACCTATCTCTATCTATCTACCTACCTACATATCTGTATCTATATATCTACCTACCTACCTATCTGTATCTATCTATCTACTTATCTACCTATCTCTATCTATCAATCTACAAACCTACCTATCTCTATCTATCAATCTACCTACCTACCTATCTCTATCTATCTATCTAACTACCTACCTATCTGTATCTATCAATCTACCTACCTACCTATCTGTATCTATCTATCTACCTACCTACATATCTGTATCTATATATCTACCTACCTACCTATCTGTATCTATCTACCTACCTACCTATCTGTATCTATCAATCTACCTACCTACCTATCTCTATCTATCTATCTACCTACCTACCTATCTGTATCTATCTATCTACCTACCTACCTATCTCTATCTATCAATCTACCTACCTACCTATCTGTATTTATCTATCTACCTACCTATCTCTATCTATCTATCTATCTACCTACCTATCTCTATCTATCTACCTACCTATCTCTATCTATCTATCTACCTACCTACCTATCTCTATCTATCTACCTACCTACCTATCTCTATCTATCTATCTACCTACCCACCTATCTGTATTTATCTACCTACCTACCTATCTCTATCTATCTATCTACCTACCTACCTATCTCTATCTATCTATCTACCTACCTACCTATCTCTATCTATCAATCTACCTACCTACCTATCTCTATCTATCTACCTACCCATCTATCTGTATTTATCTACCTACCTACCTATCTCTATCTATCTATCTACCTACCTACCTATCTCTATCTATCTATCTACCTACCTACCTATCTGTATCTATCAATCTACCTACCTACCTATCTCTATCTATCTATCTACCTACCTACATATCTGTATCTATATATCTACCTACCTACCTATCTGTATCTATCTATCTACCCATCTACCTATCTCTATCTATCAATCTACCTACCTACCTATCTCTATCTATCTATCTACCTACCTATCTGTATCTATCAATCTACCTACCTACCTATCTGTATCTATCTATCTACCTACCTACATATCTGTATCTATATATCTACCTACCTACGTATCTGTATCTATCTATCTACCTACCTACCTATCTGTATCTATCAATCTACCTACCTACCTATCTCTATCAATCTACCTACCTACCTATCTGTATTTATCTATCTACCTACCTATATCTATCTATCTATCTACCTACCTACCTATCTCTATCTATCTACCTACCTATATCTATCTATCTACCTACCTACCTATCTCTATCTATCTATCTACCTACCTACCTATCTCTATCTATCTATCTTCCTACCCACCTATCTGTATTTATCTACCTACCTACCTATCTCTATCTATCTATCTACCTACCTACCTATCTCTATCTATCTATCTACCTACCTACCTATCTCTATCTATCAATCTACCTACCTACCTATCTCTATCTATCTATCTACCTACCCACCTATCTGTATTTATCTACCTACCTACCTATCTCTATCTATCTATCTACCTACCTACCTATCTCTATCTATCTATCTACCTACCTACCTATCTGTATCTATCAATCTATCTACCTACCTACATATCTGTATCTATATATCTACCTACCTACCTATCTGTATCTATCTATCTACCTATCTACCTATCTCTATCTATCAATCTACCTACCTACCTATCTCTATCTATCAATCTACCTACCTACATATCTATATCTATATATCTACCTACCTACCTATCTCTATCTATCTATCTACCTTCCTACCTATCTGTATCTATCTATCTACCTACCTACCTATTGATATCTATCAATCTACCTATCTACCTATCTCTATCTATCAATCTACCTACCTACCTATCTCTATCTATCTATCTACCTACCCACCTATTTGTATTTATTTATCTACCTACCTACCTATCTCTAACTATCTACCTACCTACCTATCTCTATCTATCTATATACCTACCTACCTATCTCTATCTATATATCTACCTACCTACGTATCTGTATCTATATATCTACCTACCTACCTATCTGTATCTATCTACCTATCTACCTATCTCTATCTATCAATCTACCTACCCACCTATCTCTATCTATCTATCTACCTACCCACCTATCTGTATTTATCTATCTACCTACCTATCTGTATCTATCTACCTACCTACCTACCTATCTCTATCTATCTATCTATCTATCTACCTACCTACCTATCTCTATCTATCAATCTACCTACCTACCTATCTCTATCTATCTATCTACCTACCTACCTATCTCTATCTATCAATCTACCTACCTACCTACCTATCTGTATCTATCTATCTACCTACCTACCTATCTATCTCTATCAATCTACCTACCTACCTATCTATCTCTATCTATCTATCTAACTACCTACCTACCTATCTCTATCTATCTACCTACCTACCTATCTCTATCTATCTATCTACCTACCTACCTATCTCTATCTATCTACCTACCTACCTATCTGTATCTATCAATCTACCTACCTACCTACCTATCTCTATCTATCTACCTACCTACCTACCTATCTCTATCTATCTATCTACCTACCTACCTATCTGTATCTATCAATCTACCTACCTACCTATCTCTATCTATCTATCTACCTACCTACATATCTGTATCTATATATCTACCTACCTACCTACCTACCTATCTCTTTCTATCTATCTACCTACCTACTTATCTGTCTCTATCAATCTACCTACCTACCTATCTATCTCTATCTATCTATCTACCTACCTACCTACCTATCTCTATCTATCTACCTACCTACCTATCTCTATCTATCTATCTACCTACCTACCTATCTCTATCTATCTATCTTCCAAACTACCTTTCTGTATCTATCAATCTACCTACCTACCTATCTCTATCTATCTACCTACCTACCTACATATCTGTATCTATATATCTACCTACCTACCTATCTCTATCTATCTATCTACATACCCACCTATCTGTATTTATCTATCTACCTACCTATCTGTATCTATCTACCTACCTACCTACGTATCTCTATCTATCTATCTACCTACCTACCTATCTGTATCTATCAATCTACCTACCTACCTATCTGTATCTATCTATCTACCTACCTACCTATCTCTATCTATCTATCTATCTACCTACCTACCTATCTCTATGTATCAATCTACCTACCTACCTATCTGTATCTATCTATCTACCTACCTACCTATCTGTATCTATCTATCTACCTACCTACCTATCTCTATCTATCTATCTACCTACCTACCTATCTCTATCTATCAATCTACCTACCTACCTATCTGTATCTATCTATCTACCTACCTACCTATCTGTATCTATCAATCTACCTATCTACCTATCTCTATCTATCAATCTACCTACCTACCTATCTCTATCTATCTATCTACCTACCCACCTATCTGTATTTATCTATCTACCTACCCACCTATCTGTATCTATATATCTACCTACCTACCTATCTGTATCTATCTATCTCCCTATCTACCTATCTCTATCTATCAATCTACCTACCTACCTATCTCTATCTATCAATCTACCTACCTACCTATCTGTATCTATCTATCTACCTACCTACCTATCTGTATCTATCAATCTACCTACCTACCTATCTGTATCTATCTATCTACCTACCTACATATCTGTATCTATATATCTACCTACCTACCTATCTGTATCTATCTATCTACCTATCTACCTATCTCTATCTATCAATCTACCTACCTACCTATCTCTATCTATCAATCTACCTACCTACCTATCTGTATCTATCTATCTACCTACCTACCTATCTGTATCTATCAATCTACCTACCTACCTCTGTATCTATCTATCTACCTACCTACATATCTGTATCTATCTATCTACCTACCTACCTATCTGTATCTATCTATCTACCTACCTACCTATCTGTATCTATCAATCTACCTACCTTCCTATCTCTATCTATCTATCTACCTACCTACCTATCTGTATCTATCTATCTACCTACCTACCTATTGATATCTATCAATCTACCTATCTACCTATCTCTATCTATCAATCTACCTACCTACCTATTTGTATTTATTTATCTACCTACCTACCTATCTCTATCTATCTACCTACCTACCTATCTCTATCTATCTATATACCTACCTACCTATCTCTATCTATCTATCTACCTACCTACGTATCTGTATCTATATATCTACCTACCTACCTATCTGTATCTATCTACCTATCTACCTATCTCTATCTATCAATCTACCTACCCACCTATCTCTATCTATCTATCTACCTACCCACCTATCTGTATTTATCTATCTACCTACCTATCTGTATCTATCTACCTACCTACCTACCTATCTCTATCTATCTATCTATCTATCTACCTACCTACCTATCTCTATCTATCAATCTACCTACCTACCTATCTCTATCTATCTATCTACCTACCTACCTATCTCTATCTATCAATCTACCTACCTACCTACCTATCTGTATCTATCTATCTACCTACCTACCTATCTATCTCTATCAATCTACCTACCTACCTATCTATCTCTATCTATCTATCTAACTACCTACCTACCTATCTCTATCTATCTACCTACCTACCTATCTCTATCTATCTATCTACCTACCTACCTATATCTATCTACCTACCTACCTATCTCTATCTATCTATCTACCTACCTACCTATCTGTATCTATCAATCTACCTACCTACCTATCTCTATCTATCTATCTACCTACCTACATATCTGTATCTATATATCTACCTACCTACCTACCTATCTCTTTCTATCTATCTACCTACCTACCTATCTGTCTCTATCAATCTACCTACCTACCTACCTATCTGTATCTATCTACCTACCTACCTACGTATCTCTATCTATCTATCTACCTACCTATCTGTATCTATCAATCTACCTACCTACCTATCTCTATCTATCTATCTTCCAACCTACCTTTCTGTATCTATCAATCTACCTACCTACCTATCTCTATCTATCTACCTACCTACCTACATATCTGTATCTATATATCTACCTACCTACCTATCTCTATCTATCTATCTACATACCCACCTATCTGTATTTATCTATCTACCTACCTATCTGTATCTATCTACCTACCTACCTACGTATCTCTATCTATCTATCTACCTACCTACCTATCTGTATCTATCAATCTACCTACCTACCTATCTGTATCTATCTATCTACCTACCTACCTATCTCTATCTATCTATCTACCTACCTACCTATCTCTATGTATCAATCTACCTACCTACCTATCTGTATCTATCTATCTACCTACCTACCTATCTGTATCTATCTATCTACCTACCTACCTATCTCTATCTATCTATCTACCTACCTACCTATCTCTATCTATCAATCTACCTACCTACCTATCTGTATCTATCTATCTACCTACCTACCTATCTGTATCTATCAATCTACCTATCTACCTATCTCTATCTATCAATCTACCTACCTACCTATCTCTATCTATCTATCTACCTACCCACCTATCTGTATTTATCTATCTACCTACCCACCTATCTGTATCTATATATCTACCTACCTACCTATCTGTATCTATCTATCTCCCTATCTACCTATCTCTATCTATCAATCTACCTACCTACCTATCTCTATCTATCAATCTACCTATCTACCTATCTGTATCTATCTATCTACCTGCCTACCTATCTGTATCTATCAATCTACCTACCTACCTATCTCTATCTATCTATCTACCTACCTACATATCTGTATCTATATATCTACCTACCTACCTATCTGTATCTATCTATCTACCTATCTACCTATCTCTATCTATCAATCTACCTACCTACCTATCTCTATCTATCAATCTACCTACCTACCTATCTGTATCTATCTATCTACCTACCTACCTATCTGTATCTATCTATCTACCTACCTACCTATCTCTATCTATCTATCTACCTACCTACCTATCTCTATCTATCAATCTACCTACCTACCTATCTGTATCTATCTATCTACCTACCTACCTATCTGTATCTATCAATCTACCTATCTACCTATCTCTATCTATCAATCTACCTACCTACCTATCTCTATCTATCTATCTACCTACCCACCTATCTGTATTTATCTATCTACCTACCCACCTATCTGTATCTATATATCTACCTACCTACCTATCTGTATCTATCTATCTCCCTATCTACCTATCTCTATCTATCAATCTACCTACCTACCTATCTCTATCTATCAATCTACCTATCTACCTATCTGTATCTATCTATCTACCTGCCTACCTATCTGTATCTATCAATCTACCTACCTACCTATCTCTATCTATCTATCTACCTACCTACATATCTGTATCTATATATCTACCTACCTACCTATCTGTATCTATCTATCTACCTATCTACCTATCTCTATCTATCAATCTACCTACCTACCTATCTCTATCTATCAATCTACCTACCTACCTATCTGTATCTATCTATCTACCTACCTACCTATCTGTATCTATCAATCTACCTACCTACCTCTGTATCTATCTATCTACCTACCTACATATCTGTATCTATATATCTACCTACCTACCTATCTGTATCTATCTATCTACCTACCTACCTATCTGTATCTATCAATCTACCTACCTTCCTATCTCTATCTATCAATCTACCTACCTACCTATCTGTATCTATCTATCTACCTGCCTACCTATCTGTATCTATCAATCTACCTACCTACCTATCTCTATCTATCTATCTACCTACCTACATATCTGTATCTATATATCTACCTACCTACCTATCTGTATCTATCTATCTACCTATCTACCTATCTCTATCTATCAATCTACCTACCTACCTATCTCTACCTATCAATCTACCTACCTACCTATCTGTATCTATCTATCTACCTACCTACCTATCTGTATCTATCAATCTACCTACCTACCTCTGTATCTATCTATCTACCTACCTACATATCTGTATCTATATATCTACCTACCTACCTATCTGTATCTATCTATCTACCTACCTACCTATCTGTATCTATCAATCTACCTACCTTCCTATCTCTATCTATCTATCTACCTACCTACCTATCTGTATCTATCTATCTACCTACCTACCTATCTCTATCTATCAATCTACGTACCCACCTATCTGTATTTATCTATCTACCTACCTATCTCTATCTATCTACCTACCTACCTATCTCTATCTATCTACCTACCTATCTCTATCTATCTATCTACCTACCAACCTATCTCTATCTATCTATCTACCTACCTACCTATCTCTATCTATCAATCTACCTACCTACCTATCTCTATCTATCTATCTACCTACCCACCTATCTGTATTTATCTACCTACCTACCTATCTCTATCTATCTATCTACCTACCTACCTATCTCTATCTATCTATCTACCTACCTACCTATCTGTATCTATCAATCTACCTACCTACCTATCTCTATCTATCTATCTACCTACCTACATATCTGTATCTATATATCTACCTACCTACCTATCTCTATCCATCAATCTACCTACCTACCTATCTGTATCTATCTATCTACCTACCTACCTATCTCTATCTATCAATCTACCTACCTACCTATCTGTATCTATCTATCTACCTACCTACCTATTTCTATCTATCTATCTACCTACCTACCTATCTCTATCTATCAATCTACCTACCTACCTATCTATCTCTATCTATCTATCTACCTACCTACCTATCTCTATCTATCTATCTACCTACCGACCTATCTCTATCTATCAATCTACCTACCTACCTATCTCTATCTATCTATCTACCTACCTACCTATCTGTATTTATCTACCTACCTACCTATCTCTATCTATCTATCTACCTACCTATCTCTATCTATCTATCTACCTACCTACCTATCTCTATCTATCTACCTACCTACATATCTGTATCTATATATATACCTACCTACCTATCTGTATCTATCTATCTACCTATCTACCTATCTCTATCTATCAATCTACCTACCTACCTATCTCTATCTATCAATCTACCTACCTACCTATCTGTATCTATCTATCTACCTACCTACCTATCTGTATCTATCAATCTACCTACCTACCTATCTCTATCTATCTATCTGTATCTATATATATACCTACCTACCTATCTGTATCTATCTATCTACCTATCTACCTATCTCTATCTATCAATCTACCTACCTACCTATCTGTATCTATCTATCTACCTACCTACCTATATGTATCTATCAATCTACCTATCTACCTATCTCTATCTATCAATCTACCTACCTACCTATCTCTATCTATCTATCTACCTACCCACCTATCTGTATTTATCTACCTACCTACCTATCTCTATCTATCTATCTACCTACCTACCTATCTCTATCTATCTATCTAACTACCTACCTATCTCTATCTATCTATCTACATACCTACCTATCTGTATCTATCAATCTACCTACCTACCTATCTCTATCTATCTATCTACCTACCTACATATCTGTATCTATATATCTACCTACCTACCTATCTGTATCTATCTATCTACCTATCTACCTATCTCTATCTATCAATCTACCTACCTACCGATCTGTATCTATCTATCTACCTACCTACCTATCTGTATCTATCAATCTACCTACCTACCTATCTCTTTCTATCAATCTACCTACCTACCTATCTGTATCTATCTATCTACCTACCTATCTATCTGTATCTGTCAATCTACCTACCTGCCTATCTCTATCCATCAATCTACCTACCTACCTATCTGTATCTATCTATCTACCTACCTACCTATCTGTATCTATCAATCTACCTACCTACCTATCTGTATCTATCTATCTACCTACCTACCTATTTCTATCTATCTATCTACCTACCTACCTATCTCTATCTATCAATCTACCTACCTACCTATCTATCTCTATCTATCTATCTACCTACCTACCTATTTCTATCTATCTATCTACCTACCTACCTATCTCTTTCTATCAATCTACCTACCTACCTATCTGTATCTATCTATCTACCTACCTATCTATCTGTATCTGTCAATCTACCTACCTGCCTATCTCTATCCATCAATCTACCTACCTACCTATCTGTATCTATCTATCTACCTACCTACCTATCTCTATCTATCAATCTACCTACCTACCTATCTGTATCTATCTATCTACCTACCTACCTATTTCTATCTATCTATCTACCTACCTACCTATCTCTATCTATCAATCTACCTACCTACCTATCTATCTCTATCTATCTATCTACCTACCTACCTATCTCTATCTATCTATCTACCTACCGACCTATCTCTATCTATCAATCTACCTACCTATCAATCTACCTACCTACCTATCTGTATCTATCAATCTACCTACCTACCTATCTGTATCTATCTATCTACCTACCTACCTATTTCTATCTATCTATCTACCTACCTACCTATCTCTATCTATCAATCTACCTACCTACCTATCTATCTCTATCTATCTATCTACCTACCTACCTATCTCTATCTATCTATCTACCTACCGACCTATCTCTATCTATCAATCTACCTACCTACCTATCTACCTACCTACCTATCTGTATCTATCTACCTATCTACCTATCTCTATCTATCAATCTACCTACCTACCGATCTGTATCTATCTATCTACCTACCTACCTATCTGTATCTATCAATCTACCTACCTACCTATCTCTTTCTATCAATCTACCTACCTACCTATCTGTATCTATCTATCTACCTACCTATCTATCTGTATCTGTCAATCTACCTACCTGCCTATCTCTATCCATCAATCTACCTACCTACCTATCTGTATCTATCTATCTACCTACCTACCTATCTCTATCTATCAATCTACCTACCTACCTATCTGTATCTATCTATCTACCTACCTACCTATTTCTATCTATCTATCTACCTACCTACCTATTTCTATCTATCTATCTACCTACCTACCTATCTCTATCTATCAATCTACCTACCTACCTATCTATCTCTATCTATCTATCTACCTACCTACCTATCTCTATCTATCTATCTACCTACCGACCTATCTCTACCTACCTGCCTATCTCTATCCATCAATCTACCTACCTACCTATCTGTATCTATCTATCTACCTACCTACCTATCTGTATCTATCAATCTACCTACCTATCTATCTGTATCTATCTATCTACCTACCTACCTATCTCTATCTATCAATCTACCTACCTACCTATCTGTATCTATCTATCTACCTACCTACCTATTTCTATCTATCTATCTACCTACCTACCTATTTCTATCTATCTATCTACCTACCTACCTATCTCTATCTATCAATCTACCTACCTACCTATCTATCTCTATCTATCTATCTACCTACCTACCTATCTCTATCTATCTATCTACCTACCGACCTATCTCTATCTATCAATCTACCTACCTACCGATCTGTATCTATCTATCTACCTACCTACCTATCTGTATCTATCAATCTACCTACCTACCTATCTCTTTCTATCAATCTACCTACCTACCTATCTGTATCTATCTATCTACCTACCTATCTATCTGTATCTGTCAATCTACCTACCTGCCTATCTCTATCCATCAATCTACCTACCTACCTATCTGTATCTATCTATCTACCTACCTACCTATCTGTATCTATCAATCTACCTACCTACCTATCTGTATCTATCTATCTACCTACCTACATATCTGTATCTATCTACCTACCTACCTACCTATCTCTATCTATCTATCTACCTACCTACCTATCGGTATCTATCTATCTACCTACCTACCTATCTCTATCTATCTATCTACCTACCTACCTATCTCTATCAATCTACCTATCTACCTATCTCTATCTATCTACCTACCTACCTATCTGTATTTATCAATCTACCTACCTACCTATCTCTATCTATCTATCTATCTACCTACCCACCTATCTGTATTTATCTATCTACCTACCTATCTGTATCTATCTACCTACCTACCTACCTATCTCTATCTATCTACCTACCTACCTACCTATCTCTATCTATCAATCTACCTACCTATCTGTATCTATCAATCTACCTACCTACCTATCTCTATCTATCAATCTACCTACCTATCTGTATCTATCTATCTACCTACCTACCTATCTCTATCTATCTACCTACCTACCTACCTATCTCTATCTATCTACCTACCTACCTACCTATCTCTATCTATCAATCTACCTACCTATCTGTATCTATTTACCTACCTACCTACCTATCTGTATCTATCAATCTACCTACCTACCCTTCTCTATCTATCAATCTACCTACCTACCTATCTCTATCTATCTATCTACCTACCGACCTATCTGTATTTATCTATCTACCTACCTATCTGTATCTATCTACCTACCTACCTACCTATCTCTATCTATCTACCTACCTACCTACCTACCTATCTCTATCTATCAATCTACCTATTTATCTGTATCTATCTATCTACCTACCTACCTATCTGTATCTATCAATCTACCTACCTACCTATCTCTATCTATCAATCTACCTACCTATCTGTATCTATCTATCTACCTACCTACCTATCTCTATCTATCTATCTACCTACCTACATATCTGTATCTATATATCTACCTACCAACCTATCTCTATCTATCTATCTACCTATCTACCTATCTCTATCTATCAATCTACCTACCTACCTATCTCTATCTATCAATCTACCTACCTACCTATCTGTATCTATCTATCTACCTACCTACCTATTTCTATCTATCTATCTACCTACCTACCTATCTCTATCTATCTATCTACCTACCGACCTATCTCTATCTATCAATCTACCTACCTACCTATCTCTATCTATCTATCTACCTACCCACCTATCTGTATTTATCTACCTACCTACCTATCTCTATCTATCTATCTACCTACCTATCTCTATCTATCTATCTACCTACCTACCTATCTCTATCTATCTACATACCTACATATCTGTATCTATATATATACCTACCTACCTATCTGTATCTATCTATCTACCTATCTACCTATCTCTATCTATCAATCTACCTACCTACCTATCTCTATCTATCAATCTACCTACCTACCTATCTGTATCTATCTATCTACCTACCTACCTATCTGTATCTATCAATCTACCTACCTACCTATCTCTATCTATCTATCTACCTTCCTACCTATCTGTATCTATCTATCTACCTACCTACCTATCTGTATCTATCAATCTACCTATCTCTATCTATCAATCTACCTACCTACCTATCTCTATCTATCTATCTACCTACCCACCTATCTGTATTTATCTACCTACCTACCTATCTCTATCTATCTATCTACCTACCTACCTATCTCTATCTATCTATCTAACTACCTACCTATCTCTATCTATCTATCTACATACCTACCTATCTGTATCTATCAATCGACCTACCTACCTATCTCTATCTATCTATCTACCTACCTACATATCTGTATCTATATATCTACCTACCTACCTATCTGTATCTATCTATCTACCTATCTACCTATCTCTATCTATCAATCTACCTACCTACCGATCTGTATCTATCTATCTACCTACCTACCTATCTGTATCTATCAATCTACCTACCTACCTATCTCTTTCTATCAATCTACCTACCTACCTATCTGTATCTATCTATCTACATACCTATCTATCTGTATCTATCAATCTACCTACCTACCTATCTCTATCCATCAATCTACCTACCTACCTATCTGTATCTATCTATCTACCTACCTACCTATCTGTATCTATCAATCTACCTACCTACCTATCTGTATCTATCTATCTACCTACCTACATATCTGTATCTATCTACCTACCTACCTACCTATCTCTATCTATCTATCTACCTACCTACCTATCTGTATCTATCTATCTACCTACCTTCCTATCTCTATCTATCTATCTACCTACCTACCTATCTCTATCAATCTACCTACCTACCTATCTCTATCTATCTACCTACCTACCTATCTGTATCTATCAATCTACCTACCTACCTATCTCTATCTATCTATCTACCTACCCACCTATCTGTATTTATCTATCTACCTACCTATCTGTATCTATCTACCTACCTACCTACCTATCTCTATCTATCTACCTACCTACCTACCTATCTCTATCTATCAATCTACCTACCTATCTGTATCTATCAATCTACCTACCTACCTATCTCTATCTATCAATCTACCTACCTATCTGTATCTATCTATCTACCTACCTACCTATCTCTATCTATCTATCTATCTACCTACCTACATATCTGTATCTATATATCTACCTACTTACCTATCTCTATCTATCTATCTACCTACCCACCTATCTGTATTTATCTATCTATCTACCTATCTGTATCTATCTACCTACCTACCTATCTCTATCTATCTACCTACCTACCTACCTATCTCTATCTATCAATCTACCTACCTATCTGAATCTATCTACCTACCTACCTACCTATCTGTATCTATCAATCTACCTACCTACCTATCTCTATCTATCAATCTACCTACCTACCTATCTCTATCTATCTATCTACCTACCCACCTATCTGTATTTATCTATCTACCTACCTATCTGTATCTATCTACCTACCTACCTACCTATCTCTATCTATCTACCTACCTACCTACCTACCTATCTCTATCTATCAATCTACCTACCTATCTGTATCTATCTATCTACCTACCTACCTATCTGTAATCAATCTACCTACCTACCTATCTCTATCTATCAATCTACCTACCTATCTGTATCTATCTATCTACCTACCTACCTATCTCTATCTATCTACCTACCTACATATCTGTATCTATATATCTACCTACCAACCTATCTCTATCTATCTATCTACCTACCTACCTATCTCTATCTATCTATCTACCTACCTATCTCTATCTATCTATCTACCTACCTACCTATCTGTATCTATCAATCTACCTACCTACCTATCTCTATCTATCTACCTACCTACCTACCTATCTCTATCTATCAATCTACCTACCTACCTATCTGTATCTATCTACCTACCTACCTACCTATCTGTATCTATCAATCTATCTACCTACCTATCTCTATCTATCTATCTACCTACCTACATATCTGTATCTATATATCTACCTACCTACCTATCTGTATCTATCTATCTACCTACCTACCTATCTGTATCTATCAATCTACCTATCTACCTATCTCTATCTATCAATCTACCTACCTACCTATCTCTATCTATCTATCTACCTACCCACCTATCTGTATTTATCTACCTACCTACCTATCTCTATCTATCTATCTACATACCTACCTATCTCTATCTATCTATCTAACTACCTACCTATCTCTATCTATCTATCTACATACCTACCTATCTGTATCTATCAATCTACCTACCTACCTATCTCTATCTATCTATCTACCTACCTACATATCTGTATCTAAATATCTACCTACCTACCTATCTGTATCTATCTATCTACCTATCTACCTATCTCTATCTATCAATCTACCTACCTACCGATCTCTATCTATCTATCTACCTACCTACCTATCTGTATCTATCAATCTACCTACCTACCTATCTCTTTCTATCAATCTACCTACCTACCTATCTGTATCTATCTATCTACCTACCTATCTATCTGTATCTATCAATCTACCTACCTACCTATCTCTATCCATCAATCTACCTACCTACCTATCTGTATCTATCTATCTACCTACCTACCTATCTGTATCTATCAATCTACCTACCTACCTATCTGTATCTATCTATCTACCTACCTACATATCTGTATCTATCTACCTACCTACCTACCTATCTCTATCTATCTATCTACCTACCTACCTATCTGTATCTATCTATCTACCTACCTACCTATCTCTATCTATCTATCTACCTACCTACCTATCTCTATCAATCTACCTACCTACCTATCTCTATCTATCTACCTACCTACCTATATGTATCTATCAATCTACCTACCTACCTATCTCTATCTATCTATCTACCTACCCACCTATCTGTATTTATCTATCTACCTACCTATCTGTATCTATCTACCTACCTACCTACCTATCTCTATCTATCTACCTACCTACCTACCTATCTCTATCTATCAATCTACCTACCTATCTGTATCTATCAATCTACCTACCTACCTATCTCTATCTATCAATCTACCTACCTATCTGTATCTATCTATCTACCTACCTACCTATCTCTATCTATCTATCTACCTACCTACATATCTGTATCTATATATCTACCTACTTACCTATCTCTATCTATCTATCTACCTACCCACCTATCTGTATTTATCTATCTACCTACCTATCTGTATCTATCTACCTACCTACCTACCTATCTCTATCTATCTACCTACCTACCTACCTATCTCTATCTATCAATCTACCTACCTATCTGTATCTATCTACCTACCTACCTACCTATCTGTATCTATCAATCTACCTACCTACCCATCTCTATCTATCAATCTACCTACCTACCTATCTCTATCTATCTATCTACCTACCCACCTATCTGTATTTATCTATCTACCTACCTATCTGTATCTATCTACCTACCTACCTACCTATCTCTATCTATCTACCTACCTACCTACCTACCTATCTCTATCTATCAATCTACCTACCTATCTGTATCTATCTATCTACCTACCTACCTATCTGTAATCAATCTACCTACCTACCTATCTCTATCTATCAATCTACCTACCTATCTGTATCTATCTATCTACCTACCTACCTATCTCTATCTATCTACCTACCTACATATCTGTATCTATATATCTACCTACCAACCTATCTCTATCTATCTATCTACCTACCTACCTATCTCTATCTATCTATCTACCTACCTATCTCTATCTATCTATCTACCTACCTACCTATCTGTATCTATCAATCTACCTACCTACCTATCTCTATCTATCTACCTACCTACCTACCTATCTCTATCTATCAATCTACCTACCTACCTATCTGTATCTATCTACCTACCTACCTACCTATCTGTATCTATCAATCTATCTACCTACCTATCTCTATCTATCTATCTACCTACCTACATATCTGTATCTATATATCTACCTACCTACCTATCTGTGTCTATCTATCTACCTACCTACCTATCTGTATCTATCAATCTACCTATCTACCTATCTCTATCTATCAATCTACCTACCTACCTATCTCTATCTATCTATCTACCTACCCACCTATCTGTATTTATCTACCTACCTACCTATCTCTATCTATCTATCTACATACCTACCTATCTCTATCTATCTATCTAACTACCTACCTATCTCTATCTATCTATCTACATACCTACCTATCTGTATCTATCAATCTACCTACCTACCTATCTCTATCTATCTATCTACCTACCTACATATCTGTATCTATATATCTACCTACCTACCTATCTGTATCTATCTATCTACCTATCTACCTATCTCTATCTATCAATCTACCTACCTACCGATCTGTATCTATCTATCTACCTACCTACCTATCTGTATCTATCAATCTACCTACCTACCTATCTCTTTCTATCAATCTACCTACCTACCTATCTGTATCTATCTATCTACCTACCTATCTATCTGTATCTATCAATCTACCTACCTACCTATCTCTATCCATCAATCTACCTACCTACCTATCTGTATCTATCTATCTACCTACCTACCTATCTGTATCTATCAATCTACCTACCTACCTATCTGTATCTATCTATCTACCTACCTACATATCTGTATCTATCTACCTACCTACCTACCTATCTCTATCTATCTATCTACCTACCTACCTATCTGTATCTATCTATCTACCTACCTACCTATCTCTATCTATCTATCTACCTACCTACCTATCTCTATCAATCTACCTACCTACCTATCTCTATCTATCTACCTACCTACCTATATGTATCTATCAATCTACCTACCTACCTACCTATCTCTATCTATCTATCTACCTACCCACCTATCTGTATTTATCTATCTACCTACCTATCTGTATCTATCTACCTACCTACCTACCTATCTCTATCTATCTACCTACCTACCTACCTATCTCTATCTATCAATCTACCTACCTATCTGTATCTATCAATCTACCTACCTACCTATCTCTATCTATCAATCTACCTACCTATCTGTATCTATATATCTACCTACCTACCTATCTCTATCTATCTATCTACCTACCTACATATCTGTATCTATATATCTACCTACTTACCTATCTCTATCTATCTATCTACCTACCCACC
The DNA here is from genome assembly GCA_024509115.1 of Crotalus helleri. Lineage (NCBI taxonomy): Eukaryota > Metazoa > Chordata > Lepidosauria > Squamata > Viperidae > Crotalus > Crotalus helleri. Next base: position 244,324 of record JAKSXO010000146.1, read on the forward strand.
TATCTGTATTTATCTATCTACCTACCTATCTGTATCTATCTACCTACCTACCTACCTATCTCTATCTATCTACCTACCTACCTACCTATCTCTATCTATCAATCTACCTACCTATCTGTATCTATCTACCTACCTACCTACCTACCTATCTGTATCTATCAATCTACCTACCTACCCATCTCTATCTATCAATCTACCTACCTATCTGTATCTATCTATCTACCTACCTACCTATCTGTATCTATCAATCTACCTACCTACCTATCTCTATCTATCTATCTACCTACCTATCTCTATCTATCTATCTACCTACCTACCTATCTGTATCTATCAATCTACCTACCTACCTATCTCTATCTATCTACCTACCTACCTACCTATCTCTATCTTTCAATCTACCTACCTACCTATCTGTATCTATCTACCTACCTACCTACCTATCTGTATCTATCAATCTATCTACCTACCTATCTCTATCTATCTATCTACCTACCTACATATCTGTATCTATATATCTACCTACCTACCTATCTGTATCTATCTATCTACCTATCTCTATCTATCAATCTACCTACCTACCTATCTCTATCTATCTATCTACCTACCCACCTATCTGTATTTATCTATCTACCTACCTATCTGTATCTATCTAACTACCTACCTACCTATCTCTATCTATCAATCTACCTACCTACCTATCTGTATCTATCAATCTACCTACCTACCTATCTGTATCTATCTACCTACCTACCTATCTGTATCTATCAATCTACCTACCTACCTATCTCTATCTATCTATCTACCTACCTACATATCTGTATCTATATATCTACCTACCTACCTATCTTTATCTATCTATCTACCTACCTACCTACCTATCTCTATCTATCTACCTACCTACCTATATGTATCTATCTACCTACCTACCTACCTATCTCTATCTATCTATCTACCTACCTACCTATCTCTATCTATCAATCTACCTACCTACCTATCTCTATCTATCAATCTACCTACCTACCTATCTGTATCTATCTATCTACCTACCTACTTATCTGTATCTATCAATCTACCTACCTACCTATCTCTATCTATCTATCTACCTACCTACATATCTGTATCTATATATCTACCTACCTACCTATCTGTATCTATCTATCTACCTATCTACCTATCTCTATCTATCAATCTACCTACCTACCTATCTCTATCTATAAATCTACCTACCTACCTATCTGTATCTATCTATCTACCTACCTACCTATCTGTATCTATCAATCTACGTAACTACCTATCTCTATCTATCAATCTACCTACCTACCTATCTCTATCTATCTACCTACCTACCTACCTACCTACCTATCTCTATCTATCAATCTACCTACCTATCTCTATCTATCTATCTACCTACCTACCTCTCTCTATCTATCTATCTACCTACCTACCTATCTCTATCTATCTACCTACCTACCTACCTATCCCTATCTATCAATCTACCTACCTACCTATCTCTATCTATCTATCTACCTACCTACCTATCTCTATCTATCAATCTACCTACCTACCTATCTGTATCTATCTATCTCCCTATCTACCTATCTCTATCTATCAATCTACCTTCCTACCTATCTCTATTTATCTATCTACCTCCCTACCTATCTGTATCTATCAATCTACCTACCTACCTATCTCTATCTATCAATCTACCTATCTACTTATCACTATCTATCAATCTACCTACCTACCTATCTCTATCTATCTATCTACCTACCAACCTATCTCTATCTATCTACCTACCTACCTATATGTATCTATCTACCTACCTACCTACCTATCTCTATCTATCTATCTACCTACCTACCTATCTCTATCTATCAATCTACCTACCTACCTATCTCTATCTATCAATCTACCTACCTACCTATCTGTATCTATCTACCTACCTACCTATCTGTATCTATCAATCTACCTACCTACCTATCTCTATCTATCTATCTACCTACCTACATATCTCTATCTATCTATCTACCTACCTACATATCTGTATCTATATATCTACCTACCTACCTATCTGTATCTATCTATCTACCTATCTACCTATCTCTATCTATCAATCTATCTACCTACCAATCTCTATCTATCTATCTACCTACCTACATATCTGTATCTATATATCTACCTACCTACCTATCTGTATCTATCTATCTACCTATCTACCTATCTCTATCTATCAATCTACCTACCTACCTATCTCTATCTATCTATCTACCTACCCACCTATCTGTATTTATCTATCTACCTACCTATCTGTATCTATCTACCTACCTACCTACCTATCTCTATCTATCAATCTACCTACCTACCTATCTGTATCTATCAATCTACCTACCTACCTATCTCTATCTATCTATCTACCTACCTACATATCTGTATCTATATATCTACCTACCTACCTATCTGTATCTATCTACCTACCTACCTACCTATCTCTATCTATCTACCTACCTACCTACCTATATGTATCTATCTACCTACCTACCTACCTATCTCTATCTATCTATCTACCTACCTACCTATCTCTATCTATCAATCTACCTACCTACCTATCTCTATCTATCAATCTACCTACCTACCTATCTGTATCTATCTATCTACCTACCTACCTATCTGTATCTATCAATCTACCTACCTACCTATCTCTATCTATCTATCTACCTACCTACATATCTGTATCTATATATCTACCTACCTACCTATCTGTATCTATCTATCTACCTATCTACCTATCTCTATCTATCAATCTACCTACCTACCTATCTCTATCTATAAATCTACCTACCTACCTATCTGTATCTATCTATCTACCTACCTACCTATCTGTATCTATCAATCTACGTAACTACCTATCTCTATCTATCAATCTACCTACCTACCTATCTCTATCTATCTACCTACCTACCTACCTACCTACCTATCTCTATCTATCAATCTACCTACCTATCTCTATCTATCTATCTACCTACCTACCTCTCTCTATCTATCTATCTACCTACCTACCTATCTCTATCTATCTACCTACCTACCTACCTATCCCTATCTATCAATCTACCTACCTACCTATCTCTATCTATCTATCTACCTACCTACCTATCTCTATCTATCAATCTACCTACCTACCTATCTGTATCTATCTATCTACCTATCTACCTATCTCTATCTATCAATCTACCTTCCTACCTATCTCTATTTATCTATCTACCTCCCTACCTATCTGTATCTATCAATCTACCTACCTACCTATCTCTATCTATCAATCTACCTATCTACTTATCACTATCTATCAATCTACCTACCTACCTATCTCTATCTATCTATCTACCTACCAACCTATCTCTATCTATCTACCTACCTACCTATATGTATCTATCTACCTACCTACCTACCTATCTCTATCTATCTATCTACCTACCTACCTATCTCTATCTATCAATCTACCTACCTACCTATCTCTATCTATCAATCTACCTACCTACCTATCTGTATCTATCTACCTACCTACCTATCTGTATCTATCAATCTACCTACCTACCTATCTCTATCTATCTATCTACCTACCTACATATCTCTATCTATCTATCTACCTACCTACATATCTGTATCTATATATCTACCTACCTACCTATCTGTATCTATCTATCTACCTATCTACCTATCTCTATCTATCAATCTATCTACCTACCAATCTCTATCTATCTATCTACCTACCTACATATCTGTATCTATATATCTACCTACCTACCTATCTGTATCTATCTATCTACCTATCTACCTATCTCTATCTATCAATCTACCTACCTACCTATCTCTATCTATCTATCTACCTACCCACCTATCTGTATTTATCTATCTACCTACCTATCTGTATCTATCTACCTACCTACCTACCTATCTCTATCTATCAATCTACCTACCTACCTATCTGTATCTATCAATCTACCTACCTACCTATCTCTATCTATCTATCTACCTACCTACATATCTGTATCTATATATCTACCTACCTACCTATCTGTATCTATCTACCTACCTACCTACCTATCTCTATCTATCTACCTACCTACCTACCTATATGTATCTATCTACCTACCTACCTACCTATCTCTATCTATCTATCTACCTACCTACCTATCTCTATCTATCAATCTACCTACCTACCTATCTCTATCTATCAATCTACCTACCTACCTATCTGTATCTATCTATCTACCTACCTACCTATCTGTATCTATCAATCTACCTACCTACCTATCTCTATCTATCTATCTACCTACCTACATATCTGTATCTATATATCTACCTACCTACCTATCTGTATCTATCTATCTACCTATCTACCTATCTCTATCTATCAATCTACCTACCTACCTATCTCTATCTATCAATCTACCTACCTACCTATCTGTATCTATCTATCTACCTACCTACCTATCTGTATCTATCAATCTACGTACCTACCTATCTCTATCTATCAATCTACCTACCTACCTATCTCTATCTATCTACCTACCTACCTACCTATCTCTATCTATCAATCTACCTACCTAACTATCTCTATCTATCTATCTACCTACCTACCTCTCTCTATCTATCTATCTACCTACCTACCTATCTCTATCTATCTACCTACCTACCTACCTATCCCTATCTATCAATCTACCTACCTACCTATCTCTATCTATCTACCTACCTACCTATCTCTATCTATCAATCTACCTACCTACCTATCTGTATCTATCAATCTACCTACCTACCTATCTCTATCTAGCTATCTACCTACCCACATATCTGTATTTATCTATCTACCTACCTATCTGTATATATCTACCTACCTACCTACCTATCTCTGTCTATCTATCTACCTACCTACCTATCTCTATCTATCAATCTACCTACCTACCTATCTGTATCTATCAATCTACCTACCTACCTATCTGTAATCAATCTACCTACCTACCTATCTCTATCTATCAATCTACCTACCTATCTGTATCTATCTATCTACCTACCTACCTATCTCTATCTATCTACCTACCTACATATCTGTATCTATATATCTACCTACCAACCTATCTCTATCTATCTATCTACCTACCTACCTATCTCTATCTATCTATCTACCTACCTATCTCTATCTATCTATCTACCTACCTACCTATCTGTATCTATCAATCTACCTACCTACCTATCTCTATCTATCTACCTACCTACCTACCTATCTCTATCTATCAATCTACCTACCTACCTATCTGTATCTATCTACCTACCTACCTATCTGTATCTATCAATCTATCTACCTACCTATCTCTATCTATCTATCTACCTACCTACATATCTGTATCTATATATCTACCTACCTACCTATCTGTATCTATCTATCTACCTACCTACCTATCTGTATCTATCAATCTACCTATCTACCTATCTCTATCTATCAATCTACCTACCTACCTATCTCTATCTATCTATCTACCTACCCACCTATCTGTATTTATCTACCTACCTACCTATCTCTATCTATCTATCTACATACCTACCTATCTCTATCTATCTATCTAACTACCTACCTATCTCTATCTATCTATCTACATACCTACCTATCTGTATCTATCAATCTACCTACCTACCTATCTCTATCTATCTATCTACCTACCTACATATCTGTATCTATATATCTACCTACCTACCTATCTGTATCTATCTATCTACCTATCTACCTATCTCTATCTATCAATCTACCTACCTACCGATCTGTATCTATCTATCTACCTACCTACCTATCTGTATCTATCAATCTACCTACCTACCTATCTCTTTCTATCAATCTACCTACCTACCTATCTGTATCTATCTATCTACCTACCTATCTATCTGTATCTATCAATCTACCTACCTACCTATCTCTATCCATCAATCTACCTACCTACCTATCTGTATCTATCTATCTACCTACCTACCTATCTGTATCTATCAATCTACCTACCTACCTATCTGTATCTATCTATCTACCTACCTACATATCTGTATCTATCTACCTACCTACCTACCTATCTCTATCTATCTATCTACCTACCTACCTATCTGTATCTATCTATCTACCTACCTACCTATCTCTATCTATCTATCTACCTACCTACCTATCTCTATCAATCTACCTACCTACCTATCTCTATCTATCTACCTACCTACCTATATGTATCTATCAATCTACCTACCTACCTACCTATCTCTATCTATCTATCTACCTACCCACCTATCTGTATTTATCTATCTACCTACCTATCTGTATCTATCTACCTACCTACCTACCTATCTCTATCTATCTACCTACCTACCTACCTATCTCTATCTATCAATCTACCTACCTATCTGTATCTATCAATCTACCTACCTACCTATCTCTATCTATCAATCTACCTACCTATCTGTATCTATCTATCTACCTACCTACCTATCTCTATCTATCTATCTACCTACCTACATATCTGTATCTATATATCTACCTACTTACCTATCTCTATCTATCTATCTACCTACCCACCTATCTGTATTTATCTATCTACCTACCTATCTGTATCTATCTACCTACCTACCTACCTATCTCTATCTATCTACCTACCTACCTACCTATCTCTATCTATCAATCTACCTACCTATCTGTATCTATCTACCTACCTACCTACCTACCTATCTGTATCTATCAATCTACCTACCTACCCATCTCTATCTATCAATCTACCTACCTATCTGTATCTATCTATCTACCTACCTACCTATCTGTATCTATCAATCTACCTACCTACCTATCTCTATCTATCTATCTACCTACCTATCTCTATCTATCTATCTACCTACCTACCTATCTGTATCTATCAATCTACCTACCTACCTATCTCTATCTATCTACCTACCTACCTACCTATCTCTATCTTTCAATCTACCTACCTACCTATCTGTATCTATCTACCTACCTACCTACCTATCTGTATCTATCAATCTATCTACCTACCTATCTCTATCTATCTATCTACCTACCTACATATCTGTATCTATATATCTACCTACCTACCTATCTGTATCTATCTATCTACCTATCTCTATCTATCAATCTACCTACCTACCTATCTCTATCTATCTATCTACCTACCCACCTATCTGTATTTATCTATCTACCTACCTATCTGTATCTATCTAACTACCTACCTACCTATCTCTATCTATCAATCTACCTACCTACCTATCTGTATCTATCAATCTACCTACCTACCTATCTGTATCTATCTACCTACCTACCTATCTGTATCTATCAATCTACCTACCTACCTATCTCTATCTATCTATCTACCTACCTACATATCTGTATCTATATATCTACCTACCTACCTATCTTTATCTATCTATCTACCTACCTACCTACCTATCTCTATCTATCTACCTACCTACCTATATGTATCTATCTACCTACCTACCTACCTATCTCTATCTATCTATCTACCTACCTACCTATCTCTATCTATCAATCTACCTACCTACCTATCTCTATCTATCAATCTACCTACCTACCTATCTGTATCTATCTATCTACCTACCTACTTATCTGTATCTATCAATCTACCTACCTACCTATCTCTATCTATCTATCTACCTACCTACATATCTGTATCTATATATCTACCTACCTACCTATCTGTATCTATCTATCTACCTATCTACCTATCTCTATCTATCAATCTACCTACCTACCTATCTCTATCTATAAATCTACCTACCTACCTATCTGTATCTATCTATCTACCTACCTACCTATCTGTATCTATCAATCTACGTAACTACCTATCTCTATCTATCAATCTACCTACCTACCTATCTCTATCTATCTACCTACCTACCTACCTACCTACCTATCTCTATCTATCAATCTACCTACCTATCTCTATCTATCTATCTACCTACCTACCTCTCTCTATCTATCTATCTACCTACCTACCTATCTCTATCTATCTACCTACCTACCTACCTATCCCTATCTATCAATCTACCTACCTACCTATCTCTATCTATCTATCTACCTACCTACCTATCTCTATCTATCAATCTACCTACCTACCTATCTGTATCTATCTATCTACCTATCTACCTATCTCTATCTATCAATCTACCTTCCTACCTATCTCTATTTATCTATCTACCTCCCTACCTATCTGTATCTATCAATCTACCTACCTACCTATCTCTATCTATCAATCTACCTATCTACTTATCACTATCTATCAATCTACCTACCTACCTATCTCTATCTATCTATCTACCTACCAACCTATCTCTATCTATCTACCTACCTACCTATATGTATCTATCTACCTACCTACCTACCTATCTCTATCTATCTATCTACCTACCTACCTATCTCTATCTATCAATCTACCTACCTACCTATCTCTATCTATCAATCTACCTACCTACCTATCTGTATCTATCTACCTACCTACCTATCTGTATCTATCAATCTACCTACCTACCTATCTCTATCTATCTATCTACCTACCTACATATCTCTATCTATCTATCTACCTACCTACATATCTGTATCTATATATCTACCTACCTACCTATCTGTATCTATCTATCTACCTATCTACCTATCTCTATCTATCAATCTATCTACCTACCAATCTCTATCTATCTATCTACCTACCTACATATCTGTATCTATATATCTACCTACCTACCTATCTGTATCTATCTATCTACCTATCTACCTATCTCTATCTATCAATCTACCTACCTACCTATCTCTATCTATCTATCTACCTACCCACCTATCTGTATTTATCTATCTACCTACCTATCTGTATCTATCTACCTACCTACCTACCTATCTCTATCTATCAATCTACCTACCTACCTATCTGTATCTATCAATCTACCTACCTACCTATCTCTATCTATCTATCTACCTACCTACATATCTGTATCTATATATCTACCTACCTACCTATCTGTATCTATCTACCTACCTACCTACCTATCTCTATCTATCTACCTACCTACCTACCTATATGTATCTATCTACCTACCTACCTACCTATCTCTATCTATCTATCTACCTACCTACCTATCTCTATCTATCAATCTACCTACCTACCTATCTCTATCTATCAATCTACCTACCTACCTATCTGTATCTATCTATCTACCTACCTACCTATCTGTATCTATCAATCTACCTACCTACCTATCTCTATCTATCTATCTACCTACCTACATATCTGTATCTATATATCTACCTACCTACCTATCTGTATCTATCTATCTACCTATCTACCTATCTCTATCTATCAATCTACCTACCTACCTATCTCTATCTATCAATCTACCTACCTACCTATCTGTATCTATCTATCTACCTACCTACCTATCTGTATCTATCAATCTACGTACCTACCTATCTCTATCTATCAATCTACCTACCTACCTATCTCTATCTATCTACCTACCTACCTACCTATCTCTATCTATCAATCTACCTACCTAACTATCTCTATCTATCTATCTACCTACCTACCTCTCTCTATCTATCTATCTACCTACCTACCTATCTCTATCTATCTACCTACCTACCTACCTATCCCTATCTATCAATCTACCTACCTACCTATCTCTATCTATCTACCTACCTACCTATCTCTATCTATCAATCTACCTACCTACCTATCTGTATCTATCAATCTACCTACCTACCTATCTCTATCTAGCTATCTACCTACCCACATATCTGTATTTATCTATCTACCTACCTATCTGTATATATCTACCTACCTACCTACCTATCTCTGTCTATCTATCTACCTACCTACCTATCTCTATCTATCAATCTACCTACCTACCTATCTGTATCTATCAATCTACCTACCTACCTATCTCTATCTATCTATCTACATACCTACCTATCTCTATCTATCAATCTACCTACCTACCTATCTGTTTCTATCAATCTACCTACCTACCTATCTCTATCTATCTAACTACCTACCTACCTATCTCTACCTATCAATCTACCTACCTACCTATCTGTATCTATCAATCTACCTACCTACCTATCTCTATCTATCTATCTACCTACCTACCTATCTCTATCTATCAATCTACCTACCTACCTATCTCTATCTATCTATCTACCTACCTACCTATCTCTATCTATCTATCTACCTACCTACCTATCTCTATCTATCTATCTACCTCCTACATATCTGTATCTATATATCTACCTACCTACTTATCTGTATCTATCTATCTACCTATCTACCTATCTCTATCTATCAATCTACCTACCTACCTATCTCTATCTATCTACCTACCCACCTATCTGTATATATCTATCTACCTACCTATCTGTATCTATCTACCTAACTACCTACCTATCTCTATCTATCTACTTACCTACCTACCTATCTCTATCTATCAATCTACCTACCTACCTATCTCTATCTATCTACCTACCCACATATCTGTATTTATCTATCTACCTACCTATCTGTATCTATCTACCTACCTACCTACCTACCTATCTCTATCTATCTATCTACCTACCTACCTATCTCTATCTATCAATCTACCTACCTACCTATCTGTATCTATCTACCTACCTATCTACCTATCTCTATCTATCAATCTACCTATCTACCTATCTCTATCTATCTATCTACCTACCCACCTATCTGTATATATCTATCTACCTACCTATCTGTATCTATCTACCTAACTACCTACCTATCTCTATCTATCTACCTACCTACCTACCTATCTCTATCTATCAATCTATCTACCTACCTATCTGTATCTATCAATCTACCTACCTACCTATCTGTATCTATCTACCTACCTACCTATCTCTATCTATCAATCTACCTACCTACTTATCTCTATCTATCTACCTACCTACCTACTTATCTCTATCTATCAATCTACCTACCTACCTATCTCTATCTATCTATCTACCTACCTACCTATCTCTACCTATCTACCTACCTACCTACCTATCTCTATCTATCAATCTACCTACCTACCTATCTCTATCTATCTATCTACCTACCTACCTATCTCTATCTATCTATCTACCTACCTACCTATCTCTATCTATCTATCTACCTACCTACATATCTCTATCTATATATCTACCTACCTACCTATCTGTATCTATCTATCTACCTATCTACCTATCTCTATCTATCAATCTACCTACCTACCTATCTGTTTCTATCAATCTACCTACCTACCTATCTCTATCTATCTAACTACCTACCTACCTATCTGTATCTATCAATCTACCTACCTACCTATCTCTATCTATCAATCTACGTACCTACCTATCTCTATCTATCTACCTACCTACCTACCTATCTCTATCTATCAATCTACCTACCTAACTATATCTATCTATCTATCTATCTACCTACCTACCTCTCTCTCTCTATCTATCTACCTACCTACCTATCTCTATCTATCTACCTACCTACCTACCTACCTACCTATCCCTATCTATCAATCTACCTACCTACCTATCTCTATCTATCTATCTACCTACCTACCTATCTCTATCTATCAATCTACCTACCTACCTATCTGTATCTATCTATCTACCTATCTACCTATCTCTATCTATCAATCTACCTACCTACCTATCTCTATCTATCTATCTACCTACCTACCTATCTCTATCTATCTATCTACCTACCTACCTATCTCTATCTATCTATCTACCTACCTACCTATCTGTATCTATATATCTACCTACCTACCTATCTGTATCTATCTATCTACCTATCTACCTATCTCTATCTATCAATCTACCTACCTACCTATCTCTATCTATCTATCTACCTACCCACCTATCTGTATTTATCTATCTACCTACCTATCTGTATCTATCTACCTACCTACCTACCTATCTCTATCTATCTATCTACCTACCTACCTATCTCTATCTATCAATCTACCTACCTACCTATCTCTATCTATCTATCTACCTACCCACATATCTGTATTTATCTATCTACCTACCTATCTGTATCTATCTACCTACCTACCTACCTATCTCTATCTATCAATCTACCTACCTACCTATCTGTATCTATCAATCTACCTACCTACCTATCTGTATCTATCAATCTACGTACCTACCTATCTCTATCTATCAATCTACCTACCTACCTATCTCTATCTATCTACCTACCTACCTACCTATCTCTATCTATCAATCTACCTACCTAACTATCTCTATCTATCTATCTACCTACCTACCTCTCTCTATCTATCTATCTACCTACCTACCTATCTCTATCTATCTACCTACCTACCTACCTATCCCTATCTATCAATCTACCTACCTACCTATCTCTATCTATCTACCTACCTACCTATCTCTATCTATCAATCTACCTACCTACCTATCTGTATCTATCAATCTACCTACCTACCTATCTCTATCTAGCTATCTACCTACCCACATATCTGTATTTATCTATCTACCTACCTATCTGTATATATCTACCTACCTACCTACCTATCTCTGTCTATCTATCTACCTACCTACCTATCTCTATCTATCAATCTACCTACCTACCTATCTGTATCTATCAATCTACCTACCTACCTATCTCTATCTATCTATCTACATACCTACCTATCTCTATCTATCAATCTACCTACCTACCTATCTGTTTCTATCAATCTACCTACCTACCTATCTCTATCTATCTAACTACCTACCTACCTATCTCTATCTATCAATCTACCTACCTACCTATCTGTATCTATCAATCTACCTACCTACCTATCTCTATCTATCTATCTACCTACCTACCTATCTCTATCTATCAATCTACCTACCTACCTATCTCTATCTATCTATCTACCTACCTACCTATCTCTATCTATCTATCTACCTACCTACCTATCTCTATCTATCTATCTACCTCCTACATATCTGTATCTATATATCTACCTACCTACCTATCTGTATCTATCTATCTACCTATCTACCTATCTCTATCTATCAATCTACCTACCTACCTATCTCTATCTATCTACCTACCCACCTATCTGTATATATCTATCTACCTACCTATCTGTATCTATCTACCTAACTACCTACCTATCTCTATCTATCTACTTACCTACCTACCTATCTCTATCTATCAATCTACCTACCTACCTATCTCTATCTATCTATCTACCTACCCACATATCTGTATTTATCTATCTACCTACCTATCTGTATCTATCTACCTACCTACCTACCTATCTCTATCTATCTATCTACCTACCTACCTATCTCTATCTATCAATCTACCTACCTACCTATCTGTATCTATCTACCTACCTATCTCTATCTATCTATCTACCTACCTACATATCTGTATCTATATATCTACCTACCTACCTATCTGTATCTATCTATCTACCTATCTACCTATCTCTATCTATCAATCTACCTATCTACCTATCTCTATCTATCTATCTACCTACCCACCTATCTGTATATATCTATCTACCTACCTATCTGTATCTATCTACCTAACTACCTACCTATCTCTATCTATCTACCTACCTACCTACCTATCTCTATCTATCAATCTATCTACCTACCTATCTGTATCTATCAATCTACCTACCTACCTATCTGTATCTATCTACCTACCTACCTATCTCTATCTATCAATCTACCTACCTACTTATCTCTATCTATCTACCTACCTACCTACTTATCTCTATCTATCAATCTACCTACCTACCTATCTCTATCTATCTATCTACCTACCTACCTATCTCTACCTATCTACCTACCTACCTACCTATCTCTATCTATCAATCTACCTACCTACCTATCTCTATCTATCTATCTACCTACCTACCTATCTCTATCTATCTATCTACCTACCTACCTATCTCTATCTATCTATCTACCTACCTACATATCTCTATCTATATATCTACCTACCTACCTATCTGTATCTATCTATCTACCTATCTACCTATCTCTATCTATCAATCTACCTACCTACCTATCTCTATCTATCAATCTACCTACCTACCTATCTGTATCTATCTATCTACCTACCTACCTATCTGTATCTATCAATCTACCTACCTACCTATCTCTATCTATCAATCTACGTACCTACCTATCTCTATCTATCTACCTACCTACCTACCTATCTCTATCTATCAATCTACCTACCTAACTATATCTATCTATCTATCTATCTACCTACCTACCTCTCTCTCTCTATCTATCTACCTACCTACCTATCTCTATCTATCTACCTACCTACCTACCTACCTACCTATCCCTATCTATCAATCTACCTACCTACCTATCTCTATCTATCTATCTACCTACCTACCTATCTCTATCTATCAATCTACCTACCTACCTATCTGTATCTATCTATCTACCTATCTACCTATCTCTATCTATCAATCTACCTACCTACCTATCTCTATCTATCTATCTACCTACCTACCTATCTCTATCTATCTATCTACCTACCTACCTATCTCTATCTATCTATCTACCTACCTACCTATCTGTATCTATATATCTACCTACCTACCTATCTGTATCTATCTATCTACCTATCTACCTATCTCTATCTATCAATCTACCTACCTACCTATCTCTATCTATCTATCTACCTACCCACCTATCTGTATTTATCTATCTACCTACCTATCTGTATCTATCTACCTACCTACCTACCTATCTCTATCTATCTATCTACCTACCTACCTATCTCTATCTATCAATCTACCTACCTACCTATCTCTATCTATCTATCTACCTACCCACATATCTGTATTTATCTATCTACCTACCTATCTGTATCTATCTACCTACCTACCTACCTATCTCTATCTATCTATCTACCTACCTACCTATCTCTATCTATCAATCTACCTACCTACCTATCTGTATCTATCAATCTACCTACCTACCTATCTCTATCTATCTATCTACCTACCTACCTATCTCTATCTATCAATCTACCTACCTACCTATCTGTATCTATCAATCTACCTACCTACCTATCTCTATCTATCTACCTACCTACCTACCTATCTCTATCTATCAATCTACCTACCTACCTATCTGTATCTATCAATCTACCTACCTACCTATCTCTATCTATCTATCTACCTACCTACATATCTGTATCTATATATCTACCTACCTACCTATCTCCATCTATCTATCTACCTACCTACCTATTTCTATCTATCTACCCACCTATCTCTATCTATCTATCTACATACCTACATATCCGTATCTATATATCTACCTACCTACCTATCTGTATCTATCTACCTACCTACCTACCTATCTCTATCTATCTACCTACCCACCTATCTGTATATATCTATCTACCTACCTATCTGTATCTATCTACCTAACTACCTACCTATCTCTATCTATCTACCTACCTACCTACCTATCTCTATCTATCAATCTATCTATCTACCTACCTATCTGTATCTATCAATCTACCTACCTACCTATCTGTATCTATCTACCTACCTACCTATCTCTATCTATCAATCTACCTACCTACTTATCTCTATCTATCTACCTACCTACCTACCTATCTCTATCTATCTATCTACCTACCCACCTATCTGTATATATCTATCTACCTACCTATCTGTATCTATCTACCTAACTACCTACCTATCTCTATCTATCTACCTACCTACCTACCTATCTCTATCTATCTACCTACCTACCTACCTATCTCTATCTATCAATCTACCTACCTACCTATCTCTATCTATCTATCTACCTACCTACCTATCTGTATCTATCTATCTACCTACCTACCTATCTGTATCTATCTACCTACCTACCTACCTATCTCTATCTATCAATCTACCTACCTACCTATCTCTATCTATCTATCTACCTACCTACCTATCTGTATCTATCTATCTACCTACCTACCTATCTGTATCTATCAATCTACCTACCTACCTATCTCCATCTATCAATCTACGTACCTACCTATCTCTATCTATCTATCTACCTACCTACCTATCTCTATCTATCAATCTACCTACCTAACTATCTCTATCTATCTATCTACCTACCTACCTCTCTCTATCTATCTATCTACCTACCTACCTATCTCTATCTACCTACCTACCTACCTATCCCTATCTATCAATCTACCTACCTACCTATCTCTATCTATCTATCTACCTACCTACCTATCTCTATCTATCTATCTACCTACCTACCTATCTCTATCTATCTATCTACCTACCTACCTATCTGTATCTATATATCTACCTACCTACCTATCTGTATCTATCAATCTACCTACCTACCTATCTCTATCTATCTATCTACCTACCCACCTATCTGTATATATCTATCTACCTACCTATCTGTATCTATCTACCTAACTACCTACCTATCTCTATCTATCTACCTACCTACCTACCTATCTCTATCTATCTACCTACCTACCTACCTATCTCTATCTATCAATCTACCTACCTACCTATCTCTATCTATCTATCTACCTACCTACCTATCTGTACCTATCTATCTACCTACCTACCTATCTCTATCTATCTACCTACCTACCTACCTATCTCTATCTATCAATCTACCTACCTACCTATCTCTATCTATCTATCTACCTACCTACCTATCTGTATCTATCTATCTACCTACCTACCTATCTGTATCTATCAATCTACCTACCTACCTATCTCTATCTATCAATCTACGTACCTACCTATCTCTATCTATCTACCTACCTACCTACCTATCTCTATCTATCAATCTACCTACCTAACTATCTCTATCTATCTATCTACCTACCTACCTCTCTCTATCTATCTATCTACCTACCTACCTATCTCTATCTATCTACCTACCTACCTACCTATCCCTATCTATCAATCTACCTACCTACCTATCTCTATCAATCTACCTACCTACCTATCTGTATCTATCTATCTACCTATCTACCTATCTCTATCTATCAATCTACCTACCTACCTATCTCTATCTATCTATCTACCTACCTACCTATCTCTATCTATCTATCTACCTACCTACCTATCTCTATCTATCTATCTACCTACCTACATATCTGTATCTATATATCTACCTACCTACCTATCTCCATCTATCTATCTACCTACCTACCTATTTCTATCTATCTACCCACCTATCTCTATCTATCTATCTACATACCTACATATCTGTATCTATATATCTACCTACCTACCTATCTGTATCTATCTATCTACCTACCTACCTATCTCTATCTATCTATCTACCTACCCACCTATCTGTATATATCTATCTACCTACCTATCTGTATCTATCTACCTAACTACCTACCTATCTCATTCTATCTACCTACCTACCTACCTATCTCTATCTATCAATCTATCTACCTACCTATCTGTATCTATCAATCTACCTACCTACCTATCTCTATCTATCTACCTACCTACCTATCTCTATCTATCAATCTACCTACCTACTTATCTCTATCTATCTACCTACCTACCTACCTATCTCTATCTATCTATCTACCTACCCACCTATCTGTATATATCTATCTACCTACCTATCTGTATCTATCTACCTAACTACCTACCTATCTCTATCTATCTACCTACCTACCTACCTATCTCTATCTATCTACCTACCTACCTACCTACCTATCTCTATCTATCAATCTACCTACCTACCTATCTCTATCTATCTATCTACCTACCTACCTATCTGTATCTATCTATCTACCTACCTACCTATCTCTATCTATCTACCTACCTACCTACCTATCTCTATCTATCAATCTACCTACCTACCTATCTCTATCTATCTATCTACCTACCTACCTATCTGTATCTATCTATCTACCTACCTACCTATCTGTATCTATCAATCTACCTACCTACCTATCTCTATCTATCAATCTACGTACCTACCTATCTCTATCTATCTATCTACCTACCTACCTATCTCTATCTATCAATCTACCTACCTAACTATCTCTATCTATCTATCTACCTACCTACCTCTCTCTATCTATCTATCTACCTACCTACCTATCTCTATCTACCTACCTACCTACCTATCCCTATCTATCAATCTACCTACCTACCTATCTCTATCTATCTATCTACCTACCTACCTATCTCTATCTATCTATCTACCTACCTACCTCTCTCTATCTATCTATCTACCTACCTACCTATCTGTATCTATCTATCTACCTACCTACCTATCTGTATCTATCAATCTACCTACCTACCTATCTCTATCTATCAATCTACGTACCTACCTATCTCTATCTATCTATCTACCTACCTACCTATCTCTATCTATCAATCTACCTACCTAACTATCTCTATCTATCTATCTACCTACCTACCTCTCTCTATCTATCTATCTACCTACCTACCTATCTCTATCTACCTACCTACCTACCTATCCCTATCTATCAATCTACCTACCTACCTATCTCTATCTATCTATCTACCTACCTACCTATCTCTATCTATCTATCTACCTACCTACCTCTCTCTATCTATCTACCTACCTACCTATCTGTATCTATATATCTACCTACCTACCTATCTGTATCTATCAATCTACCTACCTACCTATCTCTATCTATCTATCTACCTACCCACCTATCTGTATATATCTATCTACCTACCTATCTGTATCTATCTACCTAACTACCTACCTATCTCTATCTATCTACCTACCTACCTACCTATCTCTATCTATCTACCTACCTACCTACCTACCTACCTATCTCTATCTATCAATCTACCTACCTACCTATCTCTATCTATCTATCTACCTACCTACCTATCTGTATCTATCTATCTACCTACCTACCTATCTCTATCTATCTACCTACCTACCTACCTATCTCTATCTATCAATCTACCTACCTACCTATCTCTATCTATCTATCTACCTACCTACCTATCTGTATCTATCTATCTACCTACCTACCTATCTGTATCTATCAATCTACCTACCTACCTATCTCTATCTATCAATCTACGTACCTACCTATCTCTATCTATCTATCTACCTACCTACCTATCTCTATCTATCAATCTACCTACCTACCTAACTATCTCTATCTATCTATCTACCTACCTACCTCTCTCTATCTATCTATCTACCTACCTACCTATCTCTATCTACCTACCTACCTACCTATCCCTATCTATCAATCTACCTACCTACCTATCTCTATCTATCTATCTACCTACCTACCTATCTCTATCTATCTATCTACCTACCTACCTCTCTCTATCTATCTATCTACCTACCTACCTATCTGTATCTATATATCTACCTACCTACCTATCTGTATCTATCAATCTACCTACCTACCTATCTCTATCTATCTATCTACCTACCCACCTATCTGTATATATCTATCTACCTACCTATCTGTATCTATCTACCTAACTACCTACCTATCTCTATCTATCTACCTACCTACCTACCTATCTCTATCTATCTACCTACCTACCTACCTATCTCTATCTATCAATCTACCTACCTACCTATCTCTATCTATCTATCTACCTACCTACCTATCTGTACCTATCTATCTACCTACCTACCTATCTCTATCTATCTACCTACCTACCTACCTATCTCTATCTATCAATCTACCTACCTACCTATCTCTATCTATCTATCTACCTACCTACCTATCTGTATCTATCTATCTACCTACCTACCTATCTGTATCTATCAATCTACCTACCTACCTATCTCTATCTATCAATCTACGTACCTACCTATCTCTATCTATCTACCTACCTACCTACCTATCTCTATCTATCAATCTACCTACCTAACTATCTCTATCTATCTATCTACCTACCTACCTATCTCTATCTATCTACCTACCTACCTACCTATCCCTATCTATCAATCTACCTACCTACCTATCTCTATCTATCTATCTACCTACCTACCTATCTCTATCAATCTACCTACCTACCTATCTGTATCTATCTATCTACCTATCTACCTATCTCTATCTATCAATCTACCTACCTACCTATCTCTATCTATCTACCTACCTACCTATCTCTATCTATCTATCTACCTACCTACCTATCTCTATCTATCTATCTACCTACCTACCTATCTGTATCTATATATCTACCTACCTACGTATCTGTATCTATCAATCTACCTACCTACCTATCTCTATCTATCTATCTACCTACCTACCTATCTCTATCTATCTATCTACCTACCTACCTATCTCTATCTATCAATCTACCTACCTACCTATCTGTATCTATCTATCTACATACCTACCTATCTCTATCTATCTATCTACCTACCTACCTATCTCTATCTATCAATCTACCTACCTACATATCTGTATCTATATATCTACCTACCTACCTATCTCTATCTATCTATCTACCTACCTACCTATCTCTATCTATCTACCTACCTATCTCTATCTATCTATCTACCTACCTACATATCTGTATCTATATATCTACCTACCTACCTATCTGTATCTATCTATCTACCTATCTCTATCTATCAATCTACCTACCTACCTATCTGTATCTATCAATCTACCTACCTACCTATCTGTATCTATCTACCTACCTACCTATCTCTATCTATCAATCTACCTACCTACTTATCTCTATCTATCTACCTACCTACCTACCTATCTCTATCTATCTATCTATCTATCTATCTACCTACCTACCTATCTCTATCTATCTATCTACCTACCTACCTATCTCTATCTATCTACCTACCTACCTACCTATCTCTATCTATCAATCTACCTACCTACCTATCTCTATCTATCTATCTACCTACCTACCTATCTCTATCTATCTATCTACCTACCTACCTATCTCTATCTATCAATCTACCTACCTACCTATCTGTATCTATCTACCTACTTACCTACCTATCTCTATCTATCAATCTACCTACCTACCTATCTCTATCTATCTTCCTACCTACCTACCTATCTCTATCTATCAATCTACCTACCTACCTATCTCTATCTATCTATCTACCTACCTACCAATCTTTATCTATCTATCTACCTACCTACCTATCTCTATCTATCTACCTACCTACCTACCTATCTCTATCTATCAATCTACCTACCTACCTATCTCTATATATCTATCTACCTACCTACCTATCTCTATCTACCTACCTACCTATCTCTATCTATCAATCTACCTACCTACCTATCTGTATCTATCTATCTACCTACCTACCTATCTGTATCTATCTATCTACCTACCTACCTGCCTGTATCTATCTATCTACCTATCTACCTATCTCTATCTATCTATCTACCTACCTACCTATCTCTATCAATCTACCTACCTACCTATCTCTATCTATCTACCTACCTACCTATCTGTATCTATCAATCTACCTACCTACCTATCTCTATCTATCTATCTACCTACCCACCTATCTGTATTTATCTATCTACCTACCTATCTGTATCTATCTACCTACCTACCTACCTATCTCTATCTATCTACCTACCTACCTACCTATCTCTATCTATCAATCTACCTACCTATCTGTATCTATCAATCTACCTACCTACCTATCTCTATCTATCAATCTACCTACATATCTGTATCTATCTATCTACCTACCTACATATCTCTATCTATCTATCTACCTACCTACATATCTGTATCTATATATCTACCTACTTACCTATCTCTATCTATCTATCTACCTACCCACCTATCTGTATTTATCTATCTACCTACCTATCTGTATCTATCTACCTACCTACCTACCTATCTCTATCTATCTACCTACCTACCTACCTATCTCTATCTATCAATCTACCTACCTATCTGTATCTATCTACCTACCTACCTACCTATCTGTATCTATCAATCTACCTACCTACCCATCTCTATCTATCAATCTACCTACCTACCTATCTCTATCTATCTATCTACCTACCCACCTATCTGTATTTATCTATCTACCTACCTATCTGTATCTATCTACCTACCTACCTACCTATCTCTATCTATCTACCTACCTACCTACCTACCTATCTCTATCTATCAATCTACCTACCTATCTGTATCTATCTATCTACCTACCTACCTATCTGTATCTATCAATCTACCTACCTACCTACCTATCTCTATCTATCAATCTACCTACCTATCTGTATCTATCTATCTACCTAGCTACCTATCTCTATCTATCTATCTACCTACCTACATATCTGTATCTATATATCTACCTACCAACCTATCTCTATCTATCTACCTACCTACCTATCTCTATCTATCTATCTACCTACCTATCTCTATCTATCTATCTACCTACCTACCTATCTGTATCTATCAATCTACCTACCTACCTATCTCTATCTATCTACCTACCTACCTACCTATCTCTATCTATCAATCTACCTACCTACCTATCTGTATCTATCTACCTACCTACCTATCTATCTGTATCTATCAATCTATCTACCTACCTATCTCTATCTATCTATCAACCTACCTACATATCTGTATCTATATATCTACCTACCTACCTATCTGTATCTATCTATCTACCTATCTCTATCTATCAATCTACCTACCTACCTATCTCTATCTATCTATCTACCTACCCACCTATCTGTATTTATCTATCTACCTACCTATCTGTATCTATCTACCTACCTACCTATCTCTATCTATCTACCTACCTACCTACCTATCTCTATCTATCAATCTACCTACCTATCTGTATCTATCTACCTACCTACCTACCTATCTGTATCTATCAATCTATCTACCTACCCATCTCTATCTATCAATCTACCTACCTACCTATCTCTATCTATCTATCTACCTACCCACCTATCTGTATTTATCTATCTACCTACCTATCTGTATCTATCTACCTACCTACCTACCTATCTCTATCTATCTACCTACCTACCTACCTACCTATCTCTATCTATCAATCTACCTACCTATCTGTATCTATCTATCTACCTACCTACCTATCTGTATCTATCAATCTACCTACCTACCTATCTCTATCTATCAATCTACCTACCTATCTGTATCTATCTATCTACCTAGCTACCTATCTCTATCTATCTATCTACCTACCTACATATCTGTATCTATATATCTACCTACCAACCTATCTCTATCTATCTATCTACCAACCTACCTATCTCTATCTATCTATCTACCTACCTATCTCTATCTATCTATCTACCTACCTACCTATCTGTATCTATCAATCTACCTACCTACCTATCTCTATCTATCTACCTACCTACCTACCTATCTCTATCTATCAATCTACCTACCTACCTATCTGTATCTATCTACCTACCTACCTACCTATCTGTATCTATCAATCTATCTACCTACCTATCTCTATCTATCTATCAACCTACCTACATATCTGTATCTATATATCTACCTACCTACCTATCTGTATCTATCTATCTACCTATCTCTATCTATCAATCTACCTACCTACCTATCTCTATCTATCTATCTATCTACCCACCTATCTGTATTTATCTATCTACCTACCTATCTGTATCTATCTACCTACCTACCTACCTATCTCTATCTATCAATCTACCTACCTACCTATCTGTATCTATCAATCTACCTACCTACCTATCTGTATCTATCTACTTACCTACCTATCTGTATCTATCAATCTACCTACCTACCTATCTCTATCTATCTATCTACCTACCTACATATCTGTATCTATACATCTACCTACCTACCTATCTTTATCTATCTATCTACCTACCTACCTACCTATCTCTATCTATCTACCTACCTACCTATATGTATCTATCTACCTACCTACCTACCTATCTCTATCTATCTATCTATCTACCTACCTATCTCTATCTATCATCTACCTACCTACCTATCTCTATCTATCAATCTACCTACCTACCTATCTGTATCTATCTATCTACCTACCTACTTATCTCTATCTATCAATCTACCTACCTACCTATCTCTATCTATCTATCTACCTACCTACATATCTGTATCTATTATCTACCTACCTACCTATCTGTATCTATCTATCTACCTATCTACCTATCTCTATCTATCAATCTACCTACCTACCTATCTCTATCTATAAATCTACCTACCTACCTATCTGTATCTATCTATCTACCTACCTACCTATCTGTATCTATCAATCTACGTACCTACCTATCTCTATCTATCAATCTACCTACCTACCTATCTCTATCTATCTACCTACCTACCTACCTACCTACCTACCTACCTATCTCTATCTATCAATCTACCTACCTATCTCTATCTATCTATCTACCTACCTACCTCTCTCTATCTATCTATCTACCTACCTACCTATCTCTATCTATCTACCTACCTACCTACCTATCCCTATCTATCAATCTACCTACCTACCTATCTCTATCTATCTATCTACCTACCTACCTATCTCTATCTATCAATCTACCTACCTGACCTATCTGTATCTATCTATCTACCTATCTACCTATCTCTATCTATCAATCTACCTACCTACCTATCTCTATCTATCTATCTACGTACCTACCTATCTGTATCTATCAATCTACCTACCTACCTATCTCTATCTATCAATCTACCTATCTACCTATCACTATCTATCAATCTACCTACCTATCTCTATCTATCTATCTACCTACCTACCTACCTATCTCTATCTATCTACCTACCTACCTATATGTATCTATCTACCTACCTACCTACCTATCTCTATCTATCTATCTACCTACCTACCTATCTCTATCTATCAATCTACCTACCTACCTATCTCTATCTATCAATCTACCTACCTACCTATCTGTATCTATCTATCTACCTACCTACCTATCTGTATCTATCAATCTACCTACCTACCTATCTCTATCTATCTATCTACCTACCTACATATCTCTATCTATCTATCTACCTACCTACATATCTGTATCTATCTATCTACCTACCTACCTATCTGTATCTATCTATCTACCTATCTACCTATCTCTATCTATCAATCTATCTACCTACCTATCTCTATCTATCTATCTACCTACCTACATATCTGTATCTATATATCTACCTACCTACCTATCTGTATCTATCTATCTACCTATCTACCTATCTCTATCTATCAATCTACCTACCTACCTATCTCTATCTATCTATCTACCTACCCACCTATCTGTATTTATCTATCTACCTACCTATCTGTATCTATCTACCTACCTACCTACCTATCTCTATCTATCAATCTACCTACCTACCTATCTGTATCTATCAATCTACCTACCTACCTATCTGTATCTATCTACCTACCTACCTATCTGTATCTATCAATCTACCTACCTACCTATCTCTATCTAGTCTATCTACCTACCTACATATCTGTATCTATATATCTACCTAACTACCTATCTGTATCTATCTATCTACCTACCTACCTACCTATCTCTATCTATCTACCTACCTACCTATATGTATCTATCTACCTACCTACCTACCTATCTCTATCTATCTATCTACCTACCTACCTATCTCTATCTATCAATCTACCTACCTACCTATCTGTATCTATCTATCTACCTACCTACCTATCTGTATCTATCAATCTACCTACCTACCTATCTCTATCTATCTATCTACCTACCTACATATCTGTATCTATATATCTACCTACCTACCTATCTGTATCTATCTATCTACCTATCTACCTATCTCTATCTATCAATCTACCTACCTACCTATCTCTATCTATCAATCTACCTACCTACCTATCTGTATCTATCTATCTACCTACCTACCTATCTGTATCTATCAATCTACGTACCTACCTATCTCTATCTATCAATCTACCTACCTACCTATCTCTATCTATCTACCTACCTACCTACCTATCTCTATCTATCAATCTACCTACCTAACTATCTCTATCTATCTATCTACCTACCTACCGCTCTCTATCTATCTATCTACCTACCTACCTATCTCTATCTATCTACCTACCTACCTACCTATCCCTATCTATCAATCTACCTACCTACCTATCTCTATCTATCTACCTACCTACCTATCTCTATCTATCAATCTACCTACCTACCTATCTGTATCTATCAATCTACCTACCTACCTATCTCTATCTAGCTATCTACCTACCCACATATCTGTATTTATCTATCTACTACCTATCTGTATCTATCTACCTACCTACCTACCTATCTCTGTCTATCTATCTACCTACCTACCTATCTCTATCTATCAATCTACCTACCTACCTATCTGTATCTATCTATCTACCTACCTACCTATCTGTATCTATCAATCTACGTACCTACCTATCTCTATCTATCAATCTACCTACCTACCTATCTCTATCTATCTACCTACCTACCTACCTATCTCTATCTATCAATCTACCTACCTAACTATCTCTATCTATCTATCTACCTACCTACCGCTCTCTATCTATCTATCTACCTACCTACCTATCTCTATCTATCTACCTACCTACCTACCTATCCCTATCTATCAATCTACCTACCTACCTATCTCTATCTATCTACCTACCTACCTATCTCTATCTATCAATCTACCTACCTACCTATCTGTATCTATCAATCTACCTACCTACCTATCTCTATCTAGCTATCTACCTACCCACATATCTGTATTTATCTATCTACCTACCTATCTGTATCTATCTACCTACCTACCTATCTCTGTCTATCTATCTACCTACCTACCTATCTCTATCTATCAATCTACCTACCCTACCTATCTGTATCTATCAATCTACCTACCTACCTATCTCTATCTATCTAACTACCTACCTACCTATCTCTATCTATCAATCTACCCTACCTACCTATCTGTATCTATCAATCTACCTACCTACCTATCTCTATCTATCTATCTACCTACCTACCTATCTCTATCTATCAATCTACCTACCTACCTATCTCTATCTATCTATCTATCTACCTACCTACCTATCTCTATCTATCTATCTACCTACCTACCCCTATCTCTATCTATCTATCTACCTACCTACATATCTGTATCTATATATCTACCTACCTACCTATCTGTATCTATCTATCTACCTATCTACCTATCTCTATCTATCAATCTACCTACCTACCTATCTCTATCTATCTACCTACCCACCTATCTGTATATATCTATCTACCTACCTATCTGTATCTATCTACCTAACTACCTACCTATCTCTATCTATCTACTTACCTACCTACCTATCTCTATCTATCAATCTACCTACCTACCTATCTCTATCTATCTATCTACCTACCCACATATCTGTATTTATCTATCTACCTACCTATCTGTATCTATCTACCTACCTACCTACCTATCTCTATCTATCTATCTACCTACCTACCTATCTCTATCTATCAATCTACCTACCTACCTATCTGTATCTATTCTACTACCTACCTATCTCTATCTATCTATCTACCTACCTACATATCTGTATCTATATATCTACCTACCTACCTATCTGTATCTATATATCTACCTATCTACCTATCTCTATCTATCAATCTACCTATCTACCTATCTCTATCTATCTATCTACCTACCCACCTATCTGTATATATCTATCTACCTACCTATCTGTATCTATCTACCTAACTACCTACCTATCTCTATCTATCTACCTACCTACCTACCTATCTCTATCTATCAATCTATCCTACCTACCTATCTGTATCTATCAATCTACCTACCTACCTATCTGTATCTATCAAACTACCTACCTACCTATCTGTATCTATCTATCTACCTACCTACCTACCTATCTCTATCAATCTATCTACCTACCTATCTGTATCTATCAATCTACCTACCTACCTATCTCTATCTATCAATCTACCTACCTACCTATCTCTATCTATCAATCTACCTACCTACCTATCTGTATCTATCTATCTACCTATCTACCTATCTCTATCTATCAATCTACCTACCTACCTATCTCTATCTATCTATCTACCTACCTACCTATCTCTATCTATCTATCTACCTACCTACCTATCTCTATCTATCTATCTACCTACCTACCTATCTGTATCTATATATCTACCTACCTACCTATCTGTATCTATCTATCTACCTATCTACCTATCTCTATCTATCAATCTACCTACCTACCTATCTCTATCTATCTATCTACCTACCCACCTATCTGAATTTATCTATCTACCTACCTATCTGTATCTATCTACCTACCTACCTACCTATCTCTATCTATCTATCTACCTACCTACCTATCTCTATCTATCAATCTACCTACCTACCTATCTCTATCTATCTACCTACCCACATATCTGTTTTTATCTATCTACCTACCTATCTGTATCTATCTACCTACCTACCTACCTATCTCTATCTATCTATCTACCTACCTACCTATCTCTATCTATCAATCTACCTACCTACCTATCTGTATCTATCAATCTATCCTACCTACCTATCTCTATCTATCTATCTACCTACCTACCTATCTCTATCTATCAATCTACCTACCTACCTATCTGTATCTATCAATCTACCTACCTACCTATCTCTATCTATCTACCTACCTACCTACCTATCTCTATCTATCAATCTACTACCTACCTATCTGTATCTATCAATCTACCTACCTACCTATCTCTATCTATCTATCTACCTACTACATATCTGTATCTATATATCTCTACCTACCTACCTATCTCCATCTATCTATCTACCTACCTACCTATTTCTATCTATCTACCCCACCTATCTCTATCTATCTATCTACTATCCTACATATCTGTATCTATATATCTACCTACCTACCTATCTGTATCTATCTATCTACCTACCTACCTATCTCTATCTATCTATCTACCTACCCACCTATCTGTATATATCTATCTACCTACCTATCTGTATCTATCTACCTAACTACCTACCTATCTCTATCTATCTACCTACCTACCTACCTATCTCTATCTATCAATCTATCTACCTACCTATCTGTATCTATCAATCTACCTACCTACCTATCTGTATCTATCTACCTACCTACCTATCTCTATCTATCAATCTACCTACCTACTTATCTCTATCTATCTACCTACCTACCTACCTATCTCTATCTATCTATCTACCTACCCACCTATCTGTATATATCTATCTACCTACCTATCTGTATCTATCTACCTAACTACCTACCTATCTCTATCTATCTACCTACCTACCTACCTATCTCTATCTATCTACCTACCTACCTACCTATCTCTATCTATCAATCTACCTACCTACCTATCTCTATCTATCTATCTATCTACTACCTACCTATCTGTATCTATCTATCTACCTACCTACCTATCTCTATCTATCTACCTACCTACCTACCTATCTCTATCTATCAATCTACCTACCTACCTATCTCTATCTATCTATCTACCTACCTACCTATCTGTATCTATCTACCTACCTACCTATCTCTATCTATCAATCTACCTACCTACCTATCTCTATCTATCTATCTAACCTACCTACCTATCTGTATCTATCAATCTACCTACCTATCTATCTCTATCTATCTATCTACCTACCTTCATATCTGTATCTATATATCTACCTACCTACCTATCTCTATCTATAAATCTACCTACCTACCTATCTCTATCTATCTACCTACCTATCTCTATCTATCTATCTACCTACCTACCTATCTGTACCTATCTATCTACCTACCTACCTATCTGTATCTATCTATCTACCTACCTACCTATCTGTATCTATCTATCTACCTATCTACCTATCTCTATCTATCAATCTACCTACCTACCTATCTCTATCTATCTATCTACCTACCTACCTATCTCTATCTATCTATCTACCTACCTACCTATCTCTATCTATCTACCTACCTACCTATCTGTATCTATATATCTACCTACCTACCTATCTGTATGTATCAATCTACCTACCTACCTATCTCTATCTATCTATCTACCTACCTACCTATCTCTATCTATTTATCTACCTACCTACCTATCTCTATCAATCTACCTACCTACCTATCTGTATCTATCTATCTACATACCTACCTATCTCTATCTATCTATCTACCTACCTACCTATCTCTATCTATCAATCTACCTACCTACATATCTGTATCTATATATCTACCTACCTACCTATCTCTATCTATCTATCTACCTACCTACCTATCTCTATCTATCTACCTACCTATCTCTATCTATCTATCTACCTACCTACATATCTGTATCTATATATCTACCTACCTACCTATCTGTATCTATCTATCTACCTATCTCTATCTATCAATCTACCTACCTACCTATCTGTATCTATCAATCTACCTACCTACCTATCTGTATCTATCTACCTACCTACCTATCTCTATCTATCAATCTACCTACCTACTTATCTCTATCTATCTACCTACCTACCTACCTATCTCTATCTATCTATCTACCTACCTACCTATCTCTATCTATCTATCTACCTACCTACCTATCTCTATCTATCTACCTACCTACCTACCTATCTCTATCTATCAATCTACCTACCTACCTATCTCTATCTATCTATCTACCTACCTACCTATCTCTATCTATCTATCTACCTACCTACCTATCTCTATCTATCAATCTACCTACCTACCTATCTGTATCTATCTACCTACTTACCTACCTATCTCTATCTATCAATCTACCTACCTACCTATCTCTATCTATCTTCCTACCTACCTACCTATCTCTATCTATCAATCTACCTACCTACCTATCTCTATCTATCTATCTACCTACCTACCTATCTGTATCTATCTATCTACCTACCCACCTATCTGTATTTATCTATCTACCTACCTATCTGTATCTATCTTCCTAACTACCTACCTATCTGTATTTATCTATCTACCTACCTATCTGTATCTATCTACCTAATCTATCTACCTACCTATCTGTATCTATCTACCTAACTACCTACCTATCTGTATCTATCTATCTACCTACCTACCTATCTCTATCTATCAATCTACCTACCTACCTATCTCTATGTATCAATCTACCTACCTACCTATCTGTATCTATCAATCTACCTACCTATCTATCTCTATCTATCTATCTATCTATCTACCTACCTTCATATCTGTATCTATATATCTACCTACCTACCTATCTCTATCTATAAATCTACCTACCTACCTATCTCTATCTATCTACCTACCTATCTCTATCTATCTATCTACCTACCTACCTATCTGTATCTATCAATCTACCTACCTACCTATCTGTATCTATCTACTATCTACCTACATATCTCTATCTATCTATCTACCTACCTACCTATCTCTATCTATCTATCTACCTACCTACCTATCTGTATCTATATATCTACCTACCTACCTATCTCTATCTATCTATCTACCTACCTACCTATCTCTATCTATCTATCTACCTACCTATCTCTATCTATCTATCTACCTACCTACCTATCTCTATCTATCTATCTACCTACCTACTCTATCTATCTACCTACTACCTACTATCTGTATCTATCAATCTACCTACCTACCTATCTCTATCTATCTATCTATCCTACCTACCTACTATCTTTATCTATCTATCTACCTACCTACCTATCTCTATCTATCTATCTACCTACCTACCTATCTGTATCTATATATCTACCTACCTACCTATCTGTATCTATCTATCTACCTATCTACCTATCTCTATCTATCTACCTATCTACCTACCTATCTCTATCTATCTATCTACCTACCTACCTATCTGTATCTATATATACTACCTACCTATCTATCTACCTACCTATCTCTATCTATTATCTACCTACCTACCTATCTCTATCAATCTACCTACCTACCTATCTGTATCTATCTATCTACATACCTACCTATCTCTATCTATCTATCTACCTACCTACCTATCTCTATCTATCTATCTACCTACCTACATATCTGTATCTATATATCTACCTACCTACCTATCTCTATCTATCTATCTACCTACCTACCTATCTCTATCTATCTACCTACCTATCTCTATCTATCTATCTACCTACCTACATATCTGTATCTATATATCTACCTACCTACCTATCTGTATCTATCTATCTACCTATCTCTATCTATCAATCTACCTACCTACCTATCTGTATCTATCAATCTACCTACCTACCTATCTGTATCTATCTACCTACCTACCTATCTCTATCTATCAATCTACCTACCTACTTATCTCTATCTATCTCCTACCTACCTACCTATCTCTATCTATCTACCTACCTACCTATCTCTATCTATCTATCTACCTACCTACCTATCTCTATCTATCTACCTACCTACCTACCTATCTCTATCTATCAATCTACTACCTACCTATCTCTATCTATCTATCTACCTACCTACCTATCTCTATCTATCTATCTACCTACCTACCTATCTCTATCTATCAATCTACCTACCTACCTATCTGTATCTATCTACCTACTTATCTACCTATCTCTATCTATCAATCTACCTACCTACCTATCTCTATCTATCTTCCTACCTACCTACCTATCTCTATCTATCAATCTACCTACCTACCTATCTCTATCTATCTATCTACCTACCTACCTATCTGTATCTATCTATCTACCTACCTACCTATCTCTATCTATCTACCTACCTACCTACCTATCTCTATCTATCAATCTACCTACCTACCTATCTCTATATATCTATCTACCTACCTACCTATCTCTATCTATCTATCTACCTACCTACCTATCTCTATCTATCAATCTACCTACCTACCTATCTGTATCTATCTATCTACCTACCTACCTATCTGTATCTATATATCTACCTACCTACCTGCCTGTATCTATCTATCTACCTATCTACCTATCTCTATCTATCAATCTACCTACCTACCTATCTCTATCTATCTATCTACCTACCCACCTATCTGTATTTATCTATCTACCTACCTATCTGTATCTATCTTCCTAACTACCTACCTATCTGTATTTATCTATCTACCTACCTATCTGTATCTATCTACCTAACTACCTACCTATCTGTATCTATCTATCTACCTACCTACCTATCTCTATCTATCAATCTACCTACCTACCTATCTCTATGTATCAATCTACCTACCTACCTATCTGTATCTATCAATCTACCTACCTATCTATCTCTATCTATCTATCTATCTATCTACCTACCTTCATA
This sequence comes from Crotalus helleri, assembly GCA_024509115.1. Classification (NCBI taxonomy): domain Eukaryota; kingdom Metazoa; phylum Chordata; class Lepidosauria; order Squamata; family Viperidae; genus Crotalus; species Crotalus helleri. The sequence goes on from JAKSXO010000146.1 coordinate 277,772, forward strand.
TCTGTATCTATATATCTACCTACCTACCTATCTCTATCTATAAATCTACCTACCTACCTATCTCTATCTATCTACCTACCTATCTCTATCTATCTATCTACCTACCTACCTATCTGTATCTATCAATCTACCTACCTACCTATCTGTATCTATCTACCTATCTACCTACATATCTCTATCTATCTATCTACCTACCTACCTATCTCTATCTATCTATCTACCTACCTACCTATCTGTATCTATATATCTACCTACCTACCTATCTCTATCTATCTATCTACCTACCTACCTATCTCTATCTATCTATCTACCTACCTATCTCTATCTATCTATCTACCTACCTACCTATCTCTATCTATCTATCTACCTACCTATCTCTATCTATCTACCTACCTACCTACCTATCTGTATCTATCAATCTACCTACCTACCTATCTCTATCTATCTATCTATCTATCTATCTACCTACCTACCTATCTTTATCTATCTATCTACCTACCTACCTATCTCTATCTATCTATCTACCTACCTACCTATCTGTATCTATATATCTACCTACCTACCTATCTGTATCTATCTATCTACCTATCTACCTATCTCTATCTATCTACCTATCTACCTACCTATCTCTATCTATCTATCTATCTACCTACCTACCTATCTGTATCTATCAATCTACCTACCTACCTATCTCTATCTATCTATCTACCTATCTACCTATCTCTATCTATCAATCTACCTACCTACCTATCTCTATCTATCTATCTATCTACCTACCTACCTATCTGTATCTATCAATCTACCTACCTACCTATCTCTATCTATCTATCTACCTATCTCTATCTATCAATCTATCTACCTACCTATCTCTATCTATCTATCTACCTACCTACCTATCTGTACCTATCTATCTACATACCTACCTATCTGTATCTATCTATCTACCTACCTACCTATCTGTATCTATCTATCTACCTATCTACCTATCTCTATCTATCAATCTACCTACCTACCTATCTCTATCTATCTATCTATCTACCTACCTACCTATCTCTATCTATCTATCTACCTACCTACCTATCTCTATCTATCTACCTACCTACCTATCTGTATCTATATATCTACCTACCTACCTATCTGTATGTATCAATCTACCTACCTACCTATCTCTATCTATCTATCTACCTACCTACCTATCTCTATCTATTTATCTACCTACCTACCTATCTCTATCAATCTACCTACCTACCTATCTGTATCTATCTATCTACATACCTACCTATCTCTATCTATCTATCTACCTACCTACCTATCTCTATCTATCAATCTACCTACCTACATATCTGTATCTATATATCTACCTACCTACCTATCTCTATCTATCTATCTACCTACCTACCTATCTCTATCTATCTACCTACCTATCTCTATCTATCTATCTACCTACCTACATATCTGTATCTATATATCTACCTACCTACCTATCTGTATCTATCTATCTACCTATCTCTATCTATCAATCTACCTACCTACCTATCTGTATCTATCAATCTACCTACCTACCTATCTGTATCTATCTACCTACCTACCTATCTCTATCTATCAATCTACCTACCTACTTATCTCTATCTATCTACCTACCTACCTACCTATCTCTATCTATCTATCTACCTACCTACCTATCTCTATCTATCTATCTACCTACCTACCTATCTCTATCTATCTACCTACCTACCTACCTATCTCTATCTATCTATCTACCTACCTACCTATCTCTATCTATCTATCTACCTACCTACCTATCTCTATCTATCAATCTACCTACCTACCTATCTGTATCTATCTACCTACTTACCTACCTATCTCTATCTATCAATCTACCTACCTACCTATCTCTATCTATCTTCCTACCTACCTACCTATCTCTATCTATCAATCTACCTACCTACCTATCTCTATCTATCTATCTACCTACCTACCTATCTGTATCTATCTATCTACCTACCTACCTATCTCTATCTATCTACCTACCTACCTACCTATCTCTATCTATCAATCTACCTACCTACCTATCTCTATATATCTATCTACCTACCTACCTATCTCTATCTATCTATCTACCTACCTACCTATCTCTATCTATCAATCTACCTACCTACCTATCTGTATCTATCTATCTACCTACCTACCTATCTGTATCTATATATCTACCTACCTACCTGCCTGTATCTATCTATCTACCTATCTACCTATCTCTATCTATCAATCTACCTACCTACCTATCTCTATCTATCTATCTACCTACCCACCTATCTGTATTTATCTATCTACCTACCTATCTGTATCTATCTTCCTACCTACCTATCTGTATTTATCTATCTACCTACCTATCTGTATCTACCTAACTACCTACCTATCTGTATCTATCTATCTACCTACCTACCTATCTCTATCTATCAATCTACCTACCTACCTATCTCTATGTATCAATCTACCTACCTACCTATCTGTATCTATCAATCTACCTACCTATCTATCTCTATCTATCTATCTATCTACCTACCTTCATATCTGTATCTATATATCTACCTACCTACCTATCTCTATCTATCAATCTACCTACCTACCTATCTCTATCTATCTACCTACCTATCTCTATCTATCTATCTACCTACCTACCTATCTGTATCTATCAATCTACCTACCTACCTATCTGTATCTATCTACCTATCTACCTACATATCTCTATCTATCTATCTACCTACCTACCTATCTCTATCTATCTATCTACCTACCTACCTATCTGTATCTATATATCTACCTACCTACCTATCTCTATCTATCTATCTACCTACTTACCTATCTCTATCTATCTATCTACCTACCTATCTCTATCTATCTATCTACCTACCTACCTATCTCTATCTATCTATCTACCTACCTATCTCTATCTATCTACCTACCTACCTACCTATCTGTATCTATCAATCTACCTACCTACCTATCTCTATCTATCTATCTATCTATCTATCTATCTACCTACCTACCTATCTTTATCTATCTATCTACCTACCTACCTATCTCTATCTATCTATCTACCTACCTACCTATCTGTATCTATATATCTACCTACCTACCTATCTGTATCTATCTATCTATCTATCTACCTATCTCTATCTATCTACCTATCTACCTACCTATCTCTATCTATCTATCTATCTACCTACCTACCTATCTGTATCTATCAATCTACCTACCTACCTATCTCTATCTATCTATCTACCTATCTACCTATCTCTATCTATCAATCTACCTACCTACCTATCTCTATCTATCTATCTATCTACCTACCTACCTATCTGTATCTATCTATCTACCTACCTACCTATCTCTATCTATCTATCTACCTACCTACCTATCTGTATTTATATATCTACCTACCTACCTATCTGTATCTATCTATCTACCTATCTACCTATCTCTATCTATCAATCTACCTACCTACCTATCTCTATCTATCTATCTACGTACCCACCTATCTGTATTTATATATCTACCTACCTACCTATCTGTATCTATCAATCTACCTACCTACCTATCTGTATCTATCTATCTACCTACCTACCTATCTGTATCTATCAATCTACCTACATACCTATCTCTATCTATCTATCTACCTACCTAAATATCTGTATCTATCTATCTACCTACCTACCTATCTGTATCTATCTATCTACCTATCTACCTATCTCTATCTATCAACCTACCTACCTATCTCTATCTATCTATCTACCTACCCACGTATCTGTATTTATCTATCTACCTACATATCTGTATCTATATATCTACCTACCTACCTATCTCTATCTATCTACCTACCTACCTATCTCTATCTATCAATCTACCTACCTACCTATCTGTATCTATCTACCTACCTACCTACCTATCTCTATCTATCTATCTACCTACCTACCTACCTGTATCTATCTATCTACCTAGCTACCTATCTCTATCTATCTACCTACCTACCTACCTATCTCTATCTATCAATCTACCTACCTACCTATCTCTATCTATCTATCTACCTACCTACCTATCTGTATCTATATATCTACCTACCTACCTATCTGTATCTATCAATCTACCTACCTACCTATCTCTATCTATCAATCTACCTACCTACCTATCTCTATCTATCAATCTACCTACCTACCTATCTGTATCTATCAATCTACCTACCTACCTATCTCTATCTATCTACCTACCTACCTACCTATCTCTATCTATCAATCTACCTACCTACCTATCTCTATCTATTTACCTACCTACCTACCTATCTCTATCTATCAATCTACCTACCTACCTATCTGTATCTATCTATCTACCTACCTACCTATCTCTATCTATCAATCTACCTACCTACCTATCTGTATCTATCTATCTACCTATCTACCTATCTCTATCTATCAATCTACCTACCTACCTATCTCTATCTATCTATCTATCTACCTACCTACCTATCTGTATCTATCTATCTACCTACCTACCTATCTCTATCTATCTATCTACCTACCTACCTATCTGTATTTATATATCTACCTACCTACCTATCTGTATCTATCTATCTACCTATCTACCTATCTCTATCTATCAATCTACCTACCTACCTATCTCTATCTATCTATCTACGTACCCACCTATCTGTATTTATATATCTACCTACCTACCTATCTGTATCTATCAATCTACCTACCTACCTATCTGTATCTATCTATCTACCTACCTACCTATCTGTATCTATCAATCTACCTACATACCTATCTCTATCTATCTATCTACCTACCTAAATATCTGTATCTATCTATCTACCTACCTACCTATCTGTATCTATCTATCTACCTATCTACCTATCTCTATCTATCAATCTACCTACCTACCTATCTCTATCTATCTATCTACCTACCCACGTATCTGTATTTATCTATCTACCTACATATCTGTATCTATATATCTACCTACCTACCTATCTCTATCTATCTACCTACCTACCTATCTCTATCTATCAATCTACCTACCTACCTATCTGTATCTATCTACCTACCTACCTACCTATCTCTATCTATCAATCTACCTACCTACCTATCTGTATCTATCTATCTACCTACCTACCTATCTGTATCTATATATCTACCTACCTACCTGCCTGTATCTATCTATCTACCTATCTACCTATCTCTATCTATCAATCTACCTACCTACCTATCTCTATCTATCTATCTACCTACCCACCTATCTGTATTTATCTATCTACCTACCTATCTGTATCTATCTTCCTACCTACCTATCTGTATTTATCTATCTACCTACCTATCTGTATCTACCTAACTACCTACCTATCTGTATCTATCTATCTACCTACCTACCTATCTCTATCTATCAATCTACCTACCTACCTATCTCTATGTATCAATCTACCTACCTACCTATCTGTATCTATCAATCTACCTACCTATCTATCTCTATCTATCTATCTATCTACCTACCTTCATATCTGTATCTATATATCTACCTACCTACCTATCTCTATCTATCAATCTACCTACCTACCTATCTCTATCTATCTACCTACCTATCTCTATCTATCTATCTACCTACCTACCTATCTGTATCTATCAATCTACCTACCTACCTATCTGTATCTATCTACCTATCTACCTACATATCTCTATCTATCTATCTACCTACCTACCTATCTCTATCTATCTATCTACCTACCTACCTATCTGTATCTATATATCTACCTACCTACCTATCTCTATCTATCTATCTACCTACTTACCTATCTCTATCTATCTATCTACCTACCTATCTCTATCTATCTATCTACCTACCTACCTATCTCTATCTATCTATCTACCTACCTATCTCTATCTATCTACCTACCTACCTACCTATCTGTATCTATCAATCTACCTACCTACCTATCTCTATCTATCTATCTATCTATCTATCTATCTATCTACCTACCTACCTATCTTTATCTATCTATCTACCTACCTACCTATCTCTATCTATCTATCTACCTACCTACCTATCTGTATCTATATATCTACCTACCTACCTATCTGTATCTATCTATCTATCTATCTACCTATCTCTATCTATCTACCTATCTACCTACCTATCTCTATCTATCTATCTATCTACCTACCTACCTATCTGTATCTATCAATCTACCTACCTACCTATCTCTATCTATCTATCTACCTATCTACCTATCTCTATCTATCAATCTACCTACCTACCTATCTCTATCTATCTATCTATCTACCTACCTACCTATCTGTATCTATCTATCTACCTACCTACCTATCTCTATCTATCTATCTACCTACCTACCTATCTGTATTTATATATCTACCTACCTACCTATCTGTATCTATCTATCTACCTATCTACCTATCTCTATCTATCAATCTACCTACCTACCTATCTCTATCTATCTATCTACGTACCCACCTATCTGTATTTATATATCTACCTACCTACCTATCTGTATCTATCAATCTACCTACCTACCTATCTGTATCTATCTATCTACCTACCTACCTATCTGTATCTATCAATCTACCTACATACCTATCTCTATCTATCTATCTACCTACCTAAATATCTGTATCTATCTATCTACCTACCTACCTATCTGTATCTATCTATCTACCTATCTACCTATCTCTATCTATCAATCTACCTACCTACCTATCTCTATCTATCTATCTACCTACCCACGTATCTGTATTTATCTATCTACCTACATATCTGTATCTATATATCTACCTACCTACCTATCTCTATCTATCTACCTACCTACCTATCTCTATCTATCAATCTACCTACCTACCTATCTGTATCTATCTACCTACCTACCTACCTATCTCTATCTATCTATCTACCTACCTACCTACCTGTATCTATCTATCTACCTAGCTACCTATCTCTATCTATCTACCTACCTACCTACCTATCTCTATCTATCAATCTACCTACCTACCTATCTCTATCTATCTATCTACCTACCTACCTATCTGTATCTATATATCTACCTACCTACCTATCTGTATCTATCAATCTACCTACCTACCTATCTCTATCTATCAATCTACCTACCTACCTATCTCTATCTATCAATCTACCTACCTACCTATCTGTATCTATCAATCTACCTACCTACCTATCTCTATCTATCTACCTACCTACCTACCTATCTCTATCTATCAATCTACCTACCTACCTATCTCTATCTATTTACCTACCTACCTACCTATCTCTATCTATCAATCTACCTACCTACCTATCTGTATCTATCTATCTACCTACCTACCTATCTCTATCTATCAATCTACCTACCTACCTATCTGTATCTATCTATCTACCTATCTACCTATCTCTATCTATCAATCTACCTACCTACCTATCTCTATCTATCTATCTATCTACCTACCTACCTATCTGTATCTATCTATCTACCTACCTACCTATCTCTATCTATCTATCTACCTACCTACCTATCTGTATTTATATATCTACCTACCTACCTATCTGTATCTATCTATCTACCTATCTACCTATCTCTATCTATCAATCTACCTACCTACCTATCTCTATCTATCTATCTACGTACCCACCTATCTGTATTTATATATCTACCTACCTACCTATCTGTATCTATCAATCTACCTACCTACCTATCTGTATCTATCTATCTACCTACCTACCTATCTGTATCTATCAATCTACCTACATACCTATCTCTATCTATCTATCTACCTACCTAAATATCTGTATCTATCTATCTACCTACCTACCTATCTGTATCTATCTATCTACCTATCTACCTATCTCTATCTATCAATCTACCTACCTACCTATCTCTATCTATCTATCTACCTACCCACGTATCTGTATTTATCTATCTACCTACATATCTGTATCTATATATCTACCTACCTACCTATCTCTATCTATCTACCTACCTACCTATCTCTATCTATCAATCTACCTACCTACCTATCTGTATCTATCTACCTACCTACCTACCTATCTCTATCTATCTATCTACCTACCTACCTACCTGTATCTATCTATCTACCTAGCTACCTATCTCTATCTATCTACCTACCTACCTACCTATCTCTATCTATCAATCTACCTACCTACCTATCTCTATCTATCTATCTACCTACCTACCTATCTGTATCTATATATCTACCTACCTACCTATCTGTATCTATCAATCTACCTACCTACCTATCTCTATCTATCAATCTACCTACCTACCTATCTCTATCTATCAATCTACCTACCTACCTATCTGTATCTATCAATCTACCTACCTACCTATCTCTATCTATCTACCTACCTACCTACCTATCTCTATCTATCAATCTACCTACCTACCTATCTCTATCTATTTACCTACCTACCTACCTATCTCTATCTATCAATCTACCTACCTACCTATCTGTATCTATCTATCTACCTACCTACCTATCTCTATCTATCAATCTACCTACCTACCTATCTGTATCTATCTATCTACCTACCTACCTATCTGTATCTATCAATCTACCTACCTACCTATCTCTATCTATCAATCTACCTACCTACCTATCTGTATCTATCTATCTATCTACCTACCTATCTGTATCTATCAATCTACCTACCTACCTATCTCTATCTATCTATCTATCTATCTACCTACCTACATATCTGTATCTATATATCTACCTACCTACCTATCTCTATCTATCTATCTACCTACCTACCTATCTCTATCTATCTACCTACCTACCAATCTGTATCTATCAATCTACCTACCTACCTATCTCTATCTATCAATCTGCCTACCTACCTATCTCTATCTATCTACCTACCTACCTACCTATCTCTATCTATCAATCTACCTACCTACCTATCTGTATCTATCTACCTACCTACCTACCTATCTGTATCTATCAATCTACCTACCTACCTATCTCTATCTATCTATCTACCTACCTACATATCTGTATCTATATATCTACCTACCTACCTATCTGTATCTATCTATCTACCTATCTACCTATCTCTATCTATCAATCTACCTGCCTACCTACCTATCTCTATCTATCTATCTACCTACCCACCTATCTGTATTTATCTATCTACCTACCTATCTGTATCTATCTACCTACCTACCTACCTATCTCTATCTATCAATCTACCTACCTACCTATCTGTATCTATCAATCTACCTACCTACCTATCTCTATCTATCTACCTACCTACCTACCTACCTACCTATCTCTATCTATCTACCTACCTACCTATCTGTATCTATCAATCTACATACCTACCTATCTCTATCTATCAATCTACCTACCTACCTATCTGTATCTATCTATCTACCTACCTACCTATCTGTATCTATCAATCTACCTACATACCTATCTCTATCTATCTACCTACCTACATATCTGTATCTATCTATCTACCTACCTACCTATCTGTATCTATCTATCTACCTATCTACCTATCTCTATCTATCAATCTACCTACCTACCTATCTCTAGTTATCTATCTACCTACCCACCTATCTGTATTTATCTATCTACCTACATATCTGTATCTATATATCTACCTACCTACCTATCTCTATCTATCTACCTACCTACCTAGCTATCTCTATCTATCAATCTACCTACCTACCTATCTGTATCTATCTATCTACCTACCTACCTATCTCTATCTATCTATCTACCTACCTACCTATCTGTATCTATCTATCTACCTACCTACCTACCTATCTGTATCTATCAATCTACCTACCTACCTATCTCTATCTATCTATCTATCTACCTACCTACATATCTGTATCTATATATCTACCTACCTACCTATCTGTATCTATCTATCTACCTATCTACCTATCTCTATCTATCAATCTACCTGCCTACCTACCTATCTCTATCTATCTATCTACCTACCCACCTATCTGTATTTATCTATCTACCTACCTATCTGTATCTATCTACCTACCTACCTACCTATCTCTATCTATCAATCTACCTACCTACCTATCTGTATCTATCAATCTACCTACCTACCTATCTCTATCTATCTACCTACCTACCTACCTACCTATCTCTATCTATCTACCTACCTACCTATCTGTATCTATCAATCTACATACCTACCTATCTCTATCTATCAATCTACCTACCTACCTATCTGTATCTATCTATCTACCTACCTACCTATTTGTATCTATCAATCTACCTACATACCTATCTCTATCTATCTACCTACCTACCCACCTATCTGTATCTATCTATCTATCTACCTATCTACCTATCTCTATCTATCAATCTACCTACCTACCTATCTCTATCTATCTATCTACCTACCCACCTATCTGTATTTATCTATCTACCTACATATCTGTATCTATATATCTACCTACCTACCTATCTCTATCTATCTACCTACCTACCTAGCTATCTCTATCTATCAATCTACCTACCTACCTATCTGTATCTATCTATCTACCTACCTACCTATCTCTATCTATCTATCTACCTACCTACCTATCTGTATCTATCTATCTACCTACCTACCTATCTCTATCTATCTATCTACCTACCTACCTATCTCTATCTATCAATCTACCTACCTACCTATCTCTATCTATCTATCTACCTACCTACCTATCTGTATCTATATATCTACCTACCTACCTATCTGTATCTATCAATCTACCTACCTACCTATCTCTATCTATCAATCGACCTACCTACCTATCTCTATCTATCAATCTACCTACCTACATATCTGTATCTATATATCTACCTACCTACCTATCTGTATCTACCTATCTACCTATCTACCTATCTCTATCTATCAATCTACCTACCTACCTATCTCTATCTATCTATCTACCTACCCACCTATCTATATTTATCTATCTACCTACCTATCTGTATCTATCTACCTACCTACCTACCTATCTCTATCTATCAATCTACCTACCTACCTATCTGTATCTATCTACCTACCTACCTATCTGTATCTATCAATCTACCTACCTACCTATCTCTATCTATCTATCTACCTACCTACATATCTGTATCTATCTATCTACCTACCTACCTACCTATCTCTATCAATCTACCTACCTACCTATCTGTATGTATCTATCTACCTACCTACCTATCTGTATCTATCTATCTACCTATCTACCTATCACTATCTATCAATCTACCTACCTACATATCTGTATCTATCTATCTACCTACCTACCTACCTATCTCTATCAATCTACCTACCTACCTATCTGTATGTATCTATCTACCTACCTACCTATCTGTATCTATCAATCTACCTACCTCCCTATCTCTATCTATCAATCTACCTACCTACCTATCTGTATCTATATATCTACCTACCTACCTATCTGTATCTATCTATCTACCTATCTACCTATCTCTATCTATCAATCTACCTACCTACCTATCTCTATCAATCTACCTACCTACCTATCTGTATCTATCTATCTACCTACCTACCTATCTGTATCTATCAATCTACCTACCTCCCTATCTCTATCTATCAATCTACCTACCTACCTATCTGTATCTATATATCTACCTACCTACCTATCTGTATCTATCTATCTACCTATCTACCTATCTCTATCTATCAATCTACCTACCTACCTATCTCTATCTATCTATCTACCTACTCACCTATCTGTATTTATCTATCTACCTACCTATCTGTATCTATCTACGTACCTACCTACCTATCTCTATCTATCTATCTACCTACCTACCTATCTCCATCTATCAATCTACCTACCTACCTATCTCTATCTATCTATCTACCTACCTACCTATCTCTATCTATCTATCTACCTACCTACATATCTGTATCTATCTATCTACCTACCTACCTATCTCTATCTATCAATCTACCTACCTACATATCTGTATCTATATATCTACCTACCTACCTATCTGTATCTATCTATCTACCTATCTACCTATCACTATCTATCAATCTACCTACCTACTTATCTGTATCTATCTATCTACCTACCTACCTACCTACCTATCTCTATCTATCTACCTACCTACCTATCTGTATCTATCTACCTACCTACCTATCTCTATCTATCTATCTACCTACCTACCTATCTCTATCTATCAATCTACCTACCTACCTATCTCTATCTATCAATCTACCTACCTACCTATCTGTATCTATCTATCTACCTACCTACCTATCTGTATCTATCAATCTACCTACCTACCTACCTCTATCTATCTATCTACCTACCTACCTATCTGTATCTATATATCTACCTACCTACCTATCTGTATCTATCTACCTATCTACCTATCTCTATCTATCAATCTACCTACCTACCTATCTCTATCAATCTACCTACCTACATATCTGTATCTATCTATCTACCTACCTACCTACCTATCTCTATCAATCTACCTACCTACCTATCTGTATGTATCTATCTACCTACCTACCTATCTGTATCTATCAATCTACCTACCTCCCTATCTCTATCTATCAATCTACCTACCTACCTATCTGTATCTATATATCTACCTACCTACCTATCTGTATCTATCTATCTACCTATCTACCTATCTCTATCTATCAATCTACCTACCTACCTATCTCTATCAATCTACCTACCTACCTATCTGTATCTATCTATCTACCTACCTACCTATCTGTATCTATCAATCTACCTACCTCCCTATCTCTATCTATCAATCTACCTACCTACCTATCTGTATCTATATATCTACCTACCTACCTATCTGTATCTATCTATCTACCTATCTACCTATCTCTATCTATCAATCTACCTACCTACCTATCTCTATCTATCTATCTACCTACTCACCTATCTGTATTTATCTATCTACCTACCTATCTGTATCTATCTACGTACCTACCTACCTATCTCTATCTATCTATCTACCTACCTACCTATCTCCATCTATCAATCTACCTACCTACCTATCTCTATCTATCAATCTACCTACCTACCTATCTCTATCTATCTACCTACCTACCTACCTATCTCTATCTATCAATCTACCTACCTACCTATCTCTATCTATCTATCTATCTACCTACCTACCTATCTGTATCTATCTATCTACCTACCTACCTATCTCTATCTATCTACCTACCTACCTACCTATCTCTATCTATCAATCTACCTACCTACCTATCTCTATCTATCTATCTATCTACCTACCTACCTATCTCTATCTATCTATCTACCTACCTACCTATCTCTATCTATCAATCTACCTACCTACCTATCTCTATCTATCTATCTACCTACCTACCTATCTGTATCTATCAATCTACCTACATACCTATCTCTATCTATCTACCTACCTACATATCTGTATCTATCTATCTACCTACCTACCTATCTGTATCTATCTATCTACCTATCTACCTATCTCTATCTATCAATCTACCTACCTACCTATCTCTATCTATCTATCTACCTACCCACCTATCTGTATTTATCTATCTACCTACATATCTGTATCTATATATCTACCTACCTACCTATCTCTATCTATCTACCTACCTACCTAGCTATCTCTATCTATCAATCTACCTACCTACCTATCTGTATCTATCTATCTACCTACCTACCTATCTCTATCTATCTATCTACCTACCTACCTATCTGTATCTATCTATCTACCTACCTACCTATCTCTATCTATCTATCTACCTACCTACCTATCTCTATCTATCAATCTACCTACCTACCTATCTCTATCTATCTATCTATCTACCTACCTACCTATCTGTATCTATATATCTACCTACCTACCTATCTGTATCTATCAATCTACCTACCTACCTATCTCTATCTATCAATCGACCTACCTACCTATCTCTATCTATCAATCTACCTACCTACATATCTGTATCTATATATCTACCTACCTACCTATCTGTATCTACCTATCTACCTATCTACCTATCTCTATCTATCAATCTACCTACCTACCTATCTCTATCTATCTATCTACCTACCCACCTATCTGTATTTATCTATCTACCTACCTATCTGTATCTATCTACCTACCTACCTACCTATCTCTATCTATCAATCTACCTACCTACCTATCTGTATCTATCTACCTACCTACCTATCTGTATCTATCAATCTACCTACCTACCTATCTCTATCTATCTATCTACCTACCTACATATCTGTATCTATATATCTACCTACCTATCTGTATCTATCTATCTACCTATCTACCTATCACTATCTATCAATCTACCTACCTACTTATCTGTATCTATCTATCTACCTACCTACCTACCTATCTCTATCTATCTACCTACCTACCTATCTGTATCTATCTACCTACCTACCTACCTATCTCTATCTATCTATCTACCTACCTACCTATCTCTATCTATCAATCTACCTACCTACCTATCTCTATCTATCAATCTACCTACCTACCTATCTGTATCTATCTATCTACCTACCTACCTATCTGTATCTATCAATCTACCTACCTACCTACCTCTATCTATCTATCTACCTACCTACCTATCTGTATCTATATATCTACCTACCTACCTATCTGTATCTATCTACCTATCTACCTATCTCTATCTATCAATCTACCTACCTACCTATCTCTATCAATCTACCTACCTACCTATCTGTATCTATCTATCTACCTACCTACCTATCTGTATCTATCAATCTACCTACCTACCTATCTCTATCTATCAATCTACCTACCTACCTATCTGTATCTATATATCTACCTACCTACCTATCTGTATCTATCTATCTACCTATCTACCTATCTCTATCTATCAATCTACCTACCTACCTATCTCTATCTATCTATCTACCTACTCACCTATCTGTATTTATCTATCTACCTACCTATCTGTATCTATCTACCTACCTACCTACCTATCTCTATCTATCTACCTACCTACCTATCTCTATCTATCAATCTACCTACCTACCTATCTCTATCTATCTACCTACCTACCTATCTCTATCTATCTATCTACCTACCTACATATCTGTATCTATCTATCTACCTACCTACCTATCTCTATCTATCAATCTACCTACCTACATATCTGTATCTATATATCTACCTACCTACCTATCTCTATCTATCTATCTACCTACCTACATATCTCTATCTATCTACCTACCTACCTACCTATCTCTATCTATCAATCTACCTACCTACCTATCTCTATCTATCTATCTACCTACCCACCTATCTGTATATATCTATCTACCTACCTATCTGTATCTATCTACCTAACTACCTACCTATCTCTATCTATCTACCTACCTACCTACCTATCTCTATCTATCAATCTACCTACCTACCTATCTGTATCTATCAATCTACCTACCTACCTATCTGTATCTATCTACCTACCTACCTATCTCTATCTATCAATCTACCTACTTATCTCTATCTATCTACCTACCTACCTATCTCTATCTATCAATCTACCTACCTACCTATCTCTATCTATCTATCTACCTACCTACCTATCTCTATCTATCTATCTACCTACCTACCTATCTCTATCTATCTACCTACCTACCTACCTATCTCTATCTATCAATCTACCTACCTACATATCTACCTACCTATCTCTATCTATCTATCTACCTACCTACCTATCTCTATCTATCTACCTACCTACCTACCTATCTCTATCTATCTACCTACCTACCTACCTATCTCTATCTATCAATCTACCTACCTACCTATCTCTATCTATCTATCTATCTACCTACCTATCTCTATCTATCAATCTACCTACCTACCTATCTGTATCTATCTACCTACCTACCTACCTATCTCTATCTATAAATCTACCTACCTACCTATCTCTATCTATCTACCTACCTACCTACCTATCTCTATCTATCAATCTACCTACCTACCTATCTCTATCTATCTATCTATCTATCTACCTACCTACCTATCTGTATCTATCAATCTACCTACCTACCTATCTCTATCTATCTATCTACCTACCTACATATCTGTATCTATATATCTACCTACCTATCTGTATCTATCTATCTACCTATCTACCTATCACTATCTATCAATCTACCTACCTACTTATCTGTATCTATCTATCTACCTACCTACCTACCTATCTCTATCTATCTACCTACCTACCTATCTGTATCTATCTACCTACCTACCTACCTATCTCTATCTATCTATCTACCTACCTACCTATCTCTATCTATCAATCTACCTACCTACCTATCTCTATCTATCAATCTACCTACCTACCTATCTGTATCTATCTATCTACCTACCTACCTATCTGTATCTATCAATCTACCTACCTACCTACCTCTATCTATCTATCTACCTACCTACCTATCTGTATTTATATATCTACCTACCTACCTATCTGTATCTATCTACCTATCTACCTATCTCTATCTATCAATCTACCTACCTACCTATCTCTATCAATCTACCTACCTACCTATCTGTATCTATCTATCTACCTACCTACCTATCTGTATCTATCAATCTACCTACCTACCTATCTCTATCTATCAATCTACCTACCTACCTATCTGTATCTATATATCTACCTACCTACCTATCTGTATCTATCTATCTACCTATCTACCTATCTCTATCTATCAATCTACCTACCTACCTATCTCTATCTATCTATCTACCTACTCACCTATCTGTATTTATCTATCTACCTACCTATCTGTATCTATCTACCTACCTACCTACCTATCTCTATCTATCTACCTACCTACCTATCTCTATCTATCAATCTACCTACCTACCTATCTCTATCTATCTACCTACCTACCTATCTCTATCTATCTATCTACCTACCTACATATCTGTATCTATCTATCTACCTACCTACATATCTCTATCTATCAATCTACCTACCTACATATCTGTATCTATATATCTACCTACCTACCTATCTCTATCTATCTATCTACCTACCTACATATCTCTATCTATCTACCTACCTACCTACCTATCTCTATCTATCAATCTACCTACCTACCTATCTCTATCTATCTATCTACCTACCCACCTATCTGTATATATCTATCTACCTACCTATCTGTATCTATCTACCTAACTACCTACCTATCTCTATCTATCTACCTACCTACCTACCTATCTCTATCTATCAATCTACCTACCTACCTATCTGTATCTATCAATCTACCTACCTACCTATCTGTATCTATCTACCTACCTACCTATCTCTATCTATCAATCTACCTACTTATCTCTATCTATCTACCTACCTACCTATCTCTATCTATCAATCTACCTACCTACCTATCTCTATCTATCTATCTACCTACCTACCTATCTCTATCTATCTATCTACCTACCTACCTATCTCTATCTATCTACCTACCTACCTACCTATCTCTATCTATCAATCTACCTACCTACATATCTACCTACCTATCTCTATCTATCTATCTACCTACCTACCTATCTCTATCTATCTACCTACCTACCTACCTATCTCTATCTATCTACCTACCTACCTACCTATCTCTATCTATCAATCTACCTACCTACCTATCTCTATCTATCTATCTATCTACCTACCTATCTCTATCTATCAATCTACCTACCTACCTATCTGTATCTATCTACCTACCTACCTACCTATCTCTATCTATAAATCTACCTACCTACCTATCTCTATCTATCTACCTACCTACCTACCTATCTCTATCTATCAATCTACCTACCTACCTATCTCTATCTATCTATCTATCTATCTACCTACCTACCTATCTGTATCTATCTATCTACCTACCTACCTATCTCTATCTATCTACCTACCTACCTACCTACCTATCTCTATCTATCAATCTACCTACCTACCTATCTCTATCTATCTATCTACCTACCTGCCTATCTCTATCTATCTATCTACCTACCTACCTACCTATCTCTATCTATCAATCTACCTACCTACCTATCTGTATCTATCTATCTACCTACCTACCTATCTGTATCTATATATCTACCTACCTACCTATCTGTATCTATCTATCTACCTATCTCTATCTATCAATCTACCTACCTACCTATCTCTATCTATCTATCTACCTACTCACCTATCTGTATTTATCTATCTACCTACCTATCTGTATCTATCTACCTACCAACCTACCTATCTCTATCTATCTATCTACCTACCTACCTATCTCTATCTATCAATCTACCTACCTACCTATCTGTATCTATCAATCTACCTACCTACCTATCTCTATCTATCAATCTACCTACCTACCTATCTCTATCTATCAATTTACCTACCTACCTATCTCTATCTATCTACCTACCTACCTACCTATCTCTATCTATCAATCTACCTACCTACCTATCTCTATCTATCTATCTACCTACCTACCTATCTCTATCTATCTATCTACCTACTTACCTATCTCTATCTATCTACCTACCTACCTATCTCTATCTATCAATCTACCTACCTACCTATCTCTATCTATCTATCTACCTACCTACCTATCTCTATCTATCAATCTACCTACCTACCTATCTCTATCTATCTATCTACCTACCTACCTATCTGTATCTATCTATCTACCTACCTATCTGTATCTATCTACCTACCTACCTACCTATCTCTATCTATCAATCTACCTACCTACCTATCTCGATCTATCTATCTACCTACCTACCTATCTCTATCTATCTATCTACCTACCTACCTATCTCTATCTATCAATCTACCTACCTACCTATCTCGATCTATCTATCTATCTACCTACCTATCTCTCTCTATCAATCTACCTACCTACCTATCTCTATCTATCTATCTACCTACTTACCTATCTCTATCTATCTACCTACCTACCTACCTATCTCTATCTATCAATCTACCTACCTACCTATCTCTATCTATCTATCTACCTAACTACCAATCTCTATCTATCAATCTACCTACCCACCTATCTCTATCTATCTATCTACCTACCTACCTATCTGTATCTATCTACCTACCTACCTATCTGTATCTATCTACCTACATACCTACCTATCTCTATCTATCAATCTACCTACCTACCTATCTCGATCTATCTATCTACCTACCTACCTATCTCTATCTATCAATCTACCTACCTACCTATCTCTGTCTATCAATCTACCTACCTACCTATCTGTATCTATCAATCTACCCACCTACCTATCTCTATCTATCTATCTACCTACCTTCATATCTGTATCGATATATCTACCTACCTACCTATCTCTATCTATCTATCTACCTACCTACCTATCTCTATCTATCTACTTACCTATCTCTATCTATCTATCTACCTACCTACCTATCTGTATCTATCAATCTACCTACCTACCTATCTCTATGTATCTACCTACCTACCTACCTATCTCTATCTATCAATCTACCTACCTACCTATCTGTATCTATCTACCTATCTAGCTACCTATCTCTATCTATCTATCTACCTACCTACCTATCTCTATCTATCTATCTACCTACCTACCTATCTGTATCTATATATCTACCTACCTACCTATCTCCATCTATCTATCTACCTACCTACCTATCTCTATCTATCTATCTACCTACCTATCTCTATCTATCTATCTACCTACCTACCTATCTCTATCTATCTATCTACCTACCTACCTATCTCTATCTATCTATCTACCTACCTACCTATCTGTATCTATCAATCTACATACCTACATATCTGTATCTATCTACCTATCTACCTACCTATCTCTATCTATCTATCTACCTACCTACCTATCTGTATCTATCAATCTACCTACCTACCTATCTCTATCTATCTATCTACCTATCTACCTCTCTCTATCTATCAATCTACCTACCTACCTATCTCTATCTATCTATCTACCTACCTACCTATCTCTATCTATCTATCTACCTACCTACCTATCTCTATCTATCTATCTACCTACCTACCTATCTGTATCTATATATCTACCTACCTACCTATCTGTATCTATCTATCTACATATCTACCTATCTCTATCTATCAATCTACCTACCTACCTATCTCTATCTATCGATCTACCTACCCACCTATCTGTATTTATCTATCTACCTACCTATCTGTATCTATCTACCTACCTACCTACCTATCTCTATCTATCTATCTACCTACCTACCTATCTCTATCTATCAATCTACCTACCTACCTATCTCTGTCTATCAATCTACCTACCTACCTATCTGTATCTATCAATCTACCTACCTACCTATCTCTATCTATCTATCTACCTACCTTCATATCTGTATCTATCTACCTACCTATCTCTATCTATCTATCTACCTACCTACCTATCTGTATCTATCAATCTACCTACCTACCTATCTCTATCTATCTACCTACCTACCTATCTCTATCTATCAATCTACCTACCTACCTATCTGTATCTATCTACCTATCTACCTACCTATCTCTATCTATCTATCTACCTACCTACCTATCTCTATCTATCTATCTACCTACCTACCTATCTGTATCTATATATCTACCTACCTACCTGTATCTATATATCTACCTACCTACCTATCTCTATCTATCTATCTACCTACCTACCTATCTCTATCTATCTATCTACCTACCTACCTATCTCTATCTATCTACCTACCTATCTCTATCTATCTATCTACCTACCTACCTATCTGTATCTATCAATCTACCTACCTACCTATCTCTATCTATCTACCTATCTACCTACCTATCTCTATCTATCTATCTACCTACCTACCTATCTGTATCTATCAATCTACCTACCTACCTATCTCTATCTATCTATCTACCTATCTACCTCTCTCTATCTATCAATCTACCTACCTACCTATCTCTATCTATCTATCTACCTACCTACCTATCTCTATCTATCTATCTACCTACCTACCTATCTCTATCTATCTATCTACCTACCTACCTATCTGTATCTATATATCTACCTACCTACCTATCTGTATCTATCTATCTACATATCTACCTATCTCTATCTATCAATCTACCTACCTACCTATCTCTATCTATCGATCTACCTACCCACCTATCTGTATTTATCTATCTACCTACCTATCTGTATCTATCTACCTACCTACCTACATATCTCTATCTATCTACCTACCTACCTACCTATCTCTATCTATCAATCTACCTACCTACCTATCTGTATCTATCTACCTATCTACCTACCTATCTCTATCTATCTATCTACCTACCTACCTATCTGTATCTATCAATCTACCTACCTACCTATCTCTATCTATCTATCTACCTATCTACCTATCTCTATCTATCAATCTACCTACCTACCTATCTCTATCTATCTATCTACCTAACTACCAATCTCTATCTATCAATCTACCTACCCACCTATCTCTATCTATCTATCTACCTACCTACCTATCTGTATCTATCTACCTACCTACCTATCTGTATCTATCTACCTACCTACCTACCTATCTCTATCTATCAATCTACCTACCTACCTATCTCGATCTATCTATCTACCTACCTACCTATCTCTATCTATCAATCTACCTACCTACCTATCTCTGTCTATCAATCTACCTACCTACCTATCTGTATCTATCAATCTACCCACCTACCTATCTCTATCTATCTATCTACCTACCTTCATATCTGTATCTATATATCTACCTACCTACCTATCTCTATCTATCTATCTACCTACCTACCTATCTCTATCTATCTACTTACCTATCTCTATCTATCTATCTACCTACCTACCTATCTGTATCTATCAATCTACCTACCTACCTATCTCTATGTATCTACCTACCTACCTACCTATCTCTATCTATCAATCTACCTACCTACCTATCTCTATCTATCTACCTATCTAGCTACCTATCTCTATCTATCTATCTACCTACCTACCTATCTCTATCTATCTATCTACCTACCTACCTATCTGTATCTATATATCTACCTACCTACCTATCTCTATCTATCTACCTACCTACCTATCTCTATCTATCTATCTACCTACCTATCTCTATCTATCTATCTACCTACCTACCTATCTCTATCTATCTATCTACCTACCTATCTCTATCTATCTATCTATCTACCTACCTACCTATCTGTATCTATCAATCTACATACCTACCTATCTGTATCTATCTACCTATCTACCTACCTATCTCTATCTATCTATCTACCTACCTACCTATCTGTATCTATCAATCTACCTACCTACCTATCTCTATCTATCTATCTACCAATCTACCTATCACTATCTATCAATCTACCTACATATCTCTATCTATCTACCTACCTACCTACCTATCTCTATCTATCAATCTACCTACCTACCTATCTGTATCTATCTACCTATCTACCTACCTATCTCTATCTATCTATCTACCTACCTACCTATCTGTATCTATCAATCTACCTACCTACCTATCTCTATCTATCTATCTACCTATCTACCTCTCTCTATCTATCAATCTACCTACCTACCTATCTCTATCTATCTATCTACCTACCTACCTATCTCTATCTATCTATCTACCTACCTACCTATCTCTATCTATCTATCTACCTACCTACCTATCTGTATCTATATATCTACCTACCTACCTATCTGTATCTATCTATCTACATATCTACCTATCTCTATCTATCAATCTACATACCTACCTATCTCTATCTATCGATCTACCTACCCACCTATCTGTATTTATCTATCTACCTACCTATCTGTATCTATCTACCTACCTACCTACCTATCTCTGTCTATCAATCTACCTACCTACCTATCTGTATCTATCAATCTACCTACCTACCTATCTCTATCTATCTATCTACCTACCTTCATATCTGTATCTATCTACCTACCTATCTCTATCTATCTATCTACCTACCTACCTATCTGTATCTATCAATCTACCTACCTACCTATCTCTATCTATCTACCTACCTACCTATCTCTATCTATCAATCTACCTACCTACCTATCTGTATCTATCTACCTATCTACCTACCTATCTCTATCTATCTATCTACCTCCTACCTATCTCTATCTATCTATCTACCTACGTACCTATCTGTATCTATATATCTACCTACCTACCTGTATCTATATATCTACCTACCTACCTATCTCTATCTATCTATCTACCTACCTACCTATCTCTATCTATCTATCTACCTACCTACCTATCTCTATCTATCTACCTACCTATCTCTATCTATCTATCTACCTACCTACCTATCTGTATCTATCAATCTACCTACCTACCTATCTCTATCTATCTACCTACCTACCTACCTACCTATCTCTATCTATCAATCTACCTACCTACCTATCTGTATCTATCTACCTATCTACCTACCTATCTCTATCTATCTATCTACCTACCTACCTATCTGTATCTATCAATCTACCTACCTACCTATCTCTATCTATCTATCTATCTACCTACCTACCTATTTCTATCTATCTATCTACCTACCTACCTATCTCTATCTATCAATCTACCTACCTACCTATCTCTATCTATCTATCTACCTACCTACCTACCTATCTGTATCTACATATCTACCTACCTACCTATCTGTATCTATCTATCTACCTATCTACCTATCTCTATCTATCAATCTACCTACCTACCTATCTCTATCTATCTATCTACCTACCCACCTATCTGTATTTATCTATCTACCTACCTATCTGTATCTATCTACCTACCTACCTACCTATCTCTATCTATCTATCTATCTACCTACCTACCTATCTCTATCTATCAATCTACCTACCTACCTATCTCTATCTATCTATCTACCTACCCACCTATCTGTATTTATCTATCTACCTACCTATCTGTATCTATCTACCTACCTACCTACCTATCTCTATCTATCTATCTACCTACCTACCTATCTCTATCTATCAATCTACCTACCTACCTATCTGTATCTATCAATCTACCTACCTACCTATCTCTATCTATCTATCTACCTACCTACCTATCTCTATCTATCAATCTACCTACCTACCTATCTCTATCAATCTACCTACCTACCTATCTGTATCTATCTATCTACCTACCTACCTATCTGTATCTATCAATCTACCTACCTACCTATCTCTATCTATCAATCTACCTACCTACCTATCTCTATCTATCTACCTACCTACCTACCTACCTATCTCTATCTATCAATCTACCTACCTACCTATCTCTATCTATCTATCTACCTACCTACCTATCTCTATCTATCTATCTAACTACCTACCTATCTCTATCTATCTACCTACCTACCTACCTATCTCTATCTATCAATCTACCTACCTACCTATCTCTATCTATCTATCTACCTACCTACCTATCTCTATCTATCAATCTACCTACCTACCTATCTGTATCTATCTACCTACCTACCTATCTCTATCTATCAATCTACCTACCTATCTCTATCTATCTACCTACCTACCTACCTATCTCTATCTATCAATCTACCTACCTACCTATCTGTATCTATCTACCTATCTACCTACCTATCTCTATCTATCTATCTACCTACCTACCTATCTGTATTTATCAATCTACCTACCTACCTATCTCTGTCTATCTATCTACCTATCTACCTATCTCTATCTATCAATCTACCTACCTACCTATCTCTATCTATCTATCTACCTTCCTACCTATCTCTATCTATCTATCTATCTATCTACCTACCTACCTATCTCTATCTATCTCTCTACCTACCTACCTATCTGTATCTATATATCTACCTTCCTACCTATCTGTATCTATCTATCTACCTATCTACCTATCTCTATCTATCAATCTACCTACCTACCTATCTCTATCTATCTATCTACCTACCCACCTATCTGTATTTATCTATCTACCTACCTATCTGTATCTATCTACCTACCTACCTACCTATCTCTATCTATCAATCTACCTACCTACCTATCTGTATCTATCTACCTATCTACCTACCTATCTCTATCTATCTATCTATCTACCTACCTACCTATCTGTATCTATCAATCTACCTACCTACCTATCTCTATCTATCTATCTACCTATCTACCTATCTCTATCTATCAATCTACCTATCTACCTATCTCTATCTATCTATCTACCTACCTACCTATCTCTATCTATCTATCTATCTATCTATCTATCTATCTACCTACCTACCTATCTCTATCTATCTATCTACCTACCTACCTATCTCTTTCTATCAATCTACCTACCTACCTATCTGTATCTATCTACCTACCTACCTATCTCTATCTATCAATCTACCTACCTATCTCTATCTATCTACCTACCTACCTACCTACCTATCTCTATCTATCTATCTATCTACCTACCTACCTATCTCTATCTATCAATCTACCTACCTACCTATCTGTATCTATCAATCTACCTACCTACCTATCTCTATCTATCTATCTACCTACCTACCTATCTCTATCTATCAATCTACCTACCTACCTATCTCTATCAATCTACCTACCTACCTATCTGTATCTATCTATCTACCTACCTACCTATCTCTATCTATCTATCTACCTACCTACCTATCTCTATCTATCTATCTAACTACCTACCTATCTCTATCTATCTACCTACCTACCTACCTATCTCTATCTATCAATCTACCTACCTACCTATCTCTATCTATCTATCTACCTACCTACCTATCTCTATCTATCAATCTACCTACCTACCTATCTGTATCTATCTACCTACCTACCTATCTCTATCTATCAATCTACCTACCTATCTCTATCTATCTACCTACCTACCTACCTATCTCTATCTATCAATCTACCTACCTATCTGTATCTATCTACCTATCTACCTACCTATCTCTATCTATCTATCTACCTACCTACCTATCTGTATTTATCAATCTACCTACCTACCTATCTCTGTCTATCTATCTACCTATCTACCTATCTCTATCTATCAATCTACCTACCTACCTATCTCTATCTATCTATCTACCTACCTACCTATCTCTATCTATCTATCTATCTATCTACCTACCTACCTATCTCTATCTATCTCTCTACCTACCTACCTATCTGTATCTATATATCTACCTTCCTACCTATCTGTATCTATCTATCTACCTATCTACCTATCTCTATCTATCAATCTACCTACCTACCTATCTCTATCTATCTATCTACCTACCTACCTATCTCTATCTATCAATCTACCTACCTACCTATCTGTATCTATCTACCTACCTACCTATCTCTATCTATCAATCTACCTACCTATCTCTATATATCTACCTACCTACCTATCTCTATCTATCAATCTACCTACCTACCTATCTGTATCTATCTACCTATCTACCTACCTATCTCTATCTATCTATCTACCTACCTACCTATCTGTATTTATCAATCTACCTACCTACCTATCTCTGTCTATCTATCTACCTATCTACCTATCTCTATCTATCAATCTACCTACCTACCTATCTCTATCTATCTATCTACCTACCTACCTATCTCTATCTATCTATCTATCTACCTACCTACCTATCTCTATCTATCTCTCTACCTACCTACCTATCTGTATCTATATATCTACCTTCCTACCTATCTGTATCTATCTATCTACCTATCTACCTATCTCTATCTATCAATCTACCTACCTACCTATCTCTATCTATCTATCTACCTACCCACCTATCTGTATTTATCTATCTACCTACCTATCTGTATCTATCTACCTACCTACCTACCTATCTCTATCTATCAATCTACCTACCTACCTATCTGTATCTATCTACCTATCTACCTACCTATCTCTATCTATCTATCTACCTACCTACCTATCTGTATCTATCAATCTACCTACCTACCTATCTCTATCTACCTATCTACCTATCTACCTATCTCTATCTATCAATCTACCTATCTACCTATCTCTATCTATCTATCTACCTACCTACCTATCTCTATCTATCTATCTATCTATCTATCTATCTATCTATCTAGCTACCTACCTACCTATCTCTATCTATCTATCTACCTACCTACCTATCTCTTTCTATCAATCTACCTACCTACCTATCTGTATCTATCTACCTACCTACCTATCTCTATCTATCAATCTACCTACCTATCTCTATCTATCTACCTACCTACCTACCTACCTATCTCTATCTATCTATCTATCTATCTACCTACCTACCTATCTCTATCTATCTATCTACCTACCTACCTATCTGTATCTATCTATCTACCTACCTACCTATCTCTATCTATCTATCTACCTACCTACCTATCTGTATCTATATATCTACCTACCTACCTATCTCTATCTATCTATCTACCTACCTACCTATCTCTATCTATCTATCTACCTACCTATCTCTATCTATCTATCTACCTACCTACCTATCTCTATCTATCTATCTACCTACCTATCTCTATCTATCTATCTACCTACCTACCTATCTGTATCTATCTACCTATCTACCTACCTATCTCTATCTATCTATCTACCTACCTACCTATCTGTATCTATCAATCTACCTACCTACCTATCTCTATCTATCTATCTACCTATCTACCTATCTCTATCTATCAATCTACCTACCTATCTCTATCTATCTACCTACCTACCTACCTATCTCTATCTATCAATCTACCTACCTACCTATCTGTATCTATCTACCTATCTACCTACCTATCTCTATCTATCTATCTACCTACCTTCCTATCTGTATCTATCAATCTACCTACCTACCTATCTCTATCTATCTATCTATCTACCTATCTACCTATCTCTATCAATCTACCTACCTACCTATCTCTATCTATCTATCTACCTACCTACATATCTCTATCTATCTATCTACCTACCTACCTATCTCTATCTATCTATCTACCTACCTACCTATCTGTATCTATATATCTACCTACCTACCTATCTGTATCTATCTATCTACCTATCTACCTATCTCTATCTATCAATCTACCTACCTACCTATCTCTATCTATCTATCTACCTACCCACCTATCTGTATTTATCTATCTACCTACCTATCTGTATCTATCTACCTACCCACCTACCTATCTCTATCTATCTATCTACCTACCTACCTATCTCTATCTATCAATCTACCTACCTACCTACCTCTATCTATCTATCTACCTACCCACATATCTGTATTTATCTACCTACCTACCTATCTCTATCTATCTATCTACTTACCTATCTCTATCTATCAATCTACCTATCTGTATTGATATATCTATTTACCTATCTGTATCTATCTACCTAACTACCTACCTATCTCTATCTATCTACCTACCTACCTATCTCTATCTATCAATCTACCTACCTACCTATCTGTATCTATCAATCTACCTACCTACCTATCTGTATCTATCTACCTACCTACCTATCTCTATCTATCAATCTACCTACCTACTTATCTCTATCTATCTACCTACCTACCTACCTATCTCTATCTATCAATCTACCTACCTACCTATCTCTATCTATGTATCTACCTACCTACCTATCTCTATCTATCTATCTACCTACCTACCTATCTCTATCTATCTATCTATCTACCTACCTACCTATCTCTATCTATCTACCTACCTACCTACCTATCTCTATCTATCAATCTACCTACCTACCTATCTGTATCTATCTACCTATCTACCTACCTATCTCTATCTATCTATCTACCTACCTACCTATCTCTATCTATCTATCTACCTACCTACCTATCTGTATCTATATATCTACCTACCTACCTATCTCTATCTATCTATCTACCTACCTACCTATCTCTATCTATCTATCTACCTACCTACCTATCTCTATCTATCTACTTACCTATCTCTATCTATCTATCTATCTACCTACCTATCTGTATCTATCAATCTACCTACCTACCTATCTCTATCTATCTACCTACCTACCTACCTATCTCTATCTATCAATCTACCTACCTACCTATCTGTATCTATCTACCTATCTACCTACCTATCTCTATCTATCTATCTACCTACCTACCTATCTCTATCTATCAATCTACCTACCTACCTATCTCTATCTATCTATCTACCTACCTACCTACCTATCTGTATCTACATATCTACCTACCTACCTATCTGTATCTATCTATCTACCTATCTACCTATCTCTATCTATCAATCTACCTACCTACCTATCTCTATCTATCTATCTACCTACCCACCTATCTGTATTTATCTATCTACCTACCTATCTGTATCTATCTATCTACCTACCTACCTACCTACCTATCTCTATCTATCTATCTACCTACCTACCTATCTCTATCTATCAATCTACCTACCTACCTATCTCTATCTATCTATCTACCTACCCACCTATCTGTATTTATCTATCTACCTACCTATCTGTATCTATCTACCCACCTACCTACCTATCTCTATCTATCTATCTACCTACCTACCTATCTCTATCTATCAATCTACCTACCTACCTATCTGTATCTATCAATCTACCTAAATACCTATCTCTATCTATCTATCTACCTACCTACCTATCTCTATCTATCAATCTACCTACCTACCTATCTCTATCAATCTACCTACCTACCTATCTGTATCTATCTACCTACCTACCTACCTATCTGTATCTATCAATCTACCTACCTACCTATCTCTATCTATCAATCTACCTACCTACCTATCTCTATCTATCTACCTACCTACCTACCTATCTCTATCTATCAATCTACCTACCTACCTATCTCTATCTATCTATCTACCTACCTACCTATCTCTATCTATCTATCTAACTACCTACCTATCTCTATCTATCTACCTACCTACCTACCTATCTCTATCTATCAATCTACCTACCTACCTATCTCTATCTATCTATCTACCTACCTACCTATCTCTATCTATCAATCTACCTACCTATCTATCTGTATCTATCTACCTACCTACCTATCTCTATCTATCAATCTACCTACCTATCTCTATCTATCTATCTACCTACCTACCTATCTCTATCTATCTATCTATCTACTTACCTATCTCTATCTATCTATTTACCTACCTACCTATCTGTATCTATCAATCTACCTACCTACCTATCTCTATCTATCTACCTACCTACCTACCTATCTCTATCTATCAATCTACCTACCTACCTATCTATATCTCTCTACCTATCTACCTACCTATCTCTATCTATCTATCTACCTACCTACCTATCTGTATCTATCAATCTACCTACCTACCTATCTCTATCTATCTATCTATCTATCTATCTATCTACCTACCTACCTACCTATTTCTATCTATCTATCTACCTACCTACCTATTTCTATCTATCTATCTACCTACCTACCTATCTCTATCTATCAATCTACCTACCTATCTATCTGTATCTATCTACCTACCTATCTCTATCTATCAATCTACCTACCTATCTCTATCTATCTACCTACCTACCTACCTATCTCTATCTATCAATCTACCTACCTACCTATCTGTATCTATCTACCTATCTACCTACCTATCTCTATCTATCTATCTACCTATCTACCTATCTCTATCTATCAATCTACCTACCTACCTATCTCTATCTATCTATCTACCTACCTACCTATCTCTATCTATCTATCTATCTACCTACCTACCTATCTCTATCTATCTATCTACCTACCTACCTATCTGTATCTATATATCTACCTACCTTCCTATCGGTATCTATCTATCTACCTATCTACCTATCTCTATCTATCAATCTACCTACCTACCTATCTCTATCTATCTATCTACCTACCCACATATCTGTATTTATCTACCTACCTACCTATCTCTATCTATCAATCTACCTATCTGTATTTATATATCTACCTACCTATCTGTATCTATCTACCTAACTACCTACCTATCTCTATCTATCTACCTACCTACCTATCTCTATCTATCAATCTACCTACCTACCTATATGTATCTATCAATCTACCTACCTACCTATCTGTATCTATCTATCTACCTACCTACCTATCTCTATCTATCAATCTACCTACCTATCTATCTGTATCTATCTACCTACCTACCTATCTCTATCTATCAATCTACCTACCTATCTCTATCTATCTACCTACCTACCTACCTATCTCTATCTATCAATCTACCTACCTACCTATCTGTATCTATCTACCTATCTACCTACCTATCTCTATCTATCTATCTACCTATCTACCTATCTCTATCTATCAATCTACCTACCTACCTATCTCTATCTATCTATCTACCTACCTACCTATCTCTATCTATCTATCTATCTACCTACCTACCTATCTCTATCTATCTATCTATCTACCTACCTACCTATCTGTATCTATATATCTACCTACCTACCTATCGGTATCTATCTATCTACCTATCTACCTATCTCTATCTATCAATCTACCTACCTACCTATCTCTATCTATCTATCTACCTACCCACATATCTGTATTTATCTACCTACCTACCTATCTCTATCTATCAATCTACCTATCTGTATTTATATATCTACCTACCTATCTGTATCTATCTACCTAACTACCTACCTATCTCTATCTATCTACCTACCTACCTATCTCTATCTATCAATCTACCTACCTACCTATCTGTATCTATCAATCTACCTACCTACCTATCTGTATCTATCTACCTACCTACCTATCTCTATCTATCAATCTACCTACCTATTTATCTCTATCTATCTACCTACCTACCTACCTATCTCTATCTATCAATCTACCTACCTACCTATCTCTATCTATCTATCTATCTACCTACCTACCTATCTCTATCTATCTATCTATCTATCTATCTATCTATCTATCTATCTATCTATCTATCTATCTATCTATCTATCTATCTATCTACCTACCTACCTATCTGTATCTATCAATCTACCTACCTACCTATCTCTATCTATCTACTTACCTACCTACCTATCTCTATCTATCAATCTACCTACCTACCTATCTGTATCTATCTACCTATCTACCTACCTATCTCTATCTATCTATCTACCTACCTACCTATCTGTATCTATCTATCTACCTACCTACCTATCTGTATCTATATATCTACCTACCTACCTATCTCTATCTATCTATCTACCTACCTACCTATCTCTATCTATCTATCTACCTACCTACCTATCTCTATCTATCTATCTACCTACCTATCTCTATCTATCTATTTACCTACCTACCTATCTGTATCTATCAATCTACCTACCTACCTATCTCTATCTATCTACCAACCTACCTACCTATCTCTATCTATCAATCTACCTACCTACCTATCTATATCTCTCTACCTATCTACCTACCTATCTCTATCTATCTATCTACCTACCTACCTATCTGTATCTATCAATCTACCTACCTACCTATCTCTATCTATCTATCTATCTATCTATCTACCTACCTACCTACCTATTTCTATCTATCTATCTACCTACCTACCTATTTCTATCTATCAATCTACCTACCTACCTATCTCTATCTATCTATCTACCTACCTACCACCTACCTATCTCTTCTATCTATCTATCTACCTACCTACCTATCTCTATCTATCTATCTACCTACCTACCTACCTATCTTATCTACCTATCTACCTACCTACTCTATCTATCAATCTACCTACCTACCTATCTCTATCTATCTACCTACCTACCTATCTCTATCTACCTACCTACCTACCTATCTCTATCTATCTATCTACCTACCTACCTATCTCTATCTATCAATCTACCTACCTACCTATCTCTATCTATCTATCTACCTACCCACCTATCTGTATTTATCTATCTACCTACCTATCTGTATCTACCTACCTACCTACCTACCTATCTCTATCTATCTATCTACCTACCTACCTATCTCTATCTATCAATCTACCTACCTACCTATCTGTATCTATCAATCTACCTACCTACCTATCTCTATCTATCTATCTACCTACCTACCTATCTCTATCTATCAATCTACCTACCTACCTATCTCTATCAATCTACCTACCTACCTATCTGTATCTATCTATCTACCTACCTACCTATCTGTATCTATCAATCTACCTACCTACCTATCTCTATCTATCAATCTACCTACCTACCTATCTCTATCTATCTACCTACCTACCTACCTATCTCTATCTATCAATCTACCTACCTACCTATCTCTATCTATCTATCTACCTACCTACCTATCTCTATCTATCTATCTAACTACCTACCTATCTCTATCTATCTACCTACCTACCTATCTCTATCTATCAATCTACCTACCTACCTATCTCTATCTATCTATCTACCTACCTACCTATCTCTATCTATCAATCTACCTACCTACCTATCTGTATCTATCTACCTACCTATCTCTATCTATCAATCAATCTACCTACCTATCTCTATCTATCTACCTACCTACCTACCTATCTCTATCTATCAATCTACCTACCTACCTATCTCTATCTATCTATCTACCTACCTACCTATCTGTATCTATCTATCTACCTACCTACCTATCTCTATCTATCTACCTACCTACCTACCTATCTCTATCTATCAATCTACCTACCTACCTATCTCTATCTATCTATCTACCTACCTACCTATCTCTATCTATCAATCTACCTACCTACATATCTGTATCTATCTATCTACCTACCTACCTATCTCTCTCTATCAATCTACCTACCTACCTATCTCTATCTATCTACCTACCTACATATCTGTATCTATATATCTACCTACCTACCTATCTGTATCTATCTATCTACCTATCTACCTATCTGTATCTATCAATCTACCTACCTACCTATCTGTATCTATCTACCTATCTACCTACCTATCTCTATCTATCTATCTACCTACCTACCTATCTCTATCTATCTATCTACCTACCTACCTATCTGTATCTATATATCTACCTACCTACCTATCTCTATCTATCTATCTACCTACCTACCTATCTCTATCTATCTATCTACCTACCTACCTATCTCTATCTATCTACCTACCTATCTCTATCTATCTATCTATCTACCTACCTATCTGTATCTATCAATCTACCTACCTACCTATCTCTATCTATCTACCTACCTACCTACCTATCTCTATCTATCAATCTACCTACCTACCTATCTGTATCTATCTACCTATCTACCTACCTATCTCTATCTATCTATCTACCTACCTACCTATCTCTATCTATCAATCTACCTACCTACCTATCTCTATCTATCTATCTACCTACCTACCTACCTATCTGTATCTACATATCTACCTACCTACCTATCTGTATCTATCTATCTACCTATCTACCTATCTCTATCTATCAATCTACCTACCTACCTATCTCTATCTATCTATCTACCTACCCACCTATCTGTATTTATCTATCTACCTACCTATCTGTATCTATCTACCTACCTACCTACCTATCTCTATCTATCTATCTACCTACCTACCTATCTCTATCTATCAATCTACCTACCCACCTATCTGTATTTATCTATCTACCTACCTATCTGTATCTATCTACCTACCTACCTACCTATCTCTATCTATCTATCTACCTACCTACCTATCTCTATCTATCAATCTACCTACCTACCTATCTGTATCTATCAATCTACCTACCTACCTATCTCTATCTATCTATCTACCTACCTACCTATCTCTATCTATCAATCTACCTACCTACCTATCTCTATCAATCTACCTACCTAACTATCTGTATCTATCTACCTACCTACCTACCTATCTGTATCTATCAATCTACCTACCTACCTATCTCTATCTATCAATCTACCTACCTACCTATCTCTATCTATCTATCTACCTACCTACCTATCTCTATCTATCTATCTAACTACCTACCTATCTCTATCTATCTACCTACCTACCTACCTATCTCTATCTATCAATCTACCTACCTACCTATCTCTATCTATCTATCTACCTACCTACCTATCTCTATCTATCAATCTACCTACCTACCTATCTGTATCTATCTACCTACCTACCTATCTCTATCTATCAATCTACCTACCTATCTCTATCTATCTACCTACCTACCTACCTATCTCTATCTATCAATCTACCTACCTACCTATCTGTATCTATCTACCTATCTACCTACCTATCTCTATCTATCTATCTACCTATCTACCTATCTCTATCTATCAATCTACCTACCTACCTATCTCTATCTATCTATCTACCTACCTACCTATCTCTATCTATCTATCTATCTACCTAACTACCTATCTCTATCTATCTATCTACCTACCTACCTATCTGTATCTATATATCTACCTACCTACCTATCGGTATCTATCTATCTACCTATCTACCTATCTCTATCTATCTATCTACCTACCTACCTATCTGTATCTATATATCTACCTACCTACCTATCTGTATCTATCAATCTACCTACCTACCTATCTCTATCTATCTACCTACCTACCTACCTATCTCTATCTATAAATCTACCTACCTACCTATCTGTATCTATCTACCTATCTACCTACCTATCTCTATCTATCTATCTACCTACCTACCTATCTCTATCTATCAATCTACCTACCTACCTATCTCTATCTATCTATCTACCTACCTACCTACCTATCTGTATCTACATATCTACCTATCTACCTATCTGTATCTATCTATCTACCTATCTACCTATCTCAATCTATCAATCTACCTACCTTCCTATCTCTATCTATCTATCTACCTACCCACCTATCTGTATTTATCTATCTACCTACCTATCTGTATCTATCTACCTACCTACCTACCTATCTCTATCTATCTATCTACCTACCTAGCTATCTCTATCTATCAATCTACCTACCTACCTATCTCTATCTATCTATCTACCTACCCACCTATCTGTATTTATCTATCTACCTACCTATCTGTATCTATCTACCTACCTACCTACCTATCTCTATCTATCTATCTACCTACCTACCTATCTGTATCTATCAATCTACCTACCTACCTATCTCTATCTATCTATCTACCTACCTACCTATCTCTATCTATCAATCTACCTACCTACATATCTCTATCAATCTACCTACCTAACTATCTGTATCTATCTACCTACCTACCTACCTATCTGTATCTATCAATCTACCTACCTACCTATCTCTATCTATCAATCTACCTACCTACCTATCTCTATCTATCTACCTACCTACCTACCTATCTCTATCTATCTATCTACCTACCTACCTATCTCTATCTATCAATCTACCTACCTACCTATCTGTATCTATCTACCTACCTACCTATCTCTATCTATCAATCTACCTACCTATCTCTATCTATCTACCTACCTACCTACCTATCTCTATCTATCAATCTACCTACCTACCTATCTGTATCTATCTACCTATCTACCTAGCTATCTCTATCTATCTATCTACCTATCTACCTATCTCTATCTATCAATCTACCTACCTACCTATCTCTATCTATCTATCTACCTACCTACCTATCTCTATCTATCTATCTATCTACCTAACTACCTATCTCTATCTATCTATCTACCTACCTACCTATCTGTATCTATATATCTACCTACCTACCTATCGGTATCTATCTATCTACCTATCTACCTATCTCTATCTATCTATCTACCTACCTACCTATCTGTATCTATATATCTACCTACCTACCTATCTGTATCTATCAATCTACCTACCTACCTATCTCTATCTATCTACCTACCTACCTACCTATCTCTATCTATAAATCTACCTACCTACCTATCTGTATCTATCTACCTATCTACCTACCTATCTCTATCTATCTATCTACCTACCTACCTATCTCTATCTATCAATCTACCTACCTACCTATCTCTATCTATCTATCTACCTACCTACCTACCTATCTGTATCTACATATCTACCTATCTACCTATCTGTATCTATCTATCTACCTATCTACCTATCTCAATCTATCAATCTACCTACCTTCCTATCTCTATCTATCTATCTACCTACCCACCTATCTGTATTTATCTATCTACCTACCTATCTGTATCTATCTACCTACCTACCTACCTATCTCTATCTATCTATCTACCTACCTAGCTATCTCTATCTATCAATCTACCTACCTACCTATCTCTATCTATCTATCTACCTACCCACCTATCTGTATTTATCTATCTACCTACCTATCTGTATCTATCTACCTACCTACCTACCTATCTCTATCTATCTATCTACCTACCTACCTATCTGTATCTATCAATCTACCTACCTACCTATCTCTATCTATCTATCTACCTACCTACCTATCTCTATCTATCAATCTACCTACCTACCTATCTCTATCAATCTACCTACCTAACTATCTGTATCTATCTACCTACCTACCTACCTATCTGTATCTATCAATCTACCTACCTACCTATCTCTATCTATCAATCTACCTACCTACCTATCTCTATCTATCTACCTACCTACCTACCTATCTCTATCTATCTATCTACCTACCTACCTATCTCTATCTATCAATCTACCTACCTACCTATCTGTATCTATCTACCTACCTACCTATCTCTATCTATCAATCTACCTACCTATCTCTATCTATCTACCTACCTACCTACCTATCTCTATCTATCAATCTACCTACCTACCTATCTGTATCTATCTACCTATCTACCTAGCTATCTCTATCTATCTATCTACCTATAAACCTATCTCTATCTATCAATCTACCTACCTACCTATCTCTATCTATCTATCTACCTACCTACCTATCTCTATCTATCTATCTATCTACCTACCTACCTATCTCTATCTATCTATCTACCTACCTACCTATCTGTATCTATATATCTACCTACCTACCTATCGGTATCTATCTATCTACCTATCTACCTATCTCTATCTATCAATCTACCTACCTACCTATCTCTATCTATCTATCTACCTACCCACCTATCTGTATTTATCTATCTACCTACCTATCTGTATCTATCTACCTACCTACCTACCTATCTCTATCTATCTACCTACCTACCTATCTCTATCTATCAATCTACCTACCTACCTATCTCTATCTATCTATCTACCTACCCACATATCTGTATTTATCTACCTACCTACCTATCTCTATCTATCTATCTACCTACCTATCTCTATCTATCAATCTACCTATCTGTATTTATATATCTACCTACCTATCTGTATCTATCTACCTAACTACCTACCTATCTCTATCTATCTTCCTACCTACCTATCTCTATCTATCAATCTACCTACCTACCTATCTGTATCTATCAATCTACCTACCTACCTATCTGTATCTATCTATCTACCTACCTACCTATCTCTATCTATCTATCTACCTACCTACCTATCTGTATCTATCAATCTACCTACCTACCTATCTCTATCTATCTACTTACCTACCTACCTATCTCTATCTATCAATCTACCTACCTACCTATCTGTATCTATCTACCTATCTACCTACCTATCTCTATCTATCTATCTACCTACCTACCTATCTCTATCTATCTATCTACCTACCTA
The DNA here is from genome assembly GCA_024509115.1 of Crotalus helleri. Classification (NCBI taxonomy): domain Eukaryota; kingdom Metazoa; phylum Chordata; class Lepidosauria; order Squamata; family Viperidae; genus Crotalus; species Crotalus helleri. The sequence goes on from JAKSXO010000146.1 coordinate 316,579, forward strand.
CCTATCTGTATCTATATATATACCTACCTACCTATCTGTATCTATCTATCTACCTACCTATCTCTATCTATCTATTTACCTACCTACCTATCTGTATCTATCAATCTACCTACCTACCTATCTCTATCTATCTACCTACCTACCTACCTATCTCTATCTATCAATCTACCTACCTACCTATCTGTATCTATCTACCTATCTACCTACCTATCTCTATCTATCTACCTACCTACCTATCTGTATCTATCAATCTACCTACCTACCTATCTCTATCTATCTACCTACCTACCTCCCTACCTATCTCTATCTATCAATCTACCTACCTACCTATCTGTATCTATCTACCTATCTACCTACCTATCTCTATCTATCTATCTACCTACCTACCTATCTCTATCTATCAATCTACCTACCTACCTATCTCTATCTATCTATCTATCTACCTACCTACCTACCTATCTGTATCTACATATCTACCTACCTACCTATCTGTATCTATCTATCTACCTATCTACCTATCTCTATCTATCAATCTACCTACCTACCTATCTCTATCTATCTATCTACCTACCCACCTATCTGTATTTATCTATCTACCTACCTATCTGTATCTATCTACCTACCTACCTACCTATCTCTATCTATCTACCTACCTACCTATCTCTATCTATCAATCTACCTACCCACCTATCTGTATTTATCTATCTACCTACCTATCTGTATCTATCTACCTACCTACCTACCTATCTCTATCTATCTATCTACCTACCTACCTATCTCTATCTATCAATCTACCTACCTACCTATCTGTATCTATCAATCTACCTACCTACCTATCTCTATCTATCTATCTACCTACCTACCTATCTCTATCTATCAATCTACCTACCTACCTATCTCTATCAATCTACCTACCTAACTATCTGTATCTATCTACCTACCTACCTACCTATCTGTATCTATCAATCTACCTACCTACCTATCTCTATCTATCAATCTACCTACCTACCTATCTCTATCTATCTACCTACCTACCTACCTATCTCTATCTATCAATCTACCTACCTACCTATCTCTATCTATCTATCTACCTACCTACCTATCTCTATCTATCTATCTAACTACCTACCTATCTCTATCTATCTACCTACCTACCTACCTACCTATCTCTATCTATCAATCTACCTACCTACCTATCTCTATCTATCTATCTACCTACCTACCTATCTCTATCTATCAATCTACCTACCTACCTATCTGTATCTATCTACCTACCTACCTATCTCTATCTATCAATCTACCTACCTACCTATCTCTATCTATCTACCTACCTACCTACCTATCTCTATCTATCAATCTACCTACCTACCTATCTGTATCTATCTACCTATCTACCTACCTATCTCTATCTATCTATCTACCTATCTACCTATCTCTATCTATCAATCTACCTACCTACCTATCTCTATCTATCTATCTACCTACCTACCTATCTCTATCTATCTATCTATCTATCTACCTAACTACCTATCTCTATCTATCTATCTATCTACCTACCTATCTGTATCTATATATCTACCTACCTACCTATCGGTATCTATCTATCTACCTATCTACCTATCTCTATCTATCTATCTACCTACCTACCTATCTGTATCTATATATCTACCTACCTACCTATCTGTATCTATCAATCTACCTACCTACCTATCTCTATCTATCTACCTACCTACCTACCTATCTCTATCTATCAATCTACCTACCTACCTATCTGTATCTATCTACCTATCTACCTACCTATCTCTATCTATCTATCTACCTACCTACCTATCTCTATCTATCAATCTACCTACCTACCTATCTCTATCTATCTATCTACCTACCTACCTACCTATCTGTATCTACATATCTACCTACCTACCTATCTGTATCTATCTATCTACCTATCTACCTATCTCAATCTATCAATCTACCTACCTACCTATCTCTATCTATCTATCTACCTACCCACCTATCTGTATTTATCTATCTACCTACCTATCTGTATCTATCTACCTACCTACCTACCTATCTCTATCTATCTATCTACCTACCTACCTATCTCTATCTATCAATCTACCTACCTACCTATCTCTATCTATCTATCTACCTACCCACCTATCTGTATTTATCTATCTACCTACCTATCTGTATCTATCTACCTACCTACCTACCTATCTCTATCTATCTATCTACCTACCTACCTATATGTATCTATCAATCTACCTACCTACCTATCTCTATCTATCTATCTACCTACCTACCTATCTCTATCTATCAATCTACCTACCTACCTATCTCTATCAATCTACCTACCTAACTATCTGTATCTACCTACCTACCTACCTACCTACCTACCTATCTGTATCTATCTACCTACCTACCTACCTATCTCTATCTATCTATCTACCTACCTACCTATCTCTATCAATCTACCTACCTACCTATCTCTATCTATCTATCTACCTACCCACCTATCTGTATTTATCTATCTACCTACCTATCTGTATCTATCTACCTACCTACCTACCTATCTCTATCTATCTATCTACCTACCTACCTATCTGTATCTATCAATCTACCTACCTACCTATCTCTATCTATCTATCTACCTACCTACCTATCTCTATCTATCAATCTACCTACCTACCTATCTCTATCAATCTACCTACGTAACTATCTGTATCTACCTACCTACCTACCTACCTACCTATCTCTATCTATCAATCTACCTACCTACCTATCTCTATCTATCTATCTACCTACCTACCTATCTCTATCTATCAATCTACCTACCTACCTATCTGCATCTATCTACCTACCTACCTATCTCTATCTATCAATCTACCTACCTGTCTCTATCTATCTACCTACCTACCTACCTATCTCTATCTATCAATCTACCTACCTACCTATCTGTATCTATCTACCTATCTACCTACCTATCTCTATCTATCTATCTACCTATCTACCTATCTCTATCTATCAATCTACCTACCTACCTATCTCTATCTATCTATCTACCTACCTACCTATCTCTATCTATCTATCTATCTACCTAACTACCTATCTCTATCTATCTATCTACCTACCTACCTATCTGTATCTATATATCTACCTACCTACCTATCGGTATCTATCTATCTACCTATCTACCTATCTCTATTTATCTATCTACCTACCTACCTATCTGTATCTATATATCTACCTACCTACCTATCTGTATCTATCAATCTACCTACCTACCTATCTCTATCTATCTACCTACCTACCTACCTATCTCTATCTATCAATCTACCTACCTACCTATCTGTATCTATCTACCTATCTACCTACCTATCTCTATCTATCTATCTACCTACCTACCTATCTCTATCTATCAATCTACCTACCTACCTATCTCTATCTATCTATCTACCTACCTACCTACCTATCTGTATCTACATATCTACCTACCTACCTATCTGTATCTATCTATCTACCTATCTACCTATCTCAATCTATCAATCTACCTACCTACCTATCTGTATCTATCTATCTACCTACCCACCTATCTGTATTTATCTATCTACCTACCTATCTGTATCTATCTACCTACCTACCTACCTATCTCTATCTATCTATCTACCTACCTACCTATCTCTATCTATCAATCTACCTACCTACCTATCTCTATCTATCTATCTACCTACCCACCTATCTGTATTTATCTATCTACCTACCTATCTGTATCTATCTACCTACCTACCTACCTATCTCTATCTATCTACCTACCTACCTATCTCTATCTATCAATCTACCTACCCACCTATCTGTATTTATCTATCTACCTACCTATCTGTATCTATCTACCTACCTACCTACCTATCTCTATCTATCTATCTACCTACCTACCTATCTCTATCTATCAATCTACCTACCTACCTATCTGTATCTATCAATCTACCTACCTACCTATCTCTATCTATCTATCTACCTACCTACCTATCTCTATCTATCAATCTACCTACCTACCTATCTCTATCAATCTACCTACCTAACTATCTGTATCTATCTACCTACCTACCTACCTATCTGTATCTATCAATCTACCTACCTACCTATCTCTATCTATCAATCTACCTACCTACCTATCTCTATCTATCTACCTACCTACCTACCTATCTCTATCTATCAATCTACCTACCTACCTATCTCTATCTATCTATCTACCTACCTACCTATCTCTATCTATCTATCTAACTACCTACCTATCTCTATCTATCTACCTACCTACCTACCTACCTATCTCTATCTATCAATCTACCTACCTACCTATCTCTATCTATCTATCTACCTACCTACCTATCTCTATCTATCAATCTACCTACCTACCTATCTGTATCTATCTACCTACCTACCTATCTCTATCTATCAATCTACCTACCTACCTATCTCTATCTATCTACCTACCTACCTACCTATCTCTATCTATCAATCTACCTACCTACCTATCTGTATCTATCTACCTATCTACCTACCTATCTCTATCTATCTATCTACCTATCTACCTATCTCTATCTATCAATCTACCTACCTACCTATCTCTATCTATCTATCTACCTACCTACCTATCTCTATCTATCTATCTATCTATCTACCTAACTACCTATCTCTATCTATCTATCTACCTACCTACCTATCTGTATCTATATATCTACCTACCTACCTATCGGTATCTATCTATCTACCTATCTACCTATCTCTATCTATCTATCTACCTACCTACCTATCTGTATCTATATATCTACCTACCTACCTATCTGTATCTATCAATCTACCTACCTACCTATCTCTATCTATCTACCTACCTACCTACCTATCTCTATCTATCAATCTACCTACCTACCTATCTGTATCTATCTACCTATCTACCTACCTATCTCTATCTATCTATCTACCTACCTACCTATCTCTATCTATCAATCTACCTACCTACCTATCTCTATCTATCTATCTACCTACCTACCTACCTATCTGTATCTACATATCTACCTACCTACCTATCTGTATCTATCTATCTACCTATCTACCTATCTCAATCTATCAATCTACCTACCTACCTATCTCTATCTATCTATCTACCTACCCACCTATCTGTATTTATCTATCTACCTACCTATCTGTATCTATCTACCTACCTACCTACCTATCTCTATCTATCTATCTACCTACCTACCTATCTCTATCTATCAATCTACCTACCTACCTATCTCTATCTATCTATCTACCTACCCACCTATCTGTATTTATCTATCTACCTACCTATCTGTATCTATCTACCTACCTACCTACCTATCTCTATCTATCTATCTACCTACCTACCTATATGTATCTATCAATCTACCTACCTACCTATCTCTATCTATCTATCTACCTACCTACCTATCTCTATCTATCAATCTACCTACCTACCTATCTCTATCAATCTACCTACCTAACTATCTGTATCTACCTACCTACCTACCTACCTACCTATCTGTATCTATCTACCTACCTACCTACCTATCTCTATCTATCTATCTACCTACCTACCTATCTCTATCAATCTACCTACCTACCTATCTCTATCTATCTATCTACCTACCCACCTATCTGTATTTATCTATCTACCTACCTATCTGTATCTATCTACCTACCTACCTACCTATCTCTATCTATCTATCTACCTACCTACCTATCTGTATCTATCAATCTACCTACCTACCTATCTCTATCTATCTATCTACCTACCTACCTATCTCTATCTATCAATCTACCTACCTACCTATCTCTATCAATCTACCTACGTAACTATCTGTATCTACCTACCTACCTACCTACCTATCTCTATCTATCAATCTACCTACCTACCTATCTCTATCTATCTATCTACCTACCTACCTATCTCTATCTATCAATCTACCTACCTACCTATCTGCATCTATCTACCTACCTACCTATCTCTATCTATCAATCTACCTACCTATCTCTATCTATCTACCTACCTACCTACCTATCTCTATCTATCAATCTACCTACCTACCTATCTGTATCTATCTACCTATCTACCTACCTATCTCTATCTATCTATCTACCTATCTACCTATCTCTATCTATCAATCTACCTACCTACCTATCTCTATCTATCTATCTACCTACCTACCTATCTCTATCTATCTATCTATCTACCTAACTACCTATCTCTATCTATCTATCTACCTACCTACCTATCTGTATCTATATATCTACCTACCTACCTATCGGTATCTATCTATCTACCTATCTACCTATCTCTATTTATCTATCTACCTACCTACCTATCTGTATCTATATATCTACCTACCTACCTATCTGTATCTATCAATCTACCTACCTACCTATCTCTATCTATCTACCTACCTACCTACCTATCTCTATCTATCAATCTACCTACCTACCTATCTGTATCTATCTACCTATCTACCTACCTATCTCTATCTATCTATCTACCTACCTACCTATCTCTATCTATCAATCTACCTACCTACCTATCTCTATCTATCTATCTACCTACCTACCTACCTATCTGTATCTACATATCTACCTACCTACCTATCTGTATCTATCTATCTACCTATCTACCTATCTCAATCTATCAATCTACCTACCTACCTATCTGTATCTATCTATCTACCTACCCACCTATCTGTATTTATCTATCTACCTACCTATCTGTATCTATCTACCTACCTACCTACCTATCTCTATCTATCTATCTACCTACCTACCTATCTCTATCTATCAATCTACCTACCTACCTATCTCTATCTATCTATCTACCTACCCACCTATCTGTATTTATCTATCTACCTACCTATCTGTATCTATCTACCTACCTACCTACCTATCTCTATCTATCTATCTACCTACCTACCTATCTGTATCTATCAATCTACCTACCTACCTATCTCTATCTATCTATCTACCTACCTACCTATCTCTATCTATCAATCTACCTACCTACCTATCTCTATCTATCTATCTACCTACCTACCTATCTCTATCTATCAATCTACCTACCTACCTATCTCTATCAATCTACCTACCTAACTATCTGTATCTATCTACCTACCTACCTACCTATCTGTATCTATCAATCTACCTACCTACCTATCTCTATCTATCAATCTACCTACCTACCTATCTCTATCTATCTACCTACCTACCTACCTATCTCTATCTATCAATCTACCTACCTACCTATCTCTATCTATCTATCTACCTACCTACCTATCTCTATCTATCTATCTAACTACCTACCTATCTCTATCTATCTACCTACCTACCTACCTATCTCTATCTATCAATCTACCTACCTACCTATCTCTATCTATCTATCTACCTACCTACCTATCTCTATCTATCAATCTACCTACCTACCTATCTGTATCTATCTACCTACCTACCTATCTCTATCTATCAATCTACCTACCTATCTCTATCTATCTACCTACCTACCTACCTATCTCTATCTATCAATCTACCTACCTACCTATCTGTATCTATCTACCTATCTACCTAGCTATCTCTATCTATCTATCTACCTATCTACCTATCTCTATCTATCAATCTACCTACCTACCTATCTCTATCTATCTATCTACCTACCTACCTATCTCTATCTATCTATCTATCTATCTATCTACCTACCTACCTATCTCTATCTATCTATCTACCTACCTACCTATCTGTATCTATATATCTACCTACCTACCTATCGGTATCTATCTATCTACCTATCTACCTATCTCTATCTATCAATCTACCTACCTACCTATCTCTATCTATCTATCTACCTACCCACCTATCTGTATTTATCTATCTACCTACCTATCTGTATCTATCTACCTACCTACCTACCTATCTCTATCTATCTACCTACCTACCTATCTCTATCTATCAATCTACCTACCTACCTATCTCTATCTATCTATCTACCTACCCACATATCTGTATTTATCTACCTACCTACCTATCTCTATCTATCTATCTACCTACCTATCTCTATCTATCAATCTACCTATCTGTATTTATATATCTACCTACCTATCTGTATCTATCTACCTAACTACCTACCTATCTCTATCTATCTACCTACCTACCTATCTCTATCTATCAATCTACCTACCTATCTGTATCTATCTACCTATCTACCTACCTATCTCTATCTATCTATCTACCTATCTACCTATCTCTATCTATCAATCTACCTACCTACCTATCTCTATCTATCTATCTACCTACCTACCTATCTCTATCTATCTATCTATCTACCTAACTACCTATCTCTATCTATCTATCTACCTACCTACCTATCTGTATCTATATATCTACCTACCTACCTATCGGTATCTATCTATCTACCTATCTACCTATCTCTATCTATCTATCTACCTACCTACCTATCTGTATCTATATATCTACCTACCTACCTATCTGTATCTATCAATCTACCTACCTACCTATCTCTATCTATCTACCTACCTACCTACCTATCTCTATCTATAAATCTACCTACCTACCTATCTGTATCTATCTACCTATCTACCTACCTATCTCTATCTATCTATCTACCTACCTACCTATCTCTATCTATCAATCTACCTACCTACCTATCTCTATCTATCTATCTACCTACCTACCTACCTATCTGTATCTACATATCTACCTATCTACCTATCTGTATCTATCTATCTACCTATCTACCTATCTCAATCTATCAATCTACCTACCTACCTATCTCTATCTATCTATCTACCTACCCACCTATCTGTATTTATCTATCTACCTACCTATCTGTATCTATCTACCTACCTACCTACCTATCTCTATCTATCTATCTACCTACCTAGCTATCTCTATCTATCAATCTACCTACCTACCTATCTCTATCTATCTATCTACCTACCCACCTATCTGTATTTATCTATCTACCTACCTATCTGTATCTATCTACCTACCTACCTACCTATCTCTATCTATCTATCTACCTACCTACCTATCTGTATCTATCAATCTACCTACCTACCTATCTCTATCTATCTATCTACCTACCTACCTATCTCTATCTATCAATCTACCTACCTACCTATCTCTATCAATCTACCTACCTAACTATCTGTATCTATCTACCTACCTACCTACCTATCTGTATCTATCAATCTACCTACCTACCTATCTCTATCTATCAATCTACCTACCTACCTATCTCTATCTATCTACCTACCTACCTACCTATCTCTATCTATCAATCTACCTACCTACCTATCTCTATCTATCTATCTACCTACCTACCTATCTCTATCTATCTATCTAACTACCTACCTATCTCTATCTATCTACCTACCTACCTACCTATCTCTATCTATCAATCTACCTACCTACCTATCTCTATCTATCTATCTACCTACCTACCTATCTCTATCTATCAATCTACCTACCTACCTATCTGTATCTATCTACCTACCTACCTATCTCTATCTATCAATCTACCTACCTATCTCTATCTATCTACCTACCTACCTACCTATCTCTATCTATCAATCTACCTACCTACCTATCTGTATCTATCTACCTATCTACCTAGCTATCTCTATCTATCTATCTACCTATCTACCTATCTCTATCTATCAATCTACCTACCTACCTATCTCTATCTATCTATCTACCTACCTACCTATCTCTATCTATCTATCTATCTACCTACCTACCTATCTCTATCTATCTATCTACCTACCTACCTATCTGTATCTATATATCTACCTACCTACCTATCGGTATCTATCTATCTACCTATCTACCTATCTCTATCTATCAATCTACCTACCTACCTATCTCTATCTATCTATCTACCTACCCACCTATCTGTATTTATCTATCTACCTACCTATCTGTATCTATCTACCTACCTACCTACCTATCTCTATCTATCTACCTACCTACCTATCTCTATCTATCAATCTACCTACCTACCTATCTCTATCTATCTATCTACCTACCCACATATCTGTATTTATCTACCTACCTACCTATCTCTATCTATCTATCTACCTACCTATCTCTATCTATCAATCTACCTATCTGTATTTATATATCTACCTACCTATCTGTATCTATCTACCTAACTACCTACCTATCTCTATCTATCTACCTACCTACCTATCTCTATCTATCAATCTACCTACCTACCTATCTGTATCTATCAATCTACCTACCTACCTATCTGTATCTATCTACCTACCTACCTATCTCTATCTATCAATCTACCTACCTACTTATCTCTATCTATCTACCTACCTACCTACCTATCTCTATCTATCAATCTACCTACCTACCTATCTGTATCTATCTACCTACCTACCTACCTATCTCTATCTATCTATCTACCTACCTACCTATCTGTATCTATCAATCTACCTACCTACCTATCTCTATCTATCTACTTACCTACCTACCTATCTCTATCTATCAATCTACCTACAAACCTATCTGTATCTATCTACCTATCTACCTACCTATCTCTATCTATCTATCTACCTACCTACCTATCTCTATCTATCTATCTACCTACCTACCTATCTGTATCTATATATATACCTACCTACCTATCTGTATCTATCTATCTACCTACCTATCTCTATCTATCTATTTACCTACCTACCTATCTGTATCTATCAATCTACCTACCTACCTATCTCTATCTATCTACCTACCTACCTACCTATCTCTATCTATCAATCTACCTACCTACCTATCTGTATCTATCTACCTATCTACCTACCTATCTCTATCTATCTATCTACCTACCTACCTATCTGTATCTATCAATCTACCTACCTACCTATCTCTATCTATCTACCTACCTACCTACCTACCTATCTCTATCTATCAATCTACCTACCTACCTATCTGTATCTATCTACCTATCTACCTACCTATCTCTATCTATCTATCTACCTACCTACCTATCTCTATCTATCAATCTACCTACCTACCTATCTCTATCTATCTATCTACCTACCCACCTATCTGTATTTATCTATCTACCTACCTATCTGTATCTATCTACCTACCTACCTACCTATCTCTATCTATCTATCTACCTACCTACCTATCTGTATCTATCAATCTACCTACCTACCTATCTCTATCTATCTATCTACCTACCTACCTATCTCTATCTATCAATCTACCTACCTACCTATCTCTATCAATCTACCTACCTAACTATCTGTATCTACCTACCTACCTACCTACCTACCTATCTCTATCTATCAATCTACCTACCTACCTATCTCTATCTATCTATCTACCTACCTACCTATCTCTATCTATCAATCTACCTACCTACCTATCTGTATCTATCTACCTACCTACCTATCTCTATCTATCAATCTACCTACCTATCTCTATCTATCTACCTACCTACCTACCTATCTCTATCTATCAATCTACCTACCTACCTATCTGTATCTATCTACCTATCTACCTACCTATCTCTATCTATCTATCTACCTATCTACCTATCTCTATCTATCAATCTACCTACCTACCTATCTCTATCTATCTATCTACCTACCTACCTATCTCTATCTATCTATCTATCTACCTAACTACCTATCTCTATCTATCTATCTACCTACCTACCTATCTGTATCTATATATCTACCTACCTACCTATCGGTATCTATCTATCTACCTATCTACCTATCTCTATTTATCTATCTACCTACCTACCTATCTGTATCTATATATCTACCAACCTACCTATCTGTATCTATCAATCTACCTACCTACCTATCTCTATCTATCTACCTACCTACCTACCTATCTCTATCTATCAATCTACCTACCTACCTATCTGTATCTATCTACCTATCTACCTACCTATCTCTATCTATCTATCTACCTACCTACCTATCTCTATCTATCAATCTACCTACCTACCTATCTCTATCTATCTATCTACCTACCTACCTACCTATCTGTATCTACATATCTACCTACCTACCTATCTGTATCTATCTATCTACCTATCTACCTATCTCAATCTATCAATCTACCTACCTACCTATCTGTATCTATCTATCTACCTACCCACCTATCTGTATTTATCTATCTACCTACCTATCTGTATCTATCTACCTACCTACCTACCTATCTCTATCTATCTATCTACCTACCTACCTATCTCTATCTATCAATCTACCTACCTACCTATCTCTATCTATCTATCTACCTACCCACCTATCTGTATTTATCTATCTACCTACCTATCTGTATCTATCTACCTACCTACCTACCTATCTCTATCTATCTATCTACCTACCTACCTACCTATCTGTATCTATCAATCTACCTACCTACCTATCTCTATCTATCTATCTACCTACCTACCTATCTCTATCTATCAATCTACCTACCTACCTATCTCTATCAATCTACCTACCTAACTATCTGTATCTATCTACCTACCTACCTACCTATCTGTATCTATCAATCTACCTACCTACCTATCTCTATCTATCAATCTACCTACCTACCTATCTCTATCTATCTACCTACCTACCTACCTATCTCTATCTATCAATCTACCTACCTACCTATCTCTATCTATCTACCTACCTACCTATCTCTATCTATCTATCTAACTACCTACCTATCTCTATCTATCTACCTACCTACCTACCTATCTCTATCTATCAATCTACCTACCTACCTATCTCTATCTATCTATCTACCTACCTACCTATCTCTATCTATCAATCTACCTACCTACCTATCTGTATCTATCTACCTACCTACCTATCTCTATCTATCAATCTACCTACCTATCTCTATCTATCTACCTACCTACCTACCTATCTCTATCTATCAATCTACCTACCTACCTATCTGTATCTATCTACCTATCTACCTAGCTATCTCTATCTATCTATCTACCTATCTACCTATCTCTATCTATCAATCTACCTACCTACCTATCTCTATCTATCTATCTACCTACCTACCTATCTCTATCTATCTATCTATCTATCTACCTACCTACCTATCTCTATCTATCTATCTACCTACCTACCTATCTGTATCTATATATCTACCTACCTACCTATCGGTATCTATCTATCTACCTATCTACCTATCTCTATCTATCAATCTACCTACCTACCTATCTCTATCTATCTATCTACCTACCCACCTATCTGTATTTATCTATCTACCTACCTATCTGTATCTATCTACCTACCTACCTACCTATCTCTATGTATCTACCTACCTACCTATCTCTATCTATCAATCTACCTACCTACCTATCTCTATCTATCTATCTACCTACCCACATATCTGTATTTATCTACCTACCTACCTATCTCTATCTATCTATCTACCTACCTATCTCTATCTATCAATCTACCTATCTGTATTTATATATCTACCTACCTATCTGTATCTATCTACCTAACTACCTACCTATCTCTATCTATCTACCTACCTACCTATCTCTATCTATCAATCTACCTACCTACCTATCTGTATCTATCAATCTACCTACCTACCTATCTGTATCTATCTACCTACCTACCTATCTCTATCTATCAATCTACCTACCTACTTATCTCTATCTATCTACCTACCTACCTACCTATCTCTATCTATCAATCTACCTACCTACCTATCTCTATCTATCTACCTACCTACCTATCTCTATCTATCTATCTACCTACCTACCTATCTGTATCTATCAATCTACCTACCTACCTATCTCTATCTATCTACTTACCTACCTACCTATCTCTATCTATCAATCTACCTACCTACCTATCTGTATCTATCTACCTATCTACCTACCTATCTCTATCTATCTATCTACCTACCTACCTATCTCTATCTATCTATCTACCTACCTACCTATCTGTATCTATATATATACCTACCCCTATCTCTATCTATCTATCTACCTACCTACCTATCTGTATCTATATATATACCTACCTACCTATCTGTATCTATCTATCTACCTACCTATCTCTATCTATCTATTTACTACCTACCTATCTGTATCTATCAATCTACCTACCTACCTATCTCTATCTATCTACCTACCTACCTACCTATCTCTATCTATCAATCTACCTACCTACCTATCTGATCTATCTACCTATCTACCTACCTATCTCTATCTATCTATCTACCTACCTACCTATCTATCAATCTACCTACTACCTACTCTCTATCATCTATCTATCTACCTACTACCTATCTCTATCTATCTATCTACCTACCACCTATCTCTATCTATCAATCTACCTACCTACCTATCTCTATCTATCTATCTACCTACCTACCTACCTACCTATCTGTATCTACATATCTACCTACCTACCTATCTGTATCTATCTATCTACCTATCTACCTATCTCTATCTATCAATCTACCTACCTACCTATCTCTATCTATCTATCTACCTACCCACCTATCTGTATTTATCTATCTACCTACCTATCTGTATCTATCTACCTACCTACCTACCTATCTCTATCTATCTACTACCTACCTATCTCTATCATCAACTACCTACCTACTCTATCTCTATCTACCTACCACCTATCTTATTTACTATCTACCTACCTATCTGTATCTACCTACTACCTACCTACCTACCTATCTACCTACCTACCTATCTCATCAACATCTACCTACCTACCTCGTATCTATCAATCTACCTACCTACACCTATCTACTATCAACCTACCTACCTATCTCTATCTATCACTACCTACCTACCTATCTCTATCAATCTACCTACCTACCTATCTGTATCTATCTATACCTACCTACCTATCTGTATCTATCAATCTACCTACCTACCTATCTCTATCTATCAATCTACCTACCTACCTATCTCTATCTATCTACCTACCTACCTACCTATCTCTATCTATCAATCTACCTACCTACCTATCTCTATCTATCTATCTACCTACCTACCTATCTCTATCTATCTATCTAACTACCTACCTATCTCTATCTATCTACCTACCTACCTACCTATCTCTATCTATCAATCTACCTACCTACCTATCTCTATCTATCTATCTACCTACCTACCTATCTCTATCTATCAATCTACCTACCTACCTATCTGTATCTATCTACCTACCTACCTATCTCTATCTATCAATCAATCTACCTACCTATCTCTATCTATCTACCTACCTACCTACCTATCTCTATCTATCAATCTACCTACCTACCTATCTCTATCTATCTATCTACCTACCTACCTATCTGTATCTATCTATCTACCTACCTACCTATCGCTATCTATCTACCTACCTACCTACCTATCTCTATCTATCAATCTACCTACCTACCTATCTCTATCTATCTATCTACCTACCTACCTATCTCTATCTATCAATCTACCTACCTACATATCTGTATCTATCTATCTACCTACCTACCTATCTCTCTCTATCAATCTACCTACCTACCTATCTCTATCTATCTACCTACCTACATATCTGTATCTATATATCTACCTACCTACCTATCTGTATCTATCTATCTACCTATCTACCTATCTCTATCTATCAATCTACCTACCTACCTATCTCTATCGATCTATGTACCTACCTACCTATCTCTATCTATCTATCTACCTACCTACCTATCTGTATCTATATATCTACCTACCTACCTATCTGTATCTATCTATCTACCTACCTACCTATCTCTCTCTATCAATCTACCTACCTACCTATCTCTATCTATCTACCTACCTACATATCTGTATCTATATATCTACCTACCTACCTATCTGTATCTATCTATCTACCTATCTACCTATCTCTATCTATCAATCTACCTACCTACCTATCTCTATCTATCTATGTACCTACCTACCTATCTCTATCTATCTATCTATCTATCTACCTACCTACCTATCTGTATCTATATATCTACCTACCTACCTATCTGTATCTATCTATCTACCTATCTACCTATCTCTATCTATCTATCTACCTACCCACCTATCTGTATTTATCTACCTACCTACCTATCTGTATCTATCTACCTACCTACCTACCTATCTCTATCTATCTATCTCCCTACCAGCCTATCTCTATCTATCAATCTACCTACCTACCTATCTCTATCTATCTATCTACTTACCCACCTATCTGTATTTATCTATCTACCTACCTATCTGTATCTACCTACCTACCTACCTACCTATCTCTATCTATCTATCTACCTACCTACCTATCTCTATCTATCAATCTACCTACCTACCTATCTGTATCTATCAATCTACCTACCTACCTATCTCTATCTATCTATCTACCTACCTACCTATCTCTATCTATCTATCTAACTACCTACCTATCTCTATCTACCTACCTACCTACCTATCTCTATCTATCAATCTACCTACCTACCTATCTCTATCTATCTATCTACCTACCTACCTATCTCTATCTATCAATCTACCTACCTACCTATCTGTATCTATCTACCTACCTACCTATCTCTATCTATCAATCTACCTACCTACCTATCTCTATCTATCTACCTACCTACCTACCTATCTCTATCTATCAATCTACCTACCTACCTATCTCTATCTATCTATCTACCTACCTACCTATCTGTATCTATCTATCTACCTACCTACCTATCTCGATCTCTCTACCTACCTACCTACCTATCTCTATCTATTAATCTACCTACCTACCTATCTCTACCTATCTATCTACCTACCTACCTATCTCTATCTATCAATCTACCTACCTACCTATCTCTAACTATCTATCTACCTACCTACCTATCTGTATCTATCTATCTACCTACCTACCTCTCTCTATCTATCTACCTACCTACCTACCTATCTCTATCTATCAATCTACCTACCTACCTATCTCTAACTATCTATCTACCTACCTACCTATCTCTATCTATCTACCTACCTACCTATCTCTATCTATCAATCTACATACCTACCTATCTGTATCTATCTATCTACCTACCTACCTATCTGTATCTATATATCTACCTACCTACCTATCTGTATCTATCTATCTACCTATCTACCTACCTATCAATCTACCTACCTACCTATCTCTATCTATCTATCTACCTACCTACCTATCTGTATTTATCTATCTACCTACCTATCTGTATCTATCTACCTACCTACCTACCTATCTCTATCTATCTATCTCCCTACCAACCTATCTCTATCTATCAATCTACCTACCTACCTATCTATATCTATCTATCTACCTACCCACCTATCTGTATTTATCTATCTACCTACCTATCTGTATCTATCTACCTACCTACCTACCTATCTCTATCTATCTATCTATCTACCTACCTACCTATCTCTATCTATCAATCTACCTACCTACCTATCTGTATCTATCAATCTACCTACCTACCTATATCTATCTATCTACCTACCTACCTATCTCTATCTATCAATCTACCTACCTATCTATCTCTATCAATCTACCTACCTATCTGTATCTATCTATCTAACTACCTACCTATCTCTATCTATCTACCTACCTACCTACCTATCTCTATCTATCAATCTACCTACCTACCTATCTCTATCTATCTATCTATCTATCTACCTACCTACCTATCTCTATCTATCAATCTACCTACCTACCTATCTGTATCTATCTACCTACCTATCTATCTCTATCTATCAATCTACCTACCTACCTATCTCTATCTATCTACCTACCTACCTACCTATCTCTATCTATCAATCTACCTACCTACCTATCTGTATCTATCTACCTACCTACCTATCTCTATCTATCAATCTACCTACCTACCTACCTATCTGTATCTATCTATCTACCTACCTACCTATCTCTATTTATCTACCTACCTACCTACCTATCTCTATCTATCAATCTACCTACCTACCTATCTCTATCTATCTATCTACCTACCTACCTATCTCTATCTATCTATCTACCTACCTACCTATCTCTATCTATCAATCTACCTACCTACCTATCTCTCTCTATCAATCTACCTACCTACCTATCTCTATCTATCTATCTACCTACCTACCTATCTCTATCTATCAATCTACCCACCTACCTATCTGTATCTATCTATCTACCTACCTACCTATCTGTATCTATAGATCTACCTACCTACCTATCTGTATCTATCTATCTACCTATCTACCTATCTCTATCTATCAATCTACCTACCTACCTATCTCTATCTATCTATCTACCTACCCACCTATCTGTATTTATCTATCTACCTACCTATCTGTATCTATCTACCTACCTACCTACCTATCTCTATCTATCAATCTACCTACCTACCTATCTCTATCTATCTATCTACCTACCTACCTATCTCTATCTATCAATCTACCTACCTACCTATCTGTATCTATCTATCTACCTACCTACCTACCTCTATCTATCAATCTACCTACCTACCTATCTCTATCTATCTACCTAACTACCTACCTATCTCTATCTATCAATCTACCTACCTACCTATCTCTAACTATCTATCTACCTACCTACATATCTGTATCTATCTATCTACCTACCTACCTATCTCTATCTATCTACCTACCTACCTACCTATCTCAATCTATCAATCTACCTACCTACCTATCTCTATCTATCTATCTACCTACCTACCTATCTCTATCTATCTACCTACCTACCTATCTCTATCTATCAATCTACATACCTACCTATCTGTATCTACCTATCTACCTATCTACCTATCTGTATCTATATATCTACCTACCTACCTATCTCTATCTATCTATCTACCTACCCACCTATCTGTATTTATCTATCTACCTACCTATCTGTATCTATCTACCTACCTACCTACCTATCTGTATCTATCTATCTACCTACCTACCTATCTGTATCTATCTATCTACCTACCTACCTATCTGTATCTATCAATCTACCTACCTACCTATCTCTATCTATCTATCTACCTACCCATCTATCTGTATTTATCTATCTACCTACCTATCTGTATCTATCTACCTACCTACCTACCTATCTCTCTCTATCAATCTACCTACCTACCTATCTCTATCTATCTATCTACCTACCTACCTATCTCTCTCTATCAATCTACCTACCTACCTATCTCTATCTATCTATCTACCTACCTACCTATCTCTATCTATCAATCTACCTACCTACCTATCTGTATCTATCTATCTACCTACCTACCTATCTGTATCTATATATCTACCTACCTAACTATCTGTATCTATGTATCTACCTATCTACCTATCTCTATCTATCAATCTACCTACCTACCTATCTCTATCTATCTATCTACCTACCCACCTATCTGTATTTATCTATCTACCTACCTATCTGTATCTATCTACCTACCTACCTACCTATCTCTATCTATCTATCTACCTACCTACCTATCTCTATCTATCAATCTACCTACCTACCTATCTCTATCTATCTATCTACCTACCCACCTATCTGTATTTATCTATCTACCTACCTATCTGTATCTATCTACCTACCTACCTACCTATCTCTATCTATCTATCTACCTACCTACCTATCTCTATCTATCAATCTACCTACCTACCTATCTGTATCTATCAATCTACCTACCTACCTATCTCTATCTATCTATCTATCTACCTACCTACCTATCTCTATCTATCAATCTACCTACCTACCTATCTCTATCAATCTACCTACCTACCTATCTGTATCTATCAATCTACCTACCTACCTATCTGTATCTATCTATCTACCTACCTACCTATCTCTATCTATCTATCTACCTACCTACCTATCTGTATCTATCTATCTACCTACCTACCTATCTCTATCTATCTACCTACCTACCTACCTATCTCTATCTATCTATCTACCTACCTACCTATCTCTATCTAACTATCTACCTACCTACCTATCTCTATCTATCTATCTACCTACCTACCTATCTCTATCTATCAATCTACATACCTACTTATCTGTATCTATCTATCTACCTACCTACCTATCTGTATCTATATATCTACCTACCTACCTATCTGTATCTATCTATCTACCTATCTACCTATCTACCTATCTCGATCTATCAATCTACCTACCTACCTATCTCTATCTATCTATCTACCTACCCCCCTATCTGTATTTATCTATCTACCTACCTATCTGTATCTATCTACCTACTTACCTACCTATCTGTATCTATCTATCTACCTACCTACCTACCTCTCTCTATCAATCTACCTACCTACCTATCTCTATCTATCTATCTACCTACCTATCTCTCTCTATCAATCTACCTACCTACCTATCTCTATCTATCTACCTACCTACATATCTGTATCTATATATCTACCTACCTACCTATCTGTATCTATCTATCTACCTACCTACCTATCTCTCTCTATCAATCTACCTACCTACCTATCTCTATCTATCTACCTACCTACATATCTGTATCTATATATCTACCTACCTACCTATCTGTATCTATCTATCTACCTATCTACCTATCTCTATCTATCAATCTACCTACCTACCTATCTCTATCTATCTATGTACCTACCTACCTATCTCTATCTATCTATCTATCTATCTACCTACCTACCTATCTGTATCTATATATCTACCTACCTACCTATCTGTATCTATCTATCTACCTATCTACCTATCTCTATCTATCTATCTACCTACCCACCTATCTGTATTTATCTACCTACCTACCTATCTGTATCTATCTACCTACCTACCTACCTATCTCTATCTATCTATCTCCCTACCAGCCTATCTCTATCTATCAATCTACCTACCTACCTATCTCTATCTATCTATCTACTTACCCACCTATCTGTATTTATCTATCTACCTACCTATCTGTATCTACCTACCTACCTACCTACCTATCTCTATCTATCTATCTACCTACCTACCTATCTCTATCTATCAATCTACCTACCTACCTATCTGTATCTATCAATCTACCTACCTACCTATCTCTATCTATCTATCTACCTACCTACCTATCTCTATCTATCTATCTAACTACCTACCTATCTCTATCTACCTACCTACCTACCTATCTCTATCTATCAATCTACCTACCTACCTATCTCTATCTATCTATCTACCTACCTACCTATCTCTATCTATCAATCTACCTACCTACCTATCTGTATCTATCTACCTACCTACCTATCTCTATCTATCAATCTACCTACCTACCTATCTCTATCTATCTACCTACCTACCTACCTATCTCTATCTATCAATCTACCTACCTACCTATCTCTATCTATCTATCTACCTACCTACCTATCTGTATCTATCTATCTACCTACCTACCTATCTCGATCTCTCTACCTACCTACCTACCTATCTCTATCTATTAATCTACCTACCTACCTATCTCTACCTATCTATCTACCTACCTACCTATCTCTATCTATCAATCTACCTACCTACCTATCTCTAACTATCTATCTACCTACCTACCTATCTGTATCTATCTATCTACCTACCTACCTCTCTCTATCTATCTACCTACCTACCTACCTATCTCTATCTATCAATCTACCTACCTACCTATCTCTAACTATCTATCTACCTACCTACCTATCTCTATCTATCTACCTACCTACCTATCTCTATCTATCAATCTACATACCTACCTATCTGTATCTATCTATCTACCTACCTACCTATCTGTATCTATATATCTACCTACCTACCTATCTGTATCTATCTATCTACCTATCTACCTACCTATCAATCTACCTACCTACCTATCTCTATCTATCTATCTACCTACCTACCTATCTGTATTTATCTATCTACCTACCTATCTGTATCTATCTACCTACCTACCTACCTATCTCTATCTATCTATCTCCCTACCAACCTATCTCTATCTATCAATCTACCTACCTACCTATCTATATCTATCTATCTACCTACCCACCTATCTGTATTTATCTATCTACCTACCTATCTGTATCTATCTACCTACCTACCTACCTATCTCTATCTATCTATCTACCTACCTACCTATCTCTATCTATCAATCTACCTACCTACCTATCTGTATCTATCAATCTACCTACCTACCTATATCTATCTATCTACCTACCTACCTATCTCTATCTATCAATCTACCTACCTATCTATCTCTATCAATCTACCTACCTATCTGTATCTATCTATCTAACTACCTACCTATCTCTATCTATCTACCTACCTACCTACCTATCTCTATCTATCAATCTACCTACCTACCTATCTCTATCTATCTATCTATCTATCTACCTACCTACCTATCTCTATCTATCAATCTACCTACCTACCTATCTGTATCTATCTACCTACCTATCTATCTCTATCTATCAATCTACCTACCTACCTATCTCTATCTATCTACCTACCTACCTACCTATCTCTATCTATCAATCTACCTACCTACCTATCTGTATCTATCTACCTACCTACCTATCTCTATCTATCAATCTACCTACCTACCTACCTATCTGTATCTATCTATCTACCTACCTACCTATCTCTATTTATCTACCTACCTACCTACCTATCTCTATCTATCAATCTACCTACCTACCTATCTCTATCTATCTATCTACCTACCTACCTATCTCTATCTATCTATCTACCTACCTACCTATCTCTATCTATCAATCTACCTACCTACCTATCTCTCTCTATCAATCTACCTACCTACCTATCTCTATCTATCTATCTACCTACCTACCTATCTCTATCTATCAATCTACCCACCTACCTATCTGTATCTATCTATCTACCTACCTACCTATCTGTATCTATAGATCTACCTACCTACCTATCTGTATCTATCTATCTACCTATCTACCTATCTCTATCTATCAATCTACCTACCTACCTATCTCTATCTATCTATCTACCTACCCACCTATCTGTATTTATCTATCTACCTACCTATCTGTATCTATCTACCTACCTACCTACCTATCTCTATCTATCAATCTACCTACCTACCTATCTCTATCTATCTATCTACCTACCTACCTATCTCTATCTATCAATCTACCTACCTACCTATCTGTATCTATCTATCTACCTACCTACCTACCTCTATCTATCAATCTACCTACCTACCTATCTCTATCTATCTACCTAACTACCTACCTATCTCTATCTATCAATCTACCTACCTACCTATCTCTAACTATCTATCTACCTACCTACCTATCTGTATCTATCTATCTACCTACCTACCTATCTCTATCTATCTACCTACCTACCTACCTATCTCAATCTATCAATCTACCTACCTACCTATCTCTATCTATCTATCTACCTACCTACCTATCTCTATCTATCTACCTACCTACCTATCTCTATCTATCAATCTACATACCTACCTATCTGTATCTACCTATCTACCTATCTACCTATCTGTATCTATATATCTACCTACCTACCTATCTCTATCTATCTATCTACCTACCCACCTATCTGTATTTATCTATCTACCTACCTATCTGTATCTATCTACCTACCTACCTACCTATCTGTATCTATCTATCTACCTACCTACCTATCTGTATCTATCTATCTACCTACCTACCTATCTGTATCTATCAATCTACCTACCTACCTATCTCTATCTATCTATCTACCTACCCATCTATCTGTATTTATCTATCTACCTACCTATCTGTATCTATCTACCTACCTACCTACCTATCTCTCTCTATCAATCTACCTACCTACCTATCTCTATCTATCTATCTACCTACCTACCTATCTCTATCTATCAATCTACCTACCTACCTATCTGTATCTATCTATCTACCTACCTACCTATCTGTATCTATATATCTACCTACCTAACTATCTGTATCTATGTATCTACCTATCTACCTATCTCTATCTATCAATCTACCTACCTACCTATCTCTATCTATCTATCTACCTACCCACCTATCTGTATTTATCTATCTACCTACCTATCTGTATCTATCTACCTACCTACCTATCTCTATCTATCTATCTACCTACCTACCTATCTCTATCTATCAATCTACCTACCTACCTATCTCTATCTATCTATCTACCTACCCACCTATCTGTATTTATCTATCTACCTACCTATCTGTATCTATCTACCTACCTACCTACCTATCTCTATCTATCTATCTACCTACCTACCTATCTCTATCTATCAATCTACCTACCTACCTATCTGTATCTATCAATCTACCTACCTACCTATCTCTATCTATCTATCTATCTATCTACCTACCTACCTATCTCTATCTATCAATCTACCTACCTACCTATCTCTATCAATCTACCTACCTACCTATCTGTATCTATCTATCTACCTACCTACCTATCTGTATCTATCAATCTACCTACCTACCTATCTCTATCTAACTATCTACCTACCCATCTATCTGTATTTATCTATCTACCTACCTATCTGTATCTATCTACCTACCTACCTACCTATCTCTATCTATCCATCTACCTACCTACCTATCTCTATCTATCTACCTACCTACCTATCTCTATCTATCAATCTACCTACCTACCTATCTGTATCTATCTATCTACCTACCTACCTATCTCTATCTATCAATCTACCTACCTACCTATCTCTATCTATCTACCTACCTACCTACCTATCTGTATCTATCTATCTACCTACCTACCTATCTCTATCTATCTATCTACCTACCTACCTATCTGTATCTATCTATCTACCTACCTACCTATCTCTATCTATCTACCTACCTACCTACCTATCTCTATCTATCTATCTACCTACCTACCTATCTCTATCTAACTATCTACCTACCTACCTATCTCTATCTATCTATCTACCTACCTACCTATCTCTATCTATCAATCTACATACCTACTTATCTGTATCTATCTATCTACCTACCTACCTATCTGTATCTATATATCTACCTACCTACCTATCTGTATCTATCTATCTACCTATCTACCTATCTACCTATCTCGATCTATCAATCTACCTACCTACCTATCTCTATCTATCTATCTACCTACCCCCCTATCTGTATTTATCTATCTACCTACCTATCTGTATCTATCTACCTACTTACCTACCTATCTGTATCTATCTATCTACCTACCTACCTACCTCTCTCTATCAATCTACCTACCTACCTATCTCTATCTATCTATCTACCTACCTATCTCTATCTATCAATCTACCTACCTACCTATCTGTATCTATCTATCTACCTACCTACCTATCTGTATCTATATATCTACCTACCTAACTATCTGTATCTATGTACCTATCTCTATCTATCAATCTACCTACCTACCTATCTCTATCTATCTATCTACCTACCCACCTATCTGTATTTATCTATCTACCTACCTATCTGTATCTACCTACCTACCTACCTATCTCTATCTATCTATCTACCTACCTACCTATCTCTATCTATCAATCTACCTACCTACCTATCTGTATCTATCAATCTACCTACCTACCTATCTCTATCTATCTATCTATCTACCTACCTACCTATCTCTATCTATCAATCTACCTACCTACCTATCTCTATCAATCTATCTACCTACCTATCTGTATCTATCTATCTACCTACCTACCTATCTGTATCTATCAATCTACATACCTACCTATCTCTATCTATCTATCTACCTACCCATCTATCTGTATTTATCTATCTACCTACCTATCTGTATCTATCTACCTACCTACCTACCTATCTCTATCTATCCATCTACCTACCTACCTATCTCTATCTATCAATCTACCTACCTATCTATCTATCTACCTACCTACCTATCTCTATCTATCAATCTACCTACCCACCTATCTGTATCTATCTATCTACCTACCTATCTGTATCTATCTACCTACCTACCTACCTATCTTTATCTATCTATCTACCTACCTACCTATCTGTATCTATCAATCTACCTACCTACCTATCTCTATCTATCTATCTATCTACCTACCTACCTATCTCTATCTATCAATCTACCTACCTACCTATCTCTATCAATCTACCTACCTACCTATCTGTATCTATCTATCTACCTACCTACCTATCTCTATCTATCTATCTACCTACCTACCTATCTCTATCTATCAATCTACCTACCTACATATCTGTATCTATCTACCTACCTACCTACCTATCTCTCTCTATCAATCTACCTACCTATCTGTCTCTATCTATCTACCTACCTACATATCTGTATCTATATATCTACCTACCTACCTATCTGTATCTATCTATCTACCTATCTACCTATCTCTATCTATCAATCTACCTACCTACCTATCTCTATCAATCTACCTACCTACCTATCTCTATCTATCTACCTACCTACCTACCTATCTCTATCTATCAATCTACCTACCTACCTATCTGTATCTATCTACCTATCTACCTACCTATCTCTATCTATCTATCTACCTACCTACCTATCTCTATCTATCTATCTACCTACCTACCTATCTGTATCTATATATCTACCTACCTACCTATCTCTATCTATCTATCTACCTACCTACCTATCTCTATCTATCTATCTACCTACCTATCTCTATCTATCTACCTACCTACCTATCTCTATCTATCTATCTACCTACCTATCTCTATCTATCTATCTACCTACCTACCTATCTGTATCTATCAATCTTCCTACCTACCTATCTCTATCTATCTACCTACCTACCTACCTATCTCTATCTATCAATCTACCTACCTACCTATCTGTATCTATCTACCTATCTACCTACCTATCTCTATCTATCTATCTACCTACCTACCTATCTCTATCTATCAATCTACCTACCTACCTATCTGTATCTATATATCTACCTACCTACCTATCTCTATCTATCTATCTACCTACCTACCTATCTCTATCTATCTATCTACCTACCTACATATCTGTATCTATCTATCTACCTACCTACCTATCTCTCTCTATCAATCTACCTACCTATCTGTCTCTATCTATCTACCTACCTACATATCTGTATCTATATATCTACCTACCTACCTATCTGTATCTATCTATCTACCTATCTACCTATCTCTATCTATCAATCTACCTACCTACCTATCTCTATCAATCTACCTACCTACCTATCTCTATCTATCTACCTACCTACCTACCTATCTCTATCTATCAATCTACCTACCTACCTATCTGTATCTATCTACCTATCTACCTACCTATCTCTATCTATCTATCTACCTACCTACCTATCTCTATCTATCTATCTACCTACCTACCTATCTGTATCTATATATCTACCTACCTACCTATCTCTATCTATCTATCTACCTACCTACCTATCTCTATCTATCTATCTACCTACCTATCTCTATCTATCTACCTACCTACCTATCTCTATCTATCTATCTACCTACCTACCTATCTGTATCTATCAATCTACCTACCTACCTATCTCTATCTATCTACCTACCTACCTACCTATCTCTATCTATCAATCTACCTACCTACCTATCTGTATCTATCTACCTATCTACCTACCTATCTCTATCTATCTATCTACCTACCTACCTATCTCTATCTATCTATCTACCTACCTACCTATCTGTATCTATATATCTACCTACCTACCTATCTCTATCTATCTATCTACCTACCTACCTATCTCTATCTATCTATCTACCTACCTATCTCTATCTATCTATCTACCTACCTACCTATCTCTATCTATCTATCTACCTACCTATCTCTATCTATCTATCTACCTACCTACCTATCTGTATCTATCAATACCTATCTACCTATCTCTATCTACCTACCTACCTATCTCTATCTATCTATCTACCTACCTACCTACCTATCTCTATCTATCAATCTACCTACCTACCTATCTGTATCTATCTACCTATCTACCTACCTATCTCTATCTATCTATCTACCTACCTACCTATCTCTATCTATCTATCTACCTACCTACCTATCTGTATCTATCTATCTACCTACCTACCCATCTGTATCTATCAATCTACCTACCTACATATCTCTATCTATCTATCTACCTACCTACATACCTGTATCTATATATCTACCTACCTACCTATCTGTATCTATCTATCTACCTATCTACCTATCTCTATCTATCAATCTACCTACCTACCTATCTCTATCTATCTATTACCTACCCACCTATCTGTATTTATCTATCTACCTACCTATCTGTATCTACCTACCTACCTACCTACCTACCTATCTCTATCTATCTATCTACCTACCTACCTATCTGTATCTATCTATCTACCTACCTACCTATCTGTATCTATCAATCTACCTACCTACCTATCTCTATCTATCTATCTACCTACCCATCTATCTGTATTTATCTATCTACCTACCTATCTGTATCTATCTACCTACCTACCTACCTATCTCTATCTATCCATCTACCTACCTACCTATCTCTATCTATCAATCTACCTACCTACCTATCTCTATCTATCTATCTACCTACCTACCTATCTGTATCTATATATCTACCTACCTACCTATCTCTATCTATCTATCTACCTACCTATCTCTATCTATCTACCTACCTACCTATCTCTATCTATCTATCTACCTACCTATCTCTATCTATCTATCTACCTACCTACCTATCTGTATCTATCAATCTACCTACCTACCTATCTCTATCTATCTACCTACCTACCTACCTATCTCTATCTATCAATCTACCTACCTACCTATCTGTATCTATCTACCTATCTACCTACCTATCTCTATCTATCTATCTACCTACCTACCTATCTCTATCTATCTATCTACCTACCTACCTATCTGTATCTATATATCTACCTACCTACCTATCTCTATCTATCTATCTACCTACCTACCTATCTCTATCTATCTATCTACCTCCCTACATATCTGTATCTATCTATCTACCTACCTACCTATCTCTCTCTATCAATCTACCTACCTATCTGTCTCTATCTATCTACCTACCTACATATCTGTATCTATATATCTACCTACCTACCTATCTGTATCTATCTATCTACCTATCTACCTATCTCTATCTATCAATCTACCTACCTACCTATCTCTATCAATCTACCTACCTACCTATCTCTATCTATCTACCTACCTACCTACCTATCTCTATCTATCAATCTACCTACCTACCTATCTGTATCTATCTACCTATCTACCTACCTATCTCTATCTATCTATCTACCTACCTACCTATCTCTATCTATCTATCTACCTACCTACCTATCTGTATCTATATATCTACCTACCTACCTATCTCTATCTATCTATCTACCTACCTACCTATCTCTATCTATCTATCTACCTACCTATCTCTATCTATCTACCTACCTACCTATCTCTATCTATCTATCTACCTACCTATCTCTATCTATCTATCTACCTACCTACCTATCTGTATCTATCAATCTACCTACCTACCTATCTCTATCTATCTACCTACCTACCTATCTCTATCTATCAATCTACCTACCTACCTATCTGTATCTATCTACCTATCTACCTACCTATCTCTATCTATCTATCTACCTACCTACCTATCTCTATCTATCTATCTACCTACCTACCTATCTGTATCTATATATCTACCTACCTACCTATCTCTATCTATCTATCTACCTACCTACCTATCTCTATCTATCTATCTACCTACCTATCTCTATCTATCTATCTACCTACCTACCTATCTCTATCTATCTATCTACCTACCTATCTCTATCTATCTATCTACCTACCTACCTATCTGTATCTATCAATACCTATCTACCTATCTCTATCTACCTACCTACCTATCTCTATCTATCTATCTACCTACCTACCTACCTATCTCTATCTATCAATCTACCTACCTACCTATCTGTATCTATCTACCTATCTACCTACCTATCTCTATCTATCTATCTACCTACCTACCTATCTCTATCTATCTATCTACCTACCTACCTATCTGTATCTATCTATCTACCTACCTACCCATCTGTATCTATCAATCTACCTACCTACATATCTCTATCTATCTATCTACCTACCTACATATCTGTATCTATATATCTACCTACCTACCTATCTGTATCTATCTATCTACCTATCTACCTATCTCTATCTATCAATCTACCTACCTACCTATCTCTATCTATCTATTAGCTACCCACCTATCTGTATTTATCTATCTACCTACCTATCTGTATCTATCTACCTAACTACCTACCTATCTCTATCTATCTACCTACCTACCTACCTATCTCTATCTATCAATCTACCTACCTACCTATCTGTATGTATAAATCTACCTACCTACCTATCTGTATCTATCTACCTACCTACCTATCTGTATCTATCAATCTACCTACCTACCTATCTCTATCTATCTATCTACCTACCTACATATCTGTATCTATATATCTACCTACCTACCTATCTGTATCTATCTATCTACCTATCTACCTATCTCTATCTATCAATCTACCTACCTACCTATCTCTATCTATCTATCTACCTACCTACCTATCTCTATCTATCTACCTACCTACCTATCTCTATCTATCTATCTACCTACCTATCTGTATCTATCTACCTACCTACCTACCTATCTGTATCTATCTATCTACCTACCTACCTATCTCTATCTATCAATCTACCTACCTACCTATCTCTATCTATCAATCTACCAACCTACCTATCTGTATCTATCTATCTATCTACCTACCTACCTATCTGTATCTATCAACCTACCTACCTACCTATCTCTATCTATCTATCTACGTACCTACCTATCTCTATCTATCTATCTACCTACCTATCTCTATCTATCTATCTACCTACCTACCTATCTCTATCTATCTATCTACCTACCTACCTATCTGTATCTATCAATCTACCTACCTACCTATCTCTATCTATCTACCTACCTACCTACCTATCTCTATCTATCAATCTACCTACCTACCTATCTGTATGTATAAATCTACCTACCTACCTATCTGTATCTATCTACCTACCTACCTATCTGTATCTATCAATCTACCTACCTACCTATCTCTATCTATCTACCTACCTACCTACCTATCTCTATCTATCTATCTACCTACCTACCTATCTCTATCTATCTATCTACCTACCTATCTCTATCAATCTACCTACCTACCTATCTGTATCTATCAATCTACCTACCTACCTATCTGTATCTATCTACCTATCTACCTACCTATCTGTATCTATATATCTACATACCTACCTATCTGTATCTATCAATCTAACTACCTACCTATCTCTATCTATCAATCTACCTACCTACCTATCTCTATCTATCAATCTACCTACCTACCTATCTGTATCTATCTATCTACCTACCTACCCATCTGTATCTATCAATCTACCTACCTACCTATCTCTATCTATCTATCTACCTACCTACATATCTGTATCTATATATCTACCTACCTACCTATCTGTATCTATCTATCTACCTATCTACCTATCTCTATCTATCAATCTACCTACCTACCTATCTCTATCTATCTATCTACCTACCTACCTATCTCTATCTATCTATCTACCTACCTACCTATCTGTATCTATAAATCTACCTACCTACCTATCTGTATCTATCTACCTACCTACCTATCTGTATCTATCAATCTACCTACCTACCTACCTATCTCTATCTATCTTTCTACCTACCTACATATCTGTATCTATATATCTACCTACCTACCTATCTGTATCTATCTATGTACCTACCTACCTATCTCTATCTATCTATCTATCTACCTACCTACCTATCTGTATCTATATATCTACCTACCTACCTATCTCTATCTATCTATCTACCTATCTACCTATCTCTATCTATCTATCTACCTACCCACCTATCTGTATTTATCTACCTACCTACCTATCTGTATCTATCTACCTACCTACCTACCTATCTCTATCTATCTCCCTACCAACCTATCTCTATCTATCAATCTACCTACCTACCTATCTCTATCTATCTATCTACTTACCCACCTATCTGTATTTATCTATCTACCTACCTATCTGTATCTACCTACCTACCTACCTATCTCTATCTATCTATCTACCTACCTACCTATCTCTATCTATCAATCTACCTACCTACCTATCTGTGTCTATCAATCTACCTACCTACCTATCTCTATCTATCTATCTACCTACCTACCTATCTCTATCTATCTATCTAACTACCTACCTATCTCTATCTATCTACCTACCTACCTACCTATCTCTATCTATCAATCTACCTACCTACCTATCTCTATCTATCTATCTACCTACCTACCTATCTCTATCTATCAATCTACCTACCTACCTATCTGTATCTATCTACCTACCTACCTATCTCTATCTATCAATCTACCTACCTACCTATCTCTATCTATCTACCTACCTACCTACCTATCTCTATCTATCAATCTACCTACCTACCTATCTCTATCTATCTATCTACCTACCTACCTATCTGTATCTATCTATCTACCTACCTACCTATCTCGATCTCTCTACCTACCTACCTACCTATCTCTATCTATTAATCTACCTACCTACCTATCTCTACCTATCTATCTACCTACCTACCTATCTCTATCTATCAATCTACCTACCTACATATGTGTATCTATCTATCTACCTACCTACCTATCTCTCTCTATCAATCTACCTACCTACCTATCTCTATCTATCTACCTACCTACATATCTGTATCTATATATCTACCTACCTACCTATCTGTATCTATCTATCTACCTATCTACCTATCTCTATCTATCAATCTACCTACCTACCTATCTCTATCTATCTATCTACCTACCTACCTATCTCTATCTATCTATCTACCTACCTACCTATCTGTATCTATATATCTACCTACCTACCTATCTGTATCTATCTATCTACCTATCTACCTATCTCTATCTATCAATCTACCTACCTACCTATCTCTATCTATCTATCTACCTACCTACCTATCTGTATTTATCTATCTACCTACCTATCTGTATCTATCTACCTACCTACCTACCTATCTCTATCTATCTATCTCCCTACCAACCTATCTCTATCTATCAATCTACCTACCTACCTATCTATATCTATCTATCTACCTACCCACCTATCTGTATTTATCTATCTACCTACCTATCTGTATCTATCTACCTACCTACCTACCTATCTCTATCTATCTATCTATCTACCTACCTACCTATCTCTATCTATCAATCTACCTACCTACCTATCTGTATCTATCAATCTACCTACCTACCTATATCTATCTATCTACCTACCTACCTATCTCTATCTATCAATCTACCTACCTATCTATCTCTATCAATCTACCTACCTATCTGTATCTATCTATCTAACTACCTACCTATCTGTATCTATCTATCTACCTATCTACCTATCTCTATCTATCAATCTACCTACCTACCTATCTCTATCTATCTATCTACCTACCTACCTATCTCTATCTATCTATCTACCTACCTACCTATCTGTATCTATATATCTACCTACCTACCTATCTGTATCTATCTATCTACCTATCTACCTATCTCTATCTATCAATCTACCTACCTACCTATCTCTATCTATCTATCTACCTACCTACCTATCTGTATTTATCTATCTACCTACCTATCTGTATCTATCTACCTACCTACCTACCTATCTCTATCTATCTATCTCCCTACCAACCTATCTCTATCTATCAATCTACCTACCTACCTATCTATATCTATCTATCTACCTACCCACCTATCTGTATTTATCTATCTACCTACCTATCTGTATCTATCTACCTACCTACCTACATATCTCTATCTATCTATCTACCTACCTACCTATCTCTATCTATCAATCTACCTACCTACCTATCTGTATCTATCAATCTACCTACCTACCTATATCTATCTATCTACCTACCTACCTATCTCTATCTATCAATCTACCTACCTATCTATCTCTATCAATCTACCTACCTATCTGTATCTATCTATCTAACTACCTACCTATCTCTATCTACCTACCTACCTACCTACCTATCTCTATCTATCAATCTACCTACCTACCTATCTCTATCTATCTATCTACCTACCTACCTATCTCTATCTATCAATCTACCTACCTACCTATCTGTATCTATCTACCTACCTATCTATCTCTATCTATCAATCTACCTACCTACCTATCTCTATCTATCTACCTACCTACCTACCTACCTATCTCTATCTATCAATCTACCTACCTACCTATCTGTATCTATCTACCTACCTACCTATCTCTATCTATCAATCTACCTACCTACCTACCTACCTATCTGTATCTATCTATCTACCTACCTACCTATCTCTATCTATCTACCTACCTACCTACCTATCTCTATCTATCAATCTACCTACCTACCTATCTCTATCTATCTATCTACCTACCTACCGATCTCTATCTATCTATCTACCTACCTACCTATCTCTATCTATCAATCTACCTACCTACCTATCTCTCTCTATCAATCTACCTACCTACCTATCTCTATCTATCTATCTACCTACCTACCTATCTCTATCTATCAATCTACCCACCTACCTATCTGTATCTATCTATCTACCTACCTACCTATCTGTATCTATATATCTACCTACCTACCTATCTGTATCTATCTATCTACCTATCTACCTATCTCTATCTATCAATCTACCTACCTACCTATCTCTATCTATCTATCTACCTACCCACCTATCTGTATTTATCTATCTACCTACCTATCTGTATCTATCTACCTACCTACCTACCTATCTCTATCTATCAATCTACCTACCTACCTATCTCTATCTATCTATCTACCTACCTACCTATCTCTATCTATCTATCTACCTACCTACCTATCTCTATCTATCAATCTACCTACCTACCTATCTGTATCTATCTATCTATCTACCTACCTACCTACCTCTATCTATCAATCTACCTACCTACCTATCTCTATCTATCTACCTAACTACCTACCTATCTCTATCTATCA
The DNA here is from genome assembly GCA_024509115.1 of Crotalus helleri. NCBI lineage: Eukaryota > Metazoa > Chordata > Lepidosauria > Squamata > Viperidae > Crotalus > Crotalus helleri. The sequence goes on from JAKSXO010000146.1 coordinate 351,838, forward strand.
ATCTACCTACCTACCTATCTCTAACTATCTATCTACCTACCTACCTATCTGTATCTATCTATCTACCTACCTACCTATCTCTATCTATCTACCTACCTACCTACCTATCTCTATCTATCAATCTACCTACCTACCTATCTCTATCTATCTATCTACCTACCTACCTATCTCTATCTATCTACCTACCTACCTATCTCTATCTATCAATCTACATACCTACCTATCTGTATCTATCTATCTATCTACCTACCTACCTATCTGTATCTATATATCTACCTACCTACCTATCTGTATCTATCTATCTACCTATCTACCTATCTACCTATCTCTATCTATCAATCTACCTACCTACCTATCTCTATCTATCTATCTACCTACCCACCTATCTGTATTTATCTATCTACCTACCTATCTGTATCTATCTACCTACCTACCTACCTATCTGTATCTATCTATCTACCTACCTACCTATCTGTATCTATCTATCTACCTACCTACCTATCTGTATCTATCAATCTACCTACCTACCTATCTCTATCTATCTATCTACCTACCCAATTATCTATATTTATCTATCTACCTACCTATCTGTATCTATCTACCTACCTACCTATCTCTCTCTATCAATCTACCTACCTACCTATCTCTATCTATCTATCTACCTACCTACCTATCTCTATCTATCAATCTACCTACCTACCTATCTGTATCTATCTATCTACCTACCTACCTATCTGTATCTATATATCTACCTACCTAACTATCTGTATCTATGTATCTACCTATCTACCTATCTGTATCTATCAATCTACCTACCTACCTATCTCTATCTATCTATCTACCTACCCACCTATCTGTATTTATCTATCTACCTACCTATCTGTATCTATCTACCTACCTACCTACCTATCTCTATCTATCTATCTACCTACCTACCTATCTCTATCTATCAATCTACCTACCTACCTATCTCTATCTATCTATCTACCTACCCACCTATCTGTATTTATCTATCTACCTACCTATCTGTATCTATCTACCTACCTACCTACCTATCTCTATCTATCTATCTACCTACCTACCTATCTCTATCTATCAATCTACCTACCTACCTATCTGTATCTATCAATCTACCTACCTACCTATCTCTATCTATCTATCTATCTATCTACCTACCTACCTATCTCTATCTATCAATCTACCTACCTACCTATCTCTATCAATCTACCTACCTACCTATCTGTATCTATCTATCTACCTACCTACCTATCTGTATCTATCAATCTACCTACCTACCTATCTCTATCTAACTATCTACCTACCCATCTATCTGTATTTATCTATCTACCTACCTATCTGTATCTATCTACCTACCTACCTACCTATCTCTATCTATCCATCTACCTACCTACCTATCTCTATCTATCTACCTACCTACCTATCTCTATCTATCAATCTACCTACCTACCTATCTGTATCTATCTATCTACCTACCTACCTATCTCTATCTATCAATCTACCTACCTACCTATCTCTATCTATCTACCTACCTACCTACCTATCTGTATCTATCTATCTACCTACCTACCTATCTCTATCTATCTATCTATCTACCTACCTACCTATCTGTATCTATCTATCTACCTACCTACCTATCTCTATCTATCTACCTACCTACCTACCTATCTCTATCTATCTATCTACCTACCTACCTATCTCTATCTATCTATCTACCTACCTACCTATCTGTATCTATCTATCTACCTGTCTACCTATCTCTATCTATCAATCTACCTACCTACCTATCTCTATCTATCTATCTACCTACCCACCTATCTGTATTTATCTATCTACCTACCTATCTGTATCTATCTACCTACCTACCTACCTATCTCTATCTATCAATCTACCTACCTACCTATCTCTATCTATCTATCTACCTACCTACCTATCTCTATCTATCTATCTACCTACCTACCTATCTCTATCTATCAATCTACCTACCTACCTATCTGTATCTATCTATCTACCTACCTACCTACCTCTATCTATCAATCTACCTACCTACCTATCTCTATCTATCTACCTAACTACCTACCTATCTCTATCTATCAATCTACCTACCTACCTATCTCTAACTATCTATCTACCTACCTACCTATCTGTATCTATCTATCTACCTACCTACCTATCTCTATCTATCTACCTACCTATCTACCTATCTCTATCTATCAATCTACCTACCTACCTATCTCTATCTATCTATCTACCTACCCACCTATCTGTATTTATCTATCTACCTACCTATCTGTATCTATCTACCTACCTACCTACCTATCTGTATCTATGTATCTACCTACCTACCTATCTGTATCTATCTATCTACCTACCTACCTATCTGTATCTATCAATCTACCTACCTACCTATCTCTATCTATCTATCTACCTACCCATCTATCTGTATTTATCTATCTACCTACCTATCTGTATCTATCTACCTACCTACCTACCTATCTCTCTCTATCAATCTACCTACCTATCTCTATCTATCTATCTACCTACCTACCTATCTCTATCTATCAATCTACCTACCTACCTATCTGTATCTATCTATCTACCTACCTACCTATCTGTATCTATATATCTACCTACCTAACTATCTGTATCTATGTATCTACCTATCTACCTATCTCTATCTATCAATCTACCTACCTACCTATCTCTATCTATCTATCTACCTACCCACCTATCTGTATTTATCTATCTACCTACCTATCTGTATCTATCTACCTACCTACCTACCTATCTCTATCTATCAATCTACCTACCTACCTATCTCTATCTATCTATCTACCTACCTACCTATCTCTATCTATCTATCTACCTACCTACCTATCTCTATCTATCAATCTACCTACCTACCTATCTGTATCTATCTATCTACCTACCTACCTACCTCTATCTATCAATCTACCTACCTACCTATCTCTATCTATCTACCTAACTACCTACCTATCTCTATCTATCAATCTACCTACCTACCTATCTCTAACTATCTATCTACCTACCTACCTATCTGTATCTATCTATCTACCTACCTACCTATCTCTATCTATCTACCTACCTATCTACCTATCTCTATCTATCAATCTACCTACCTACCTATCTCTATCTATCTATCTACCTACCCACCTATCTGTATTTATCTATCTACCTACCTATCTGTATCTATCTACCTACCTACCTACCTATCTGTATCTATGTATCTACCTACCTACCTATCTGTATCTATCTATCTACCTACCTACCTATCTGTATCTATCAATCTACCTACCTACCTATCTCTATCTATCTATCTACCTACCCATCTATCTGTATTTATCTATCTACCTACCTATCTGTATCTATCTACCTACCTACCTACCTATCTCTCTCTATCAATCTACCTACCTATCTCTATCTATCTATCTACCTACCTACCTATCTCTATCTATCAATCTACCTACCTACCTATCTGTATCTATCTATCTACCTACCTACCTATCTGTATCTATATATCTACCTACCTAACTATCTGTATCTATGTATCTACCTATCTACCTATCTCTATCTATCAATCTACCTACCTACCTATCTCTATCTATCTATCTACCTACCCACCTATCTGTATTTATCTATCTACCTACCTATCTGTATCTATCTACCTACCTACCTACCTATCTCTATCTATCTATCTACCTACCTACCTATCTCTATCTATCAATCTACCTACCTACCTATCTCTATCTATCTATCTACCTACCCACCTATCTGTATTTATCTATCTACCTACCTATCTGTATCTATCTACCTACCTACCTACCTATCTCTATCTATCTATCTACCTACCTACCTATCTCTATCTATCAATCTACCTACCTACCTATCTGTATCTATCAATCTACCTACCTACCTATCTCTATCTATCTATCTATCTATCTATCTATCTATCTACCTACCTATCTCTATCAATCTACCTACCTACCTATCTGTATCTATCTATCTACCTACCTACCTATCTGTATCTATCAATCTACCTACCTACCTATCTCTATCTAACTATCTACCTACCCATCTATCTGTATTTATCTATCTACCTACCTATCTGTATCTATCTACCTACCTACCTACCTATCTCTATCTATCCATCTACCTACCTACCTATCTCTATCTATCTACCTCTACCTATCTCTATCTATCAATCTACCTACCTACCTATCTGTATCTATCTATCTACCTACCTACCTATCTCTATCTATCAATCTACCTACCTACCTATCTCTATCTATCTACCTACCTACCTATCTGTATCTATCTATCTACCTACCTACCTATCTCTATCTATCTATCTACCTACCTAACTATCTGTATCTATCTATCTATCTACCTACCTATCTCTATCTATCTACCTACCTACCTACCTATCTCTATCTATCTATCTACTACCTACTACCTATCTCTATCTAACTATCTACCTACCTACCTATCTCTATCTATCTACCTACCTACCTATCTCTATCTATCAATCTACATACCTACCTATCTCTATCTATCAATCTACCTACCTACCTATCTCTATCTATCTACCTACCTACCTATCTGTATCTATCTATCTACCTACCTACCTATCTCTATCTATCTATCTACCTACCTAACTATCTGTATCTATCTATCTACCTACCTACCTATCTCTATCTATCTACCTACCTACCTACCTATCTCTATCTATCTATCTACCTACCTACCTATCTCTATCTAACTATCTACCTACCTACCTATCTCTATCTATCTATCTACCTACCTACCTATCTCTATCTATCAATCTACATACCTACCTATCTGTATCTATCTACCTACCTACCTACCTATCTGTATCTATCTATCTACCTACCTACCTATCTGTATCTATCTATCTACCTACCTACCTATCTGTATCTATCAATCTACCTACCTACCTATCTCTATCTATCTATCTACCTACCCATCTATCTATATTTATCTATCTACCTACCTATCTGTATCTATCTACCTACCTACCTACCTATCTCTCTCTATCAATCTACCTACCTACCTATCTCTATCTATCTATCTACCTACCTACCTATCTCTATCTATCAATCTACCTACCTACCTATCTGTATCTATCTATCTACCTACCTACCTACCTATCTGTATCTATATATCTACCTACCTAACTATCTGTATCTATGTATCTACCTATCTACCTATCTGTATCTATCAATCTACCTACCTACCTATCTCTATCTATCTATCTACCTACCCACCTATCTGTATTTATCTATCTACCTACCTATCTGTATCTATCTACCTACCTACCTACCTATCTCTATCTATCTATCTACCTACCTACCTATCACTATCTATCAATCTACCTACCTACCTATTTCTATCTATCTATCTACCTACCCACCTATCTGTATTTATCTATCTACCTACCTATCTGTATCTATCTACCTACCTACCTACCTATCTCTATCTATCTATCTACCTACCTACCTATCTCTATCTATCAATCTACCTACCTACCTATCTGTATCTATCAATCTACCTACCTACCTATCTCTATCTATCTATCTATCTACCTACCTACCTATCTCTATCTATCAATCTACCTACCTACCTATCTCTATCAATCTACCTACCTACCTATCTGTATCTATCTATCTACCTACCTACCTATCTCTATCTATCTATCTACCTACCTACCTATCTCTATCTATCAATCTACATACCTACCTATCTCTATCTATCAATCTACCTACCTACCTATCTCTATCTATCTACCTACCTACCTATCTGTATCTATCTATCTACCTACCTACCTATCTCTATCTATCTATCTACCTACCTAACTATCTGTATCTATCTATCTACCTACCTACCTATCTCTATCTATCTACCTACCTACCTACCTATCTCTATCTATCTATCTACCTACCTACCTATCTCTATCTAACTATCTACCTACCTACCTATCTCTATCTATCTATCTACCTACCTACCTATCTCTATCTATCAATCTACATACCTACCTATCTGTATCTATCTACCTACCTACCTACCTACCTATCTGTATCTATCTATCTACCTACCTACCTATCTGTATCTATCTATCTACCTACCTACCTATCTGTATCTATCAATCTACCTACCTACCTATCTCTATCTATCTATCTACCTACCCATCTATCTATATTTATCTATCTACCTACCTATCTGTATCTATCTACCTACCTACCTACCTATCTCTCTCTATCAATCTACCTACCTACCTATCTCTATCTATCTATCTACCTACCTACCTATCTCTATCTATCAATCTACCTACCTACCTATCTGTATCTATCTATCTACCTACCTACCTATCTGTATCTATATATCTACCTACCTAACTATCTGTATCTATGTATCTACCTATCTACCTATCTGTATCTATCAATCTACCTACCTACCTATCTCTATCTATCTATCTACCTACCCACCTATCTGTATTTATCTATCTACCTACCTATCTGTATCTATCTACCTACCTACCTACCTATCTCTATCTATCTATCTACCTACCTACCTATCTCTATCTATCAATCTACCTACCTACCTATCTCTATCTATCTATCTACCTACCCACCTATCTGTATTTATCTATCTACCTACCTATCTGTATCTATCTACCTACCTACCTACCTATCTCTATCTATCTATCTACCTACCTACCTATCTCTATCTATCAATCTACCTACCTACCTATCTGTATCTATCAATCTACCTACCTACCTATCTCTATCTATCTATCTATCTACCTACCTACCTATCTCTATCTATCAATCTACCTACCTACCTATCTCTATCAATCTACCTACCTACCTATCTGTATCTATCTATCTACCTACCTACCTATCTGTATCTATCAATCTACCTACCTACCTATCTCTATCTAACTATCTACCTACCCATCTATCTGTATTTATCTATCTACCTACCTATCTGTATCTATCTACCTACCTACCTACCTATCTCTATCTATCCATCTACCTACCTACCTATCTCTATCTATCTACCTACCTACCTATCTCTATCTATCAATCTACCTACCTACCTATTTGTATCTATCTATCTACCTACCTACCTATCTCTATCTATCAATCTACCTACCTACCTATCTATATCTATCTACCTACCTACCTACCTATCTGTATCTATCTATCTACCTACCTACCTATCTCTATCTATCTATCTACCTACCTACCTATCTGTATCTATCTATCTACCTACCTACCTATCTCTATCTATCTACCTACCTACCTACCTATCTCTATCTATCTATCTACCTACCTACCTATCTCTATCTATCTATCTACCTACCTACCTATCTGTATCTATCTATCTACCTATCTACCTATCTCTATCTATCAATCTACCTACCTACCTATCTCTATCTATCTATCTACCTACCCACCTATCTGTATTTATCTATCTACCTACCTATCTGTATCTATCTACCTACCTACCTACCTATCTCTATCTATCAATCTACCTACCTACCTATCTCTATCTATCTATCTACCTACCTACCTATCTCTATCTATCTATCTACCTACCTACCTATCTCTATCTATCAATCTACCTACCTACCTATCTGTATCTATCTATCTACCTACCTACCTACCTCTATCTATCAATCTACCTACCTACCTATCTCTATCTATCTACCTAACTACCTACCTATCTCTATCTATCAATCTACCTACCTACCTATCTCTAACTATCTATCTACCTACCTACCTATCTGTATCTATCTATCTACCTACCTACCTATCTCTATCTATCTACCTACCTACCTACCTATCTCTATCTATCAATCTACCTACCTACCTATCTCTATCTATCTATCTACCTACCTACCTATCTCTATCTATCTACCTACCTACCTATCTCTATCTATCAATCTACATACCTACCTATCTGTATCTATCTATCTACCTACCTACCTATCTGTATCTATATATCTACCTACCTACCTATCTGTATCTATCTATCTACCTATCTACCTATCTACCTATCTCTATCTATCAATCTACCTACCTACCTATCTCTATCTATCTATCTACCTACCCACCTATCTGTATTTATCTATCTACCTACCTATCTGTATCTATCTACCTACCTACCTACCTATCTGTATCTATCTATCTACCTACCTACCTATCTGTATCTATCTATCTACCTACCTACCTATCTGTATCTATCAATCTACCTACCTACCTATCTCCATCTATCTATCTACCTACCCATCTATCTGTATTTATCTATCTACCTACCTATCTGTATCTATCTACCTACCTACCTACCTATCTCTCTCTATCAATCTACCTACCTATCTCTATCTATCTATCTATCTATCTACCTACCTACCTATCTCTATCTATCAATCTACCTACCTACCTATCTGTATCTATCTATCTACCTACCTACCTATCTGTATCTATATATCTACCTACCTAACTATCTGTATCTATGTATCTACCTATCTACCTATCTCTATCTATCAATCTACCTACCTACCTATCTCTATCTATCTATCTACCTACCCACCTATCTGTATTTATCTATCTACCTACCTATCTGTATCTATCTACCTACCTACCTACCTATCTCTATCTATCTATCTACCTACCTACCTATCTCTATCTATCAATCTACCTACCTACCTATCTCTATCTATCTATCTACCTACCCACCTATCTGTATTTATCTATCTACCTACCTATCTGTATCTATCTACCTACCTACCTACCTATCTCTATCTATCTATCTACCTACCTACCTATCTCTATCTATCAATCTACCTACCTACCTATCTGTATCTATCAATCTACCTACCTACCTATCTCTATCTATCTATCTATCTACCTACCTACCTATCTCTATCTATCAATCTACCTACCTACCTATCTCTATCAATCTACCTACCTACCTATCTGTATCTATCTATCTACCTACCTACCTATCTGTATCTATCAATCTACCTACCTACCTATCTCTATCTAACTATCTACCTACCCATCTATCTGTATTTATCTATCTACCTACCTATCTGTATCTATCTACCTACCTACCTACCTATCTCTATCTATCCATCTACCTACCTACCTATCTCTATCTATCTACCTACCTACCTATCTCTATCTATCAATCTACCTACCTACCTATCTGTATCTATCTATCTACCTACCTACCTATCTCTATCTATCAATCTACCTACCTACCTATCTCTATCTATCTACCTACCTACCTATCTGTATCTATCTATCTACCTACCTACCTATCTCTATCTATCTATCTACCTACCTAACTATCTGTATCTATCTATCTACCTACCTACCTATCTCTATCTATCTACCTACCTACCTACCTATCTCTATCTATCTATCTACCTACCTACCTATCTCTATCTAACTATCTACCTACCTACCTATCTCTATCTATCTATCTACCTACCTACCTATCTCTATCTATCAATCTACATACCTACCTATCTGTATCTATCTATCTACCTACCTACCTATCTGTATCTATATATCTACCTACCTACCTATCTGTATCTATCTATCTACCTATCTACCTATCTACCTATCTCTATCTATCAATCTACCTACCTACCTATCTCTATCTATCTATCTACCTACCCCCCTATCTGTATTTATCTATCTACCTACCTATCTGTATCTATCTACCTACCTACCTACCTATCTGTATCTATCTATCTACCTACCTACCTACCTCTCTCTATCAATCTACCTACCTACCTATCTCTATCTATCTATCTACCTACCTATCTCTATCTATCAATCTACCTACCTACCTATCTGTATCTATCTATCTACCTACCTACCTATCTGTATCTATATATCTACCTACCTAACTATCTGTATCTATGTACCTATCTCTATCTATCAATCTACCTACCTACCTATCTCTATCTATCTATCTACCTACCCACCTATCTGTATTTATCTATCTACCTACCTATCTGTATCTATCTACCTACCTACCTACCTATCTCTATCTATCTATCTACCTACCTACCTATCTCTATCTATCAATCTACCTACCTACCTATCTCTATCTATCTATCTACCTACCCACCTATCTGTATTTATCTATCTACCTACCTATCTGTATCTACCTACCTACCTACCTACCTATCTCTATCTATCTATCTACCTACCTACCTATCTCTATCTATCAATCTACCTACCTACCTATCTGTATCTATCAATCTACCTACCTACCTATCTCTATCTATCTATCTATCTACCTACCTACCTATCTCTATCTATCAATCTACCTACCTACCTATCTCTATCAATCTATCTACCTACCTATCTGTATCTATCTATCTACCTACCTACCTATCTGTATCTATCAATCTACCTACCTACCTATCTCTATCTATCTATCTACCTACCCATCTATCTGTATTTATCTATCTACCTACCTATCTGTATCTATCTACCTACCTACCTACCTATCTCTATCTATCCATCTACCTACCTACCTATCTCTATCTATCAATCTACCTACCTATCTATCTACCTACCTACCTACCTATCTCTATCTATCAATCTACCTACCCACCTATCTGTATCTATCTATCTACCTACCTATCTGTATCTATCTACCTACCTACCTACCTATCTTTATCTATCTATCTACCTACCTACCTATCTGTATCTATCAATCTACCTACCTACCTATCTGTATCTATCAATCTACCTACCTAGCTATCTCTATCTATCTATCTATCTACCTACCTACCTATCTCTATCTATCAATCTACCTACCTACCTATCTCTATCAATCTACCTACCTACCTATCTGTATCTATCTATCTACCTACCTACCTATCTGTATCTATCAATCTACCTACCCATCTATCTGTATTTATCTATCTACCTACCTATCTGTATCTATCTACCTACCTACCTACCTATCTCTATCTATCCATCTACCTACCTACCTATCTCTATCTATCAATCTACCTACCTATCTATCTATCTACCTACCTACCTATCTCTATCTATCAATCTACCTACCCACCTATCTGTATCTATCTATCTACCTACCTATCTGTATCTATCTACCTACCTACCTACCTATCTTTATCTATCAATCTACCTACCTACCTATCTCTATCTATCTACCTACCTACCTACCTATCTCTATCTATCAATCTACCTACCTACCTATCTCTATCTATCTATCTACCTACCTACCTATCTCTATCTATCTATCTATCTAACTACCTACCTATCTCTATCTATCTACCTACCTACCTACCTATCTCTATCTATCAATCTACCTACCTACCTATCTCTATCTATCTATCTATCTACCTACCTACCTATCTCTATCTATCTACCTACCTACCTACCTATATCTATCTATCAATCTACCTACCTACCTATCTCTATCTATCTATCTACCTACCTACCTATCTCTATCTATCAATCTACCTACCTACATATCTGTATCTATCTATCTACCTACCTACCTATCTCTCTCTATCAATCTACCTACCTATCTGTCTCTATCTATCTACCTACCTACATATCTGTATCTATATATCTACCTACCTACCTATCTGTATCTATCTATCTACCTATCTACCTATCTCTATCTATCAATCTACCTACCTACCTATCTCTATCAATCTACCTACCTACCTATCTCTATCTATCTACCTACCTACCTACCTATCTCTATCTATCAATCTACCTACCTACCTATCTGTATCTATCTACCTATCTACCTACCTATCTCTATCTATCTATCTACCTACCTACCTATCTCTATCTATCTATCTACCTACCTACCTATCTGTATCTATATATCTACCTACCTACCTATCTCTATCTATCTATCTACCTACCTACCTATCTCTATCTATCTATCTACCTACCTATCTCTATCTATCTACCTACCTACCTATCTCTATCTATCTATCTACCTACCTATCTCTATCTATCTATCTACCTACCTACCTATCTGTATCTATCAATCTACCTACCTACCTATCTCTATCTATCTACCTACCTACCTACCTATCTCTATCTATCAATCTACCTACCTACCTATCTGTATCTATCTACCTATCTACCTACCTATCTCTATCTATCTATCTACCTACCTACCTATCTCTATCTATCAATCTACCTACCTACCTATCTGTATCTATATATCTACCTACCTACCTATCTCTATCTATCTATCTACCTACCTACCTATCTCTATCTATCTATCTACCTACCTACATATCTGTATCTATCTATCTACCTACCTACCTATCTCTCTCTATCAATCTACCTACCTATCTGTCTCTATCTATCTACCTACCTACATATCTGTATCTATATATCTATCTACCTACCTATCTGTATCTATCTATCTACCTATCTACCTATCTCTATCTATCAATCTACCTACCTACCTATCTCTATCAATCTACCTACCTACCTATCTCTATCTATCTACCTACCTACCTACCTATCTCTATCTATCAATCTACCTACCTACCTATCTGTATCTATCTACCTATCTACCTACCTATCTCTATCTATCTATCTACCTACCTACCTATCTCTATCTATCTATCTATCTACCTACCTACCTATCTGTATCTATATATCTACCTACCTACCTATCTCTATCTATCTATCTACCTACCTACCTATCTCTATCTATCTATCTACCTACCTATCTCTATCTATCTACCTACCTACCTATCTCTATCTATCTATCTACCTACCTATCTCTATCTATCTATCTACCTACCTACCTATCTGTATCTATCAATCTACCTACCTACCTATCTCTATCTATCTACCTACCTACCTACCTATCTCTATCTATCAATCTACCTACCTACCTATCTGTATCTATCTACCTATCTACCTACCTATCTCTATCTATCTACCTACCTACCTATCTCTATCTATCTATCTACCTACCTACCTATCTGTATCTATATATCTACCTACCTACCTATCTCTATCTATCTATCTACCTACCTACCTATCTCTATCTATCTATCTACCTACCTATCTCTATCTATCTATCTACCTACCTACCTATCTCTATCTATCTATCTACCTACCTATCTCTATCTATCTATCTACCTACCTACCTATCTGTATCTATCAATACCTATCTACCTATCTCTATCTACCTACCTACCTATCTCTATCTATCTATCTACCTACCTACCTACCTATCTCTATCTATCAATCTACCTACCTACCTATCTGTATCTATCTACCTATCTACCTACCTATCTCTATCTATCTATCTACCTACCTACCTATCTCTATCTATCTATCTACCTACCTACCTATCTGTATCTATCTATCTACCTACCTACCCATCTGTATCTATCAATCTACCTACCTACATATCTCTATCTATCTATCTACCTACCTACATACCTGTATCTATATATCTACCTACCTACCTATCTGTATCTATCTATCTACCTATCTACCTATCTCTATCTATCAATCTACCTACCTACCTATCTCTATCTATCTATTACCTACCCACCTATCTGTATTTATCTATCTACCTACCTATCTGTATCTACCTACCTACCTACCTACCTATCTCTATCTATCTATCTACCTACCTACCTATCTCTATCTATCAATCTACCTACCTACCTATCTGTATCTATCAATCTACCTACCTACCTATCTCTATCTATCTATCTATCTACCTACCTACCTATCTCTATCTATCAATCTACCTACCTACCTATCTCTAGCAATCTATCTACCTACCTATCTGTATCTATCTATCTACCTACCTACCTATCTGTATCTATCAATCTACCTACCTACCTATCTCTATCTATCTATCTACCTACCCATCTATCTGTATTTATCTATCTACCTACCTATCTGTATCTATCTACCTACCTACCTACCTATCTCTATCTATCCATCTACCTACCTACCTATCTCTATCTATCAATCTACCTACCTATCTATCTATCTACCTACCTACCTATCTCTATCTATCAATCTACCTACCCACCTATCTGTATCTATCTATCTACCTACCTATCTGTATCTATCTACCTACCTACCTACCTATCTTTATCTATCTATCTACCTACCTACCTATCTGTATCTATCAATCTACCTACCTACCTATCTGTATCTATCAATCTACCTACCTACCTATCTCTATCTATCTATCTATTTACCTACCTACCTATCTCTATCTATCAATCTACCTACCTACCTATCTCTATCAATCTACCTACCTACCTATCTGTATCTATCTATCTACCTACCTACCTATCTGTATCTATCAATCTACCTACCTACCTAACTCTATCTATCAATCTACCTACCTACCTATCTCTATCTATCTACCTACCTACCTACCTATCTCTATCTATCAATCTACCTACCTACCTATCTCTATCTATCTATCTACCTACCTACCTATCTCTATCTATCTATCTAACTACCTACCTATCTCTATCTATCTACCTACCTACCTACCTATCTCTATCTATCAATCTACCTACCTACCTATCTCTATCTATCTATCTACCTACCTACCTATCTCTATCTATCTACCTACCTACCTACCTATCTCTATCTATCAATCTACCTACCTACCTATCTCTATCTATCTATCTACCTACCTACCTATCTCTATCTATCAATCTACCTACCTACATATCTGTATCTATCTATCTACCTACCTACCTATCTTTCTCTATCAATCTACCTACCTATCTGTCTCTATCTATCTACCTACCTACATATCTGTATCTATATATCTACCTACCTACCTATCTGTATCTATCTATCTACCTATCTACCTATCTCTATCTATCAATCTACCTACCTACCTATCTCCATCAATCTACCTACCTACCTATCTCTATCTATCTACCTACCTACCTACCTATCTCTATCTATCAATCTACCTACCTACCTATCTGTATCTATCTACCTATCTACCTACCTATCTCTATCTATCTATCTACCTACCTACCTATCTCTATCTATCTATCTACCTACCTACCTATCTGTATCTATATATCTACCTACCTACCTATCTCTATCTATCTATCTACCTACCTACCTATCTCTATCTATCTATCTACCTACCTATCTCTATCTATCTATCTACCTACCTACCTATCTGTATCTATCAATACCTATCTACCTATCTCTATCTACCTACCTACCTATCTCTATCTATCTATCTATCTACCTACCTACCTATCTCTATCTATCAATCTACCTACCTACCTATCTGTATCTATCTACCTATCTACCTACCTATCTCTATCTATCAATCTACCTACCTACCTATCTCTATCAATCTACCTACCTACCTATCTGTATCTATCTATCTACCTACCTACCTATCTGTATCTATCAATCTACCTACCTACCTAACTCTATCTATCAATCTACCTACCTACCTATCTCTATCTATCTACCTACCTACCTACCTATCTCTATCTATCAATCTACCTACCTACCTATCTCTATCTATCTATCTACCTACCTACCTATCTCTATCTATCTATCTAACTACCTACCTATCTCTATCTATCTACCTACCTACCTACCTATCTCTATCTATCAATCTACCTACCTACCTATCTCTATCTATCTATCTACCTACCTACCTATCTCTATCTATCTACCTACCTACCTACCTATCTCTATCTATCAATCTACCTACCTACCTATCTCTATCTATCTATCTACCTACCTACCTATCTCTATCTATCAATCTACCTACCTACATATCTGTATCTATCTATCTACCTACCTACCTATCTCTCTCTATCAATCTACCTACCTATCTGTCTCTATCTATCTACCTACCTACATATCTGTATCTATATATCTACCTACCTACCTATCTGTATCTATCTATCTACCTATCTACCTATCTCTATCTATCAATCTACCTACCTACCTATCTCTATCAATCTACCTACCTACCTATCTCTATCTATCTACCTACCTACCTACCTATCTCTATCTATCAATCTACCTACCTACCTATCTGTATCTATCTACCTATCTACCTACCTATCTCTATCTATCTATCTACTTACCTACCTATCTCTATCTATCTATCTACCTACCTACCTATCTGTATCTATATATCTACCTACCTACCTATCTCTATCTATCTATCTACCTACCTACCTATCTCTATCTATCTATCTACCTACCTATCTCTATCTATCTACCTACCTACCTATCTCTATCTATCTATCTACCTACCTATCTCTATCTATCTATCTACCTACCTACCTATCTGTATCTATCAATCTACCTACCTACCTATCTCTATCTATCTACCTACCTACCTACCTATCTCTATCTATCAATCTACCTACCTACCTATCTGTATCTATCTACCTATCTACCTACCTATCTCTATCTATCTATCTACCTACCTACCTATCTCTATCTATCTATCTACCTACCTACCTATCTGTATCTATATATCTACCTACCTACCTATCTCTATCTATCTATCTACCTACCTACCTATCTCTATCTATCTATCTACCTACCTACATATCTGTATCTATCTATCTACCTACCTACCTATCTCTCTCTATCAATCTACCTACCTATCTGTCTCTATCTATCTACCTACCTACATATCTGTATCTATATATCTACCTACCTACCTATCTCTATCTATCTACCTACCTACCTACCTATCTCTATCTATCTATCTACCTACCTACCTATCTCTATCTATCTACCTACCTACCTATCTCTATCTATCTATCTACCTACCTACCTATCTCTATCTATCTATCTACCTACCT
This sequence comes from Crotalus helleri, assembly GCA_024509115.1. Lineage (NCBI taxonomy): Eukaryota > Metazoa > Chordata > Lepidosauria > Squamata > Viperidae > Crotalus > Crotalus helleri. Next base: position 368,783 of record JAKSXO010000146.1, read on the forward strand.
ATCTCTATCTATCTACCTACCTACCTATCTCTATCTATCTATCTACCTACCTATCTCTATCTATCTATCTACCTACCTACCTATCTGTATCTATCAATCTACCTACCTACCTATCTCTATCTATCTATCTACCTACCTACCTATCTCTATCTATCAATCTACCTACCTACCTATCTCTATCTATCTATCTACCTACCTACCTATCTCTATCTATCTATCTAACTACCTACCTATCTCTATCTATCTACCTACCTACCTACCTATCTCTATCTATCAATCTACCTACCTACCTATCTCTATCTATCTATCTACCTACCTACCTATCTCTATCTATCTACCTACCTACCTACCTATCTCTATCTATCAATCTACCTACCTACCTATCTCTATCTATCTATCTACCTACCTACCTATCTCTATCTATCAATCTACCTACCTACATATCTGTATCTATCTATCTACCTACCTACCTATCTCTCTCTATCAATCTACCTACCTATCTGTCTCTATCTATCTACCTACCTACATATCTGTATCTATATATCTACCTACCTACCTATCTGTATCTATCTATCTACCTATCTACCTATCTCTATCTATCAATCTACCTACCTACCTATCTCTATCAATCTACCTACCTACCTATCTCTATCTATCTACCTACCTACCTACCTATCTCTATCTATCAATCTACCTACCTACCTATCTGTATCTATCTACCTATCTACCTACCTATCTCTATCTATCTATCTACTTACCTACCTATCTCTATCTATCTATCTACCTACCTACCTATCTGTATCTATATATCTACCTACCTACCTATCTCTATCTATCTATCTACCTACCTACCTATCTCTATCTATCTATCTACCTACCTATCTCTATCTATCTACCTACCTACCTATCTCTATCTATCTATCTACCTACCTATCTCTATCTATCTATCTACCTACCTACCTATCTGTATCTATCAATCTACCTACCTACCTATCTCTATCTATCTACCTACCTACCTACCTATCTCTATCTATCAATCTACCTACCTACCTATCTGTATCTATCTACCTATCTACCTACCTATCTCTATCTATCTATCTACCTACCTACCTATCTCTATCTATCTATCTACCTACCTACCTATCTGTATCTATATATCTACCTACCTACCTATCTCTATCTATCTATCTACCTACCTACCTATCTCTATCTATCTATCTACCTACCTACATATCTGTATCTATCTATCTACCTACCTACCTATCTCTCTCTATCAATCTACCTACCTATCTGTCTCTATCTATCTACCTACCTACATATCTGTATCTATATATCTACCTACCTACCTATCTCTATCTATCTACCTACCTACCTACCTATCTCTATCTATCTATCTACCTACCTACCTATCTCTATCTATCTACCTACCTACCTATCTCTATCTATCTATCTACCTACCTACCTATCTCTATCTATCTATCTACCTACCTATCTCTATCTATCTACCTACCTACCTATCTCTATCTATCTATCTACCTACCTATCTCTATCTATCTATCTACCTACCTACCTATCTGTATCTATCAATCTACCTACCTACCTATCTCTATCTATCTACCTACCTACCTACCTATCTCTATCTATCAATCTACCTACCTACCTATCTGTATCTATCTACCTATCTACCTACCTATCTCTATCTATCTATCTACCTACCTACCTATCTCTATCTATCTATCTACCTACCTACCTATCTGTATCTATATATCTACCTACCTAACTATCTCTATCTATCTATCTACCTACCTACCTATCTCTATCTATCTATCTACCTACCTACATATCTGTATCTATCAATCTACCTACCTACCTATCTCTATCAATCTACCTACCTACCTATCTCTATCTATCTACCTACCTACCTACCTATCTCTATCTATCTATCTATCTACCTACCTACCTATCTGTATCTATCTACCTACCTACCTATCTCTATCTATCTATCTACCTACCTACCTATCTCTATCTATCTATCTACCTACCTATCTCTATCTATCTACCTACCTACCTATCTCTATCTATCTATCTACCTACCTATCTCTATCTATCTATCTACCTACCTACCTATCTGTATCTATCAATCTACCTACCTACCTATCTCTATCTATCTACCTACCTACCTATCTCTATCTATCAATCTACCTACCTACCTATCTGTATCTATCTACCTATCTACCTACCTATCTCTATCTATCTATCTACCTACCTACCTATCTCTATCTATCTATCTACCTACCTACCTATCTGTATCTATATATCTACCTACCTACCTATCTCTATCTATCTATCTACCTACCTACCTATCTCTATCTATCTATCTACCTACCTATCTCTATCTATCTATCTACCTACCTACCTATCTCTATCTATCTATCTACCTACCTATCTCTATCTATCTATCTACCTACCTACCTATCTGTATCTATCAATACCTATCTACCTATCTCTATCTACCTACCTACCTATCTCTATCTATCTATCTACCTACCTACCTACCTATCTCTATCTATCAATCTACCTACCTACCTATCTGTATCTATCTACCTATCTACCTACCTATCTCTATCTATCAATCTACCTACCTACCTATCTCTATCAATCTACCTACCTACCTATCTGTATCTATCTATCTACCTACCTACCTATCTGTATCTATCAATCTACCTACCTACCTAACTCTATCTATCAATCTACCTACCTACCTATCTCTATCTATCTACCTACCTACCTACCTATCTCTATCTATCAATCTACCTACCTACCTATCTCTATCTATCTATCTACCTACCTACCTATCTCTATCTATCTATCTAACTACCTACCTATCTCTATCTATCTACCTACCTACCTACCTATCTCTATCTATCAATCTACCTACCTACCTATCTCTATCTATCTATCTACCTACCTACCTATCTCTATCTATCTACCTACCTACCTACCTATCTCTATCTATCAATCTACCTACCTACCTATCTCTATCTATCTATCTACCTACCTACCTATCTCTATCTATCTATCTACCTACCTACCTATCTCTATCTATCAATCTACCTACCTACATATCTGTATCTATCTATCTACCTACCTACCTATCTCTCTCTATCAATCTACCTACCTATCTGTCTCTATCTATCTACCTACCTACATATCTGTATCTATATATCTACCTACCTACCTATCTGTATCTATCTATCTATCTACCTATCTACCTATCTCTATCTATCAATCTACCTACCTACCTATCTCTATCAATCTACCTACCTACCTATCTCTATCTATCTACCTACCTACCTACCTATCTCTATCTATCAATCTACCTACCTACCTATCTGTATCTATCTACCTATCTACCTACCTATCTCTATCTATCTATCTACTTACCTACCTATCTCTATCTATCTATCTACCTACCTACCTATCTGTATCTATATATCTACCTACCTACCTATCTCTATCTATCTATCTACCTACCTACCTATCTCTATCTATCTATCTACCTACCTATCTCTATCTATCTACCTACCTACCTATCTCTATCTATCTATCTACCTACCTATCTCTATCTATCTATCTACCTACCTACCTATCTGTATCTATCAATCTACCTACCTACCTATCTCTATCTATCTACCTACCTACCTACCTATCTCTATCTATCAATCTACCTACCTACCTATCTGTATCTATCTACCTATCTACCTACCTATCTCTATCTATCTATCTACCTACCTACCTATCTCTATCTATCTATCTACCTACCTACCTATCTGTATCTATATATCTACCTACCTACCTATCTCTATCTATCTATCTACCTACCTACCTATCTCTATCTATCTATCTACCTACCTACATATCTGTATCTATCTATCTACCTACCTACCTATCTCTATCTATCAATCTACCTACCTACCTATCTCTATCAATCTACCTACCTACCTATCTCTATCTATCTACCTACCTACCTACCTATCTCTATCTATCAATCTACCTACCTACCTATCTGTATCTATCTACCTATCTACCTACCTATCTCTATCTATCTATCTACCTACCTACCTATCTCTATCTATCTATCTACCTACCTACCTATCTGTATCTATCTACCTACCTACCTATCTCTATCTATCTATCTACCTACCTACCTATCTCTATCTATCTATCTACCTACCTATCTCTATCTATCTACCTACCTACCTATCTCTATCTATCTATCTACCTACCTATCTCTATCTATCTATCTACCTACCTACCTATCTGTATCTATCAATCTACCTACCTACCTATCTCTATCTATCTACCTACCTACCTATCTCTATCTATCAATCTACCTACCTACCTATCTGTATCTATCTACCTATCTACCTACCTATCTCTATCTATCTATCTACCTACCTACCTATCTCTATCTATCTATCTACCTACCTACCTATCTGTATCTATATATCTACCTACCTACCTATCTCTATCTATCTATCTACCTACCTACCTATCTCTATCTATCTATCTACCTACCTATCTCTATCTATCTATCTACCTACCTACCTATCTCTATCTATCTATCTACCTACCTATCTCTATCTATCTATCTACCTACCTACCTATCTGTATCTATCAATACCTATCTACCTATCTCTATCTACCTACCTACCTATCTCTATCTATCTATCTACCTACCTACCTACCTATCTCTATCTATCAATCTACCTACCTACCTATCTGTATCTATCTACCTATCTACCTACCTATCTCTATCTATCTATCTACCTACCTACCTATCTCTATCTATCTATCTACCTACCTACCTATCTGTATCTATCTATCTACCTACCTACCCATCTGTATCTATCAATCTACCTACCTACATATCTCTATCTATCTATCTACCTACCTACATATCTGTATCTATATATCTACCTACCTACCTATCTGTATCTATCTATCTACCTATCTACCTATCTCTATCTATCAATCTACCTACCTACCTATCTCTATCTATCTATTACCTACCCACCTATCTGTATTTATCTATCTACCTACCTATCTGTATCTATCTACCTAACTACCTACCTATCTCTATCTATCTACCTACCTACCTACCTATCTCTATCTATCAATCTACCTACCTACCTATCTGTATGTATAAATCTACCTACCTACCTATCTGTATCTATCTACCTACCTACCTATCTGTATCTATCAATCTACCTACCTACCTATCTCTATCTATCTATCTACCTACCTACATATCTGTATCTATATATCTACCTACCTACCTATCTGTATCTATCTATCTACCTATCTACCTATCTCTATCTATCAATCTACCTACCTACCTATCTCTATCTATCTATCTACCTACCTACCTATCTCTATCTATCTACCTACCTACCTATCTCTATCTATCTATCTATCTACCTACCTATCTGTATCTATCTACCTACCTACCTACCTATCTCTATCTATCTACCTACCTACCTATCTCTATCTATCAATCTACCTACCTACCTATCTCTATCTATCAATCTACCAACCTACCTATCTGTATCTATCTATCTATCTACCTACCTACCTATCTGTATCTATCAACCTACCTACCTACCTATCTCTATCTATCTATCTACGTACCTACCTATCTCTATCTATCTATCTACCTACCTATCTCTATCTATCTATCTACCTACCTACCTATCTCTATCTATCTATCTACCTATCTACCTATCTCTATCTATCTACCTACCTACCTACCTATCTCTATCTATCAATCTACCTACCTACCTATCTGTATCTATCTATCTACCTACCTACCTATCTCTATCTATCAATCTACCTACCTACCTATCTGTATCTATCAATCTACCTACCTACCTATCTCTATCTATCTATCTACCTACCTACATATCTGTATCTATATATCTATCTACCTACCTATCTCTATCTATCTACCTACCTACCTATCTCTATCTATCTATCTACCTACCTATCTCTATCTATCTATCTACCTACCTACCTATCTGTATCTATCAATCTACCTACCTACCTATCTCTATCTATCTACCTACCTACCTACCTATCTCTATCTATCTATCTACCTACCTACCTATCTCTATCTATCTATCTACCTACCTATCTCTATCAATCTACCTACCTACCTATCTGTATCTATCAATCTACCTACCTACCTATCTGTATCTATCTACCTATCTACCTACCTATCTGTATCTATATATCTACATACCTACCTATCTGTATCTATCAATCTACCTACCTACCTATCTCTATCTATCAATCTACCTACCTACCTATCTCTATCTATCAATCTACCTACCTACCTATCTGTATCTATCTATCTACCTACCTACCCATCTGTATCTATCAATCTACCTACCTACCTATCTCTATCTATCTATCTACCTACCTACATATCTGTATCTATATATCTACCTACCTACCTATCTGTATCTATCTATCTACCTATCTACCTATCTCTATCTATCAATCTACCTACCTACCTATCTCTATCTATCTATCTACCTACCGACCTATCTCTATCTATCTATCTACCTACCTACCTATCTGTATCTATAAATCTACCTATCTACATATCTGTATCTATCTACCTACCTACCTATCTGTATCTATCAATCTACCTACCTACCTATCTCTATCTATCTTTCTACCTACCTACATATCTGTATCTATATATCTACCTACCTACCTATCTGTATCTATCTATCTACCTATCTACCTATCTCTATCTATCAATCTACCTACCTACCTATCTCTATCTATCTATCTACCTACCTACCTATCTCTATCTATCTATCTACCTACCTATCTCTATCTATCTATCTACCTACCTATCTCTATCTATCTATCTACCTACCTACCTATCTGTATCTATCAATACCTATCTACCTATCTCTATCTACCTACCTACCTATCTCTATCTATCTATCTACCTACCTACCTACCTATCTCTATCTATCAATCTACCTACCTACCTATCTGTATCTATCTACCTATCTACCTACCTATCTCTATCTATCTATCTACCTACCTACCTATCTCTATCTATCTATCTACCTACCTACCTATCTGTATCTATCTATCTACCTACCTACCCATCTGTATCTATCAATCTACCTACCTACATATCTCTATCTATCTATCTATCTACCTACCTACATATCTGTATCTATATATCTACCTACCTACCTATCTGTATCTATCTATCTACCTATCTACCTATCTCTATCTATCAATCTACCTACCTACCTATCTCTATCTATCTATTACCTACCCACCTATCTGTATTTATCTATCTACCTACCTATCTGTATCTATCTACCTAACTACCTACCTATCTCTATCTATCTACCTACCTACCTACCTATCTCTATCTATCAATCTACCTACCTACCTATCTGTATGTATAAATCTACCTACCTACCTATCTGTATCTATCTACCTACCTACCTATCTGTATCTATCAATCTACCTACCTACCTATCTCTATCTATCTATCTACCTACCTACATATCTGTATCTATATATCTACCTACCTACCTATCTGTATCTATCTATCTACCTATCTACCTATCTGTATCTATCTACCTACCTACCTACCTATCTCTATCTATCTATCTACCTACCTACCTATCTCTATCTATCAATCTACCTACCTACCTATCTCTATCTATCAATCTACCAACCTACCTATCTGTATCTATCTATCTATCTACCTACCTACCTATCTGTATCTATCAACCTACCTACCTACCTATCTCTATCTATCTATCTACGTACCTACCTATCTCTATCTATCTATCTACCTACCTATCTCTATCTATCTATCTACCTACCTACCTATCTCTATCTATCTATCTACCTACCTACCTATCTCTATCTATCTATCTACCTACCTACCTATCTGTATCTATCAATCTACCTACCTACCTATCTCTATCTATCTACCTACCTACCTACCTATCTCTATCTATCAATCTACCTACCTACCTATCTGTATCTATCTATCTACCTACCTACCTATCTCTATCTATCAATCTACCTACCTACCTATCTGTATCTATCAATCTACCTACCTACCTATCTCTATCTATCTATCTACCTACCTACATATCTGTATCTATATATCTATCTACCTACCTATCTCTATCTATCTACCTACCTACCTATCTCTATCTATCTATCTACCTACCTATCTCTATCTATCTATCTACCTACCTACCTATCTGTATCTATCAATCTACCTACCTTCCTATCTCTATCTATCTACCTACCTACCTACCTATCTCTATCTATCTATCTACCTACCTACCTATCTCTATCTATCTATCTACCTACCTATCTCTATCAATCTACCTACCTACCTATCTGTATCTATCAATCTACCTACCTACCTATCTGTATCTATCTACCTATCTACCTACCTATCTGTATCTATATATCTACATACCTACCTATCTGTATCTATCAATCTACCTACCTACCTATCTCTATCTATCAATCTACCTACCTACCTATCTCTATCTATCTATCTACCTACCTACCCATCTGTATCTATCAATCTACCTACCTACCTATCTCTATCTATCTATCTACCTACCTACATATCTGTATCTATATATCTACCTACCTACCTATCTGTATCTATCTATCTACCTATCTACCTATCTCTATCTATCAATCTACCTACTTACCTATCTCTATCTATCTATCTACCTACCTACCTATCTCTATCTATCTATCTACCTACCTACCTATCTGTATCTATAAATCTACCTACCTACCTATCTGTATCTATCTACCTACCTACCTATCTGTATCTATCAATCTACCTACCTACCTATCTCTATCTATCTTTCTACCTACCTACATATCTGTATCTATATATCTACCTACCTACCTATCTGTATCTATCTATCTACCTATCTACCTATCTCTATCTATCAATCTACCTACCTACCTATCTCTATCTATCTATCTACCTACCTACCTATCTCTATCTATCTATCTACCTACCTATCTCTATCTATCTACCTACCTACCTACCTATCTCTATCTATCTATCTACCTACCTACCTATCTCTATCTATCAATCTACCTACCTACCTATCTCTATCTATCAATCTACCTACCTACATATCTGTATCTATCTATCTACCTACCTACCTATCTGTATCTATCAATCTACCTACCTACCTATCTCTATCTATCTATCTACCTACCTACATATCTGAATCTATATATCTACCTACCTACCTATCTGTATCTATCTATCTACCTATCTACCTATCTCTATCTATCAATCTACCTACCTACCTATCTCTATCTATCAATCTACCTACCTACCTATCTGTATCTATCTACCTACCTACCTACCTATCTGTATCTATCTATCTACCTACCTACCTATCTGTATCTATCTATCTACCTACCTACCCATCTGTATCTATCAATCTACCTACCTACCTATCTCTATCTATCTATCTACCTACCTACCTATCTGTATCTATATATCTACCTACCTACCTATCTGTATCTATCTATCTACCTATCTACCTATCTCTATCTATCAATCTACCTACCTACCTATCTCTATCTATCTATCTACCTACCTACCTATCTCTATCTACCTACCTACCTATCTGTATCTATAAATCTACCTACCTACCTATCTGTATCTATCTACCTACCTACCTATCTGTATCTATCAATCTACCTACCTACCTATCTCTATCTATCTTTCTACCTACCTACATATCTGTATCTATATATCTACCTACCTACCTATCTGTATCTATCTATCTACCTATCTACCTATCTCTATCTATCAATCTACCTACCTACCTATCTCTATCTATCAATCTACCTACCTACCTATCTCTATCTATCTATCTACCTACCTACCTATCTCTATCTATCTATCTACCTACCTATCTCTATCTATCTACCTACCTACCTACCTATCTCTATCTATCTATCTACCTACCTACCTATCTCTATCTATCAATCTACCTACCTACCTATCTCTGTCTATCAATCTACCTACCTACCTATCTGTATCTATCTATCTACCTACCTACCTATCTGTATCTATCAATCTACCTACCTACCTATCTCTATCTATCTATCTACCTACCTACATATCTGTATCTATATATCTACCTACCTACCTATCTGTATCTATCTATCTACCTATCTACCTATCTCTATCTATCAATCTACCTACCTACCTATCTCTATCTATCAATCTACCTACCTACCTATCTGTATCTATCAATCTACCTACCTACCTATCTCTATCTATCAATCTACCTACCTACCTATCTCTATCTATCTATCTACCTACCTACCTATCTCTATCTATCTATCTACCTACCTATCTCTATCTATCTACCTATCTACCTACCTATCTCTATCTATCTATCTACCTACCTACCTATCTCTATCTATCAATCTACCTACCTACCTATCTCTATCTATCAATCTACCTACCTACCTATCTGTATCTATCTATCTACCTACCTACCTATCTGTATCTATCTATCTACCTACCTACCTATCTGTATCTATCTATCTACCTACCTACCCATCTGTATCTATAAATCTACCTACCTACCTATCTGTATCTATCTACCTACCTACCTATCTGTATCTATCAATCTACCTACCTACCTATCTCTATCTATCTTTCTACCTACCTACATATCTGTATCTATATATCTACCTACCTGCCTATCTGTATCTATCTATCTACCTATCTACCTATCTCTATCTATCAATCTACCTACCTACCTATCTCTATCTATCTATCTACCTACCTACCTATCTCTATCTATCTATCTACCTACCTATCTCTATCTATCTACCTACCTACCTACCTATCTCTATCTATCTATCTACCTACCTACCTATCTCTATCTATCAATCTACCTACCTACCTATCTCTGTCTATCAATCTACCTACCTACCTATCTGTATCTATCTATCTACCTACCTACCTATCTGTATCTATCAATCTACCTACCTACCTATCTCTATCTATCTATCTACCTACCTACATATCTGTATCTATATATCTACCTACCTACCTATCTGTATCTATCTATCTACCTATCTACCTATCTCTATCTATCAATCTACCTACCTACCTATCTCTATCTATCAATCTACCTACCTACCTATCTGTATCTATCAATCTACCTACCTACCTATCTCTATCTATCAATCTACCTACCTACCTATCTCTATCTATCTATCTACCTACCTACCTATCTCTATCTATCTATCTACCTACCTATCTCTATCTATCTACCTATCTACCTACCTATCTCTATCTATCTATCTACCTACCTACCTATCTCTATCTATCAATCTACCTACCTACCTATCTCTATCTATCAATCTACCTACCTACCTATCTGTATCTATCTATCTACCTACCTACCTATCTGTATCTATCAATCTACCTACCTACCTATCTCTATCTATCTATCTACCTACCTACATATCTGAATCTATATATCTACCTACCTACCTATCTGTATCTATCTATCTACCTATCTACCTATCTCTATCTATCAATCTACCTACCTACCTATCTCTATCTATCAATCTACCTACCTACCTATCTGTATCTATCTATCTACCTACCTACCTATCTGTATCTATCTATCTACCTACCTACCTATCTGTATCTATCTATCTACCTACCTACCCATCTGTATCTATCAATCTACCTACCTACCTATCTCTATCTATCTATCTACCTACCTACCTATCTGTATCTATATATCTACCTACCTACCTATCTGTATCTATCTATCTACCTATCTACCTATCTCTATCTATCAATCTACCTACCTACCTATCTCTGTCTATCAATCTACCTACCTACCTATCTGTATCTATCTATCTACCTACCTACCTATCTGTATCTATCAATCTACCTACCTACCTATCTCTATCTATGTATCTACCTACCTACATATCTGTATCTATATATCTACCTACCTACCTATCTGTATCTATCTATCTACCTATCTACCTATCTCTATCTATCAATCTACCTACCTACCTATCTGTATCTATCAATCTACCTACCTACCTATCTCTATCTATCAATCTACCTACCTACTTATCTCTATCTATCTACCTACCTACCTACCTATCTCTATCTATCAATCTACCTACCTACCTATCTCTATCTATCTATCTACCTACCTACATATCTGTATCTATATATCTACCTACCTACCTATCTCTATCTATCTATCTACCTACCTACCTATCTCTATCTATCTACCTACCTACCTACCTATCTCTATCTATCAATCTACCTACCTACCTATCTCTATCTATCTATCTACCTACCTACCTATCTCTATCTATCTACCTACCTACCTACCTATCTCTATCTATCAATCTACCTACCTACCTATCTCTATCTATCTATCTACCTACCTACCTATCTGTATCTATCAATCTACCTACCTACCTATCTCTATCTATCTATCTACCTACCTACATATCTGTATCTATATATCTACCTACCTACCTATCTGTATCTATCTATCTACCTACCTACCTATCTCTATCTATCTATCTACCTACCTACCTATCTCTATCTATCTATCTACCTACCTACATATCTGAATCTATATATCTACCTACCTACCTATCTGTATCTATCTATCTACCTATCTACCTATCTCTATCTATCAATCTACCTACCTACCTATCTCTATCTATCAATCTACCTACCTACCTATCTGTATCTATCTATCTACCTACCTACCTATCTGTATCTATCTATCTACCTACCTACCTATCTGTATCTATCTATCTACCTACCTACCCATCTGTATCTATCAATCTACCTACCTACCTATCTCTATCTATATCTACCTACCTACCTATCTGTATCTATATATCTACCTACCTACCTATCTGTATCTATCTATCTACCTATCTACCTATCTCTATCTATCAATCTACCTACCTACCTATCTCTATCTATCTATCTACCTACCTACCTATCTCTATCTATCTATCTACCTACCTACCTATCTGTATCTATAAATCTACCTACCTACCTATCTGTATCTATCTACCTACCTACCTATCTGTATCTATCAATCTACCTACCTACCTATCTCTATCTATCTTTCTACCTACCTACATATCTGTATCTATATATCTACCTACCTACCTATCTGTATCTATCTATCTACCTATCTACCTATCTCTATCTATCAATCTACCTACCTACCTATCTCTATCTATCTATCTACCTACCTACCTATCTCTATCTATCTATCTACCTACCTATCTCTATCTATCTACCTACCTACCTACCTATCTCTATCTATCTATCTACCTACCTACCTATCTCTATCTATCAATCTACCTACCTACCTATCTCTGTCTATCAATCTACCTACCTACCTATCTGTATCTATCTACCTACCTACCTATCTGTATCTATCAATCTACCTACCTACCTATCTCTATCTATCTATCTACCTACCTACATATCTGTATCTATATATCTACCTACCTACCTATCTGTATCTATCTATCTACCTATCTACCTATTTCTATCTATCAATCTACCTACCTACCTATCTCTATCTATCAATCTACCTACCTACCTATCTGTATCTATCAATCTACCTACCTACCTATCTCTATCTATCAATCTACCTACCTACTTATCTCTATCTATCTACCTACCTACCTACCTATCTCTATCTATCAATCTACCTACCTACCTATCTCTATCTATCTATCTACCTACCTACATATCTGTATCTATATATCTACCTACCTACCTATCTCTATCTATCTATCTACCTACCTACCTATCTCTATCTATCTACCTACCTACCTACCTATCTCTATCTATCAATCTACCTACCTACCTATCTCTATCTATCTATCTACCTACCTACCTATCTCTATCTATCTACCTACCTACCTACCTATCTCTATCTATCAATCTACCTACCTACCTATCTCTATCTATCTATCTACCTACCTACCTATCTCTATCTATCTATCTACCTACCTATCTCTATCTATCAATCTACCTACCTACCTATCTGTATCTATTTATCTACCTACCTACCTATCTCTATCTATCTATCTACCTACCTACCTATCTCTATCTATCTACCTACATACCTATCTCTATCTATCTACCTACCTACCTACCTATCTCTATCTATCAATCTACCTACCTACCTATCTCTATCTATCTATCTACCTACCTACCTATCTCTATCTATCTATCTACCTACCTACCTATCTCTATCTATCTACATACCTACCTATCTCTATCTATCAATCTACCTACCTACCTATCTCTATCTATCAATCTACCTACCTACCTATCTCTATCTATCAATCTACCTACCTACATATCTGTATCTATCTATCTACCTACCTACCTATCTGTATCTATCTATCTACCTACCTACCCATATGTATCTATCAATCTACCTACCTACCTATCTCTATCTATCTATCTACCTACCTACATATCTGTATCTATATATCTACCTACCTACCTATCTGTATCTATCTATCTACCTATCTACCTATCTCTATCTATCAATCTACCTACCTACCTATCTCTATCTATCTATCTACCTACCTACCTATCTCTATCTATCTATCTACCTACCTACCTATCTGTATCTATAAATCTACCTACCTACCTATCTGTATCTATCTACCTACCTACCTATCTGTATCTATCAATCTACCTACCTACCTATCTCTATCTATCTATCTACCTATCTACCTATCTCTATCTATCAATCTACCTACCTACCTATCTCTATCTATCTATCTACCTACCTACCTCTCTCTATCTATCTATCTACCTACCTATCTCTATCTATCTACCTACCTACCTACCTATCTCTATCTATCTATATACCTACCTACCTATCTCTATCTATCAATCTACCTACCTACCTATCTCTATCTATCAATCTACCTACCTACCTATCTGTATCTATCTATCTACCTACCTACCTATCTGTATCTATCAATCTACCTACCTACCTATCTCTATCTATCTATCTACCTACCTACATATCTGAATCTATATATCTACCTACCTACCTATCTGTATCTATCTATCTACCTATCTACCTATCTCTATCTATCAATCTACCTACCTACCTATCTCTATCTATCAATCTACCTACCTACCTATCTGTATCTATCTATCTACCTACCTACCTATCTGTATCTATCTATCTACCTACCTACCTATCTGTATCTATCTATCTACCTACCTACCCATCTGTATCTATCAATCTACCAACCTACCTATCTCTATCTATCTATCTACCTACCTACATATCTGTATCTATATATCTACCTACCTACCTATCTGTATCTATCTATCTACCTATCTACCTATCTCTATCTATCAATCTACCTACCTACCTATCTCTATCTATCTATCTACCTACCTACCTATCTCTATCTATCTATCTACCTACCTACCTATCTGTATCTATAAATCTACCTACCTACCTATCTGTATCTATCTACCTACCTACCTATCTGTATCTATCAATCTACCTACCTACCTATCTCTATCTATCTTTCTACCTATCAACATATCTGTATCTATATATCTACCTACCTACCTATCTGTATCTATCTATCTACCTATCTACCTATCTCTATCTATCAATCTACCTACCTACCTATCTCTATCTATCTATCTATCTACCTACCTACCTATCTCTATCTATCTATCTACCTACCTATCTCTATCTATCTACCTACCTACCTACCTATCTCTATCTATCTATCTACCTACCTACCTATCTCTATCTATCAATCTACCTACCTACCTATCTCTGTCTATCAATCTACCTACCTACCTATCTGTATCTATCTATCTACCTACCTACCTATCTGTATCTATCAATCTACCTACCTACCTATCTCTATCTATCTATCTATCTACCTACCTACCTATCTGTATCTATATATCTACCTACCTACCTATCTGTATCTATCTATCTACCTATCTACCTATCTCTATCTATCAATCTACCTACCTACCTATCTCTATCTATCAATCTACCTACCTACCTATCTGTATCTATCAATCTACCTACCTACCTATCTCTATCTATCAATCTACCTACCTACTTATCTCTATCTATCTACCTACCTACCTACTTATCTCTATCTATCAATCTACCTACCTACCTATCTCTATCTATCTATCTACCTACCTACATATCTGTATCTATATATCTACCTACCTACCTATCTCTATCTATCTATCTACCTACCTATCTCTATCTATCTACCTACCTACCTACCTATCTCTATCTATCTATCTACCTACCTACCTATCTCTATCTATCAATCTACCTACCTACCTATCTCTATCTATCAATCTACCTACCTACCTATCTGTATCTATCTATCTACCTACCTACCTATCTGTATCTATCAATCTACCTACCTACCTATCTCTATCTATCTATCTACCTACCTACATATCTGAATCTATATATCTACCTACCTACCTATCTGTATCTATCTATCTACCTATCTACCTATCTCTATCTATCAATCTACCTACCTACCTATCTCTATCTATCAATCTACCTACCTACCTATCTGTATCTATCTATCTACCTACCTACCTATCTGTATCTATCTATCTACCTACCTACCTATCTGTATCTATCTATCTACCTACCTACCCATCTGTATCTATCAATCTACCTACCTACCTATCTCTATCTATCTATCTACCTACCTACCTATCTGTATCTATATATCTACCTACCTACCTATCTGTATCTATCTATCTACCTATCTACCTATCTCTATCTATCAATCTACCTACCTACCTATCTCTGTCTATCAATCTACCTACCTACCTATCTGTATCTATCTATCTACCTACCTACCTATCTGTATCTATCAATCTACCTACCTACCTATCTCTATCTATCTATCTACCTACCTACATATCTGTATCTATATATCTACCTACCTACCTATCTGTATCTATCTATCTACCTATCTACCTATCTCTATCTATCAATCTACCTACCTACCTATCTCTATCTATCAATCTACCTACCTACCTATCTGTATCTATCAATCTACCTACCTACCTATCTCTATCTATCAATCTACCTACCTACTTATCTCTATCTATCTACCTACCTACCTACCTATCTCTATCTATCAATCTACCTACCTACCTATCTCTATCTATCTATCTACCTACCTACATATCTGTATCTATATATCTACCTACCTACCTATCTCTATCTATCTATCTATCTACCTACCTACCTATCTCTATCTATCTACCTACCTACCTACCTATCTCTATCTATCAATCTACCTACCTACCTACCTATCTCTATCTATCTATCTACCTACCTACCTATCTCTATCTATCTACCTTCCTACCTACCTATCTCTATCTATCAATCTACCTACCTACCTATCTCTATCTATCTATCTACCTACCTACCTATCTGTATCTATCAATCTACCTACCTACCTATCTCTATCTATCTATCTACCTACCTACATATCTGTATCTATATATCTACCTACCTACCTATCTGTATCTATCTATCTACCTATCTACCTATCTCTATCTATCAATCTACCTACCTACCTATCTCTATCTATCAATCTACCTACCTACCTATCTCTATCTATCTATCTACCTACCTACCTATCTCTATCTTTCAATCTACCTACCTACCTATCTCTATCTATCTATCTACCTACCTACCTATCTGTATCTATCTATCTACCTACCTACCTATCTGTATGTATCAATCTACCTACCTACCTATCTCTATCTATCTATCTACCTACCTACATATCTGAATCTATATATCTACCTACCTACCTATCTGTATCTATCTATCTACCTATCTACCTATCTCTATCTATCAATCTACCTACCTACCTATCTCTATCTATCAATCTACCTACCTACCTATCTGTATCTATCTATCTACCTACCTACCTATCTGTATCTATCTATCTACCTACCTACCTATCTGTATCTATCTATCTACCTACCTACCCATCTGTATCTATCAATCTACCTACCTACCTATCTCTATCTATATCTACCTACATACCTATATGTATCTATATATCTACCTACCTACCTATCTGTATCTATCTATCTACCTATCTACCTATCTCTATCTATCAATCTACCTACCTACCTATCTCTATCTATCTATCTACCTACCTACCTATCTCTATCTATCTATCTACCTACCTACCTATCTGTATCTATAAATCTACCTACCTACCTATCTGTATCTATCTACCTACCTACCTATCTGTATCTATCAATCTACCTACCTACCTATCTCTATCTATCTTTCTACCTACCTACATATCTGTATCTATATATCTACCTACCTACCTATCTGTATCTATCTATCTACCTATCTACCTATCTCTATCTATCAATCTACCTACCTACCTATCTCTATCTATCTATCTACCTACCTACCTATCTCTATCTATCTATCTACCTACCTATCTCTATCTATCTACCTACCTACCTACCTACCTATCTCTATCTATCTATCTACCTACCTACCTATCTCTATCTATCAATCTACCTACCTACCTATCTCTGTCTATCAATCTACCTACCTACCTATCTGTATCTATCTACCTACCTACCTATCTGTATCTATCAATCTACCTACCTACCTATCTCTATCTATCTATCTACCTACATACATATCTGTATCTATATATCTACCTACCTACCTATCTGTATCTATCTATCTACCTATCTACCTATTTCTATCTATCAATCTACCTACCTACCTATCTCTATCTATCAATCTACCTACCTACCTATCTGTATCTATCAATCTACCTACCTACCTATCTCTATCTATCAATCTACCTACCTACTTATCTCTATCTAACTACCTACCAACCTACCTATCTCTATCTATCAATCCACCTACCTACCTATCTCTATCTATCTATCTACCTACCTACATATCTGTATCTATATATCTACCTACCTACCTATCTCTATCTATCTATCTACCTACCTACCTATCTCTATCTATCTACCTACCTACCTACCTATCTCTATCTATCAATCTACCTACCTACCTATCTCTATCTATCTATCTACCTACCTACCTATCTCTATCTATCTACCTACCTACCTATCTCTATCTATCTATCTACCTACCTATCTCTATCTATCAATCTACCTACCTACCTATCTGTATCTATTTATCTACCTACCTACCTATCTCTATCTATCTATCTACCTACCTACCTATCTCTATCTATCTACCTACATACCTATCTCTATCTATCTACCTACCTACCTACCTATCTCTATCTATCAATCTACCTACCTACCTATCTCTATCTATCTATCTACCTACCTACCTATCTCTATCTATCAATCTACCTACCTACCTATCTCTATCTATCAATCTACCTAC
Source organism: Crotalus helleri (assembly GCA_024509115.1). Lineage (NCBI taxonomy): Eukaryota > Metazoa > Chordata > Lepidosauria > Squamata > Viperidae > Crotalus > Crotalus helleri. The sequence goes on from JAKSXO010000146.1 coordinate 388,393, forward strand.
CTACCTATCTCTATCTATCAATCTACCTACCTACCTATCTGTATCTATCTATCTACCTACCTACCTATCTGTAGGTAGGTATGTAGATAGATAGAGATAGGTAGGTAGGTAGATATACCTACCTACCTATCTCTATCTATCTACATACCTACCTATCTCTATCTATCAATCTACCTACCTACCTATCTCTATCTATCAATCTACCTACCTACCTATCTCTATCTATCAATCTACCTACCTACCTATCTGTATCTATCTATCTACCTACCTACCTATCTGTATCTATCTATCTACCTACCTACCCATATGTATCTATCAATCTACCTACCTACCTATCTCTATCTATCTATCTACCTACCTACATATCTGTATCTATATATCTACCTACCTACCTATCTGTATCTATCTATCTACCTATCTACCTATCTCTATCTATCAATCTACCTACCTACCTATCTCTATCTATCTATCTATCTACCTACCTACCTATCTCTATCTATCTATCTACCTACCTACCTATCTGTATCTATAAATCTACCTACCTACCTATCTGTATCTATCTACCTACCTACCTATCTGTATCTATCAATCTACCTACCTACCTATCTCTATCTATCTATCTACCTATCTACCTATCTCTATCTATCAATCTACCTACTTACCTATCTCTATCTATCTATCTACCTACCTACCTATCTCTATCTATCTATCTACCTACCTATCTCTATCTATCTACCTACCTACCTACCTATCTCCATCTATCTATCTACCTACCTACCTATCTCTATCTATCAATCTACCTACCTACCTATCTCTATCTATCAATCTACCTACCTACCTATCTGTATCTATCTATCTACCTACCTACCTATCTGTATCTATCAATCTACCTACCTACCTATCTCTATCTATCTACCTACCTACCTACATATCTGAATCTATATATCTACTTACCTACCTATCTGTATCTATCTATCTACCTATCTACCTATCTCTATCTATCAATCTACCTACCTACCTATCTCTATCTATCAATCTACCTACCTACCTATCTGTATCTATCTATCTACCTACCTACCTATCTGTATCTATCTATCTACCTACCTACCCATCTGTATCTATCAATCTACCAACCTACCTATCTCTATCTATCTATCTACCTACCTACATATCTGTATCTATATATCTACCTACCTACCTATCTGTATCTATCTATCTACCTATCTACCTATCTCTATCTATCAATCTACCTACCTACCTATCTCTATCTATCTATCTACCTACCTACCTATCTCTATCTATCTATCTACCTACCTACCTATCTGTATCTATAAATCTACCTACCTACCTATCTGTATCTATCTACCTACCTACCTATCTGTATCTATCAATCTACCTACCTACCTATCTCTATCTATCTTTCTACCTATCAACATATCTGTATCTATATATCTACCTACCTACCTATCTGTATCTATCTATCTACCTATCTACCTATCTCTATCTATCAATCTACCTACCTACCTATCTCTATCTATCTATCTATCTACCTACCTACCTATCTCTATCTATCTATCTACCTACCTATCTCTATCTATCTACCTACCTACCTACCTATCTCTATCTATCTATCTACCTACCTACCTATCTCTATCTATCAATCTACCTACCTACCTATCTCTGTCTATCAATCTACCTACCTACCTATCTGTATCTATCTATCTACCTACCTACCTATCTGTATCTATCAATCTACCTACCTACCTATCTCTATCTATCTATCTATCTACCTACCTACCTATCTGTATCTATATATCTACCTACCTACCTATCTGTATCTATCTATCTACCTATCTACCTATCTCTATCTATCAATCTACCTACCTACCTATCTCTATCTATCAATCTACCTACCTACCTATCTGTATCTATCAATCTACCTACCTACCTATCTCTATCTATCAATCTACCTACCTACTTATCTCTATCTATCTACCTACCTACCTACTTATCTCTATCTATCAATCTACCTACCTACCTATCTCTATCTATCTATCTACCTACCTACATATCTGTATCTATATATCTACCTACCTACCTATCTCTATCTATCTATCTACCTACCTATCTCTATCTATCTACCTACCTACCTACCTATCTGTATCTATCTATCTACCTACCTACCTATCTGTATCTATCAATCTACCTACCTACCTATCTCTATCTATCTATCTACCTACCTACATATCTGAATCTATATATCTACCTACCTACCTATCTGTATCTATCTATCTACCTATCTACCTATCTCTATCTATCAATCTACCTACCTACCTATCTCTATCTATCAATCTACCTACCTACCTATCTGTATCTATCTATCTACCTACCTACCTATCTGTATCTATCTATCTACCTACCTACCTATCTGTATCTATCTATCTACCTACCTACCCATCTGTATCTATCAATCTACCTACCTACCTATCTCTATCTATATCTACCTACCTACCTATCTGTATCTATATATCTACCTACCTACCTATATGTATCTATCTATCTACCTATCTACCTATCTCTATCTATCAATCTACCTACCTACCTATCTCTATCTATCTATCTACCTACCTACCTATCTCTATCTATCTATCTACCTACCTACCTATCTGTATCTATAAATCTACCTACCTACCTATCTGTATCTATCTACCTACCTACCTATCTGTATCTATCAATCTACCTACCTACCTATCTCTATCTATCTTTCTACCTACCTACATATCTGTATCTATATATCTACCTACCTACCTATCTGTATCTATCTATCTACCTATCTACCTATCTCTATCTATCAATCTACCTACCTACCTATCTCTATCTATCTATCTACCTACCTACCTATCTCTATCTATCTATCTACCTACCTATCTCTATCTATCTACCTACCTACCTACCTATCTCTATCTATCTATCTACCTACCTACCTATCTCTATCTATCAATCTACCTACCTACCTATCTCTGTCTATCAATCTACCTACCTACCTATCTGTATCTATCTACCTACCTACCTATCTGTATCTATCAATATACCTACCTACCTATCTCTATCTATCTATCTACCTACCTACATATCTGTATCTATATATCTACCTACCTACCTATCTGTATCTATCTATCTACCTATCTACCTATTTCTATCTATCAATCTACCTACCTACCTATCTCTATCTATCAATCTACCTACCTACCTATCTGTATCTATCAATCTACCTACCTACCTATCTCTATCTATCAATCTACCTACCTACTTATCTCTATCTATCTACCTACCTACCTACCTATCTCTATCTATCAATCTACCTACCTACCTATCTCTATATATCTATCTACCTACCTACATATCTGTATCTATATATCTACCTACCTACCTATCTCTATCTATCTATCTACCTACCTACCTATCTCTATCTATCTACCTACCTACCTACCTATCTCTATCTATCAATCTACCTACCTACCTATCTCTATCTATCTATCTACCTACCTACCTATCTCTATCTATCTACCTACCTACCTACCTACCTATCTCTATCTATCAATCTACCTACCTACCTATCTCTATCTATCTACCTACCTACCTATCTCTATCTATCTATCTACCTACCTATCTCTATCTATCAATCTACCTACCTACCTACCTATCTGTATCTATTTATCTACCTACCTACCTATCTCTATCTATCTATCTACCTACCTACCTATCTCTATCTATCTACCTACATACCTATCTCTATCTATCTACCTACCTACCTACCTACCTATCTCTATCTATCAATCTACCTACCTACCTATCTCTATCTATCTATCTACCTACCTACCTATCTCTATCTATCTATCTACCTACCTACCTATCTCTATCTATCTACATACCTACCTATCTCTATCTATCAATCTACCTACCTACCTATCTCTATCTATCAATCTACCTACCTACCTATCTCTATCTATCAATCTACCTACCTACCTATCTGTATCTATCTATCTACCTACCTACCTATCTGTATCTATCTATCTACCTACCTACCCATATGTATCTATCAATCTACCTACCTACCTATCTCTATCTATCTATCTACCTACCTACATATCTGTATCTATATATCTACCTACCTACCTATCTGTATCTATCTATCTACCTATCTACCTATCTCTATCTATCAATCTACCTACCTACCTATCTCTATCTATCTATCTACCTACCTACCTATCTCTATCTATCTATCTACCTACCTACCTATCTGTATCTATAAATCTACCTACCTACCTATCTGTATCTATCTACCTACCTACCTATCTGTATTTATCAATCTACCTACCTACCTATCTCTATCTATCTATCTACCTATCTACCTATCTCTATCTATCAATCTACCTACCTACCTATCTCTATCTATCTATCTATCTACCTACCTATCTCTATCTATCTATCTACCTACCTATCTCTATCTATCTACCTACCTACCTACCTATCTCTATCTATCTATCTACCTACCTACCTATCTCTATCTATCAATCTACCTACCTACCTACCTATCTCTATCTATCAATCTACCTACCTACCTATCTGTATCTATCTATCTACCTACCTACCTATCTGTATCTATCAATCTACCTACCTACCTATCTCTATCTATCTATCTACCTACCTACATATCTGAATCTATATATCTACCTACCTACCTATCTGTATCTATCTATCTACCTATCTACCTATCTCTATCTATCAATCTACCTACCTACCTATCTCTATCTATCAATCTACCTACCTACCTATCTGTATCTATCTATCTACCTACCTACCTATCTGTATCTATCTATCTACCTACCTACCTATCTGTATCTATCTATCTACCTACCTACCCATCTGTATCTATCAATCTACCAACCTACCTATCTCTATCTATCTATCTACCTACCTACATATCTGTATCTATATATCTACCTACCTACCTATCTGTATCTATCTATCTACCTACCTACCTATCTCTATCTATCTATCTACCTACCTATCTCTATCTATCTACCTACCTACCTACCTATCTCTATCTATCTATCTACCTACCTACCTATCTCTATCTATCAATCTACCTACCTACCTATCTCTGTCTATCAATCTACCTACCTACCTATCTGTATCTATCTATCTACCTATCTACCTATCTCTATCTATCAATCTACCTACCTACCTATCTCTATCTATCAATCTACCTACCTACCTATCTGTATCTATCAATCTACCTACCTACCTATCTCTATCTATCAATCTACCTACCTACTTATCTCTATCTATCTACCTACCTACCTACTTATCTCTATCTATCAATCTACCTACCTACCTATCTCTATCTATCTATCTACCTACCTACATATCTGTATCTATATATCTACCTACCTACCTATCTCTATCTATCTATCTACCTACCTACCTATCTCTATCTATCTACCTACCTACCTACCTACCTATCTCTATCTATCAATCTACCTACCTACCTACCTATCTCTATCTATCTATCTACCTACCTACCTATCTGTATCTATTTATCTACCTACCTACCTATCTCTATTTATCTATCTACCTACCTACCTATCTCTATCTATCTACCTACCTACCTATCTCTATCTATCTACCTACCTACCTACCTATCTCTATCTATCTATCTACCTACCTACCTATCTCTATCTATCTATCTACCTACCTACCTATCTCTATCTATCAATCTACCTACCTACCTATCTGTATCTATCTACCTACCTACCTACCTATCTCTATCTATCAATCTACCTACCTACCTATCTCTATCTATCTATCTACCTACCTACATATCTGTATCTATATATCTACCTACCTACCTATCTGTATCTATCTATCTACCTACCTACCTACCTATCTCTATCTATCTATCTACCTACCTACCTATCTCTATCTCTCTACCTACCTACCTACCTATCTCTATCTATCTATCTACCTACCTACCTATCTCTATCTATCTATCTACCTACCTATCTCTATCTATCTATCTACCTACCTACCTATCTGTATCTATCAATCTACCTACCTACCTATCTCTATCTATCTACCTACCTACCTACCTATCTCTATCTATCTATCTACCTACCTACCTATCTCTATCTATCTATCTACCTACCTATCTCTATCTATCTACCTACCTACCTATCTGTATCTATCAATCTACCTACCTACCGATCTGTATCTATCTACCTATCTACCTACCTATCTGTATCTATCAATCTACCTACCTACCTATCTCTATCTATCAATCTACCTACCTACCTATCTCTATCTATCAATCTACCTACCTACCTATCTGTATATATCTATCTACCTACCTACCTATCTGTATCTATCTATCTACCTACCTACCCATCTGTATCTATCAATCTACCTACCTACCTATCTCTATCTATCTATCTACCTACCTACATATCTGTATCTATATATATACCTACCTACCTATCTGTATCTATCTATCTACCTATCTCTATCTATCAATCTACCTACCTACCTATCTCTATCTATCTATCTACCTACCTACCTATCTCTATCTATCTATCTACCTACCTACCTATCTGTATCTATAAATCTACCTACCTACCTATCTGTATCTATCTACCTACCTACCTATCTGTATCTATCAATCTACCTACCTACCTACCTATCTCTATCTATCTTTCTACCTACCTACATATCTGTATCTATATATCTACCTACCTACCTATCTGTATCTATCTATCTACCTATCTACCTATCTCTATCTATCAATCTACCTACCTACCTATCTCTATCTATCTATCTACCTACCTACCTATCTCTATCTATCTATCTACCTACCTATCTCTATCTACCTACCTACCTATCTGTATCTATCTATCTACCTACCTACCTACCTATCTCTATCTATCTATCTACCTACCTACCTATCTCTATCTATCTACCTACCTACCTACCTATCTCTATCTATCTATCTACCTACCTACCTATCTCTATCTATCTATCTACCTACCTATCTCTATCTATCTATCTACCTACCTACCTATCTGTATCTATCAATCTACCTACCTACCTATCTCTATCTATCTACCTACCTACCTACCTATCTCTATCTATCTATCTACCTACCTACCTATCTCTATCTATCTATCTACCTACCTATCTCTATCTATCTACCTACCTACCTATCTGTATCTATCAATCTACCTACCTACCTATCTGTATCTATCTACCTATCTACCTACCTATCTGTATCTATCAATCTACCTACCTACCTATCTCTATCTATCAATCTACCTACCTACCTATCTCTATCTATCAATCTACCTACCTACCTATCTGTATATATCTATCTACCTACCTACCTATCTGTATCTATCTATCTACCTACCTACCCATCTGTATCTATCAATCTACCTACCTACCTATCTCTATCTATCTATCTACCTACCTACATATCTGTATCTATATATATACCTACCTACCTATCTGTATCTATCTATCTACCTATCTCTATCTATCAATCTACCTACCTACCTATCTCTATCTATCTATCTACCTACCTACCTATCTCTATCTATCTATCTACCTACCTACCTATCTGTATCTATAAATCTACCTACCTACCTATCTGTATCTATCTACCTACCTACCTATCTGTATCTATCAATCTACCTACCTACCTACCTATCTCTATCTATCTTTCTACCTACCTACATATCTGTATCTATATATCTACCTACCTACCTATCTGTATCTATCTATCTACCTATCTACCTATCTCTATCTATCAATCTACCTACCTACCTATCTCTATCTATCTATCTACCTACCTACCTATCTCTATCTATCTATCTACCTACCTATCTCTATCTACCTACCTACCTACCTACCTATCTCTATCTATCTATCTACCTACCTACCTATCTCTATCTATCAATCTACCTACCTACCTATCTGTATCTATCAATCTACCTACCTACCTATCTCTATCTATCTTTCTACCTATCAACATATCTGTATCTATATATCTACCTACCTACCTATCTGTATCTATCTATCTACCTATCTACCTATCTCTATCTATCAATCTACCTACCTACCTATCTCTATCTATCTATCTACCTACCTACCTATCTCTATCTATCTATCTACCTACCTATCTCTATCTATCTACCTACCTACCTACCTATCTCTATCTATCTATCTACCTACCTACCTATCTCTATCTATCAATCTACCTACCTACCTATCTCTGTCTATCAATCTACCTACCTACCTATCTGTATCTATCTATCTACCTATCTACCTATCTCTATCTATCAATCTACCTACCTACCTATCTCTATCTATCAATCTACCTACCTACCTATCTGTATCTATCAATCTACCTACCTACCTATCTCTATCTATCAATCTACCTACCTACTTATCTCTATCTATCTACCTACCTACCTACTTATCTCTATCTATCAATCTACCTACCTACCTATCTCTATCTATCTATCTACCTACCTACATATCTGTATCTATTTATCTACCTACCTACCTATCTCTATTTATCTATCTACCTACCTACCTATCTCTATCTATCTACCTACCTACCTATCTCTATCTATCTATCTACCTACCTACCTACCTATCTCTATCTATCTATCTACCTACCTACCTATCTCTATCTATCTATCTACCTACCTACCTATCTCTATCTATCAATCTACCTACCTACCTATCTGTATCTATCTACCTACCTACCTACCTATCTCTATCTATCAATCTACCTACCTACCTATCTCTATCTATCTATCTACCTACCTACATATCTGTATCTATATATCTACCTACCTACCTATCTGTATCTATCTATCTACCTACCTACCTATCTCTATCTATCTATCTACCTACCTACCTATCTCTATCTATCTACCTACCTACCTACCTATCTCTATCTATCTATCTACCTACCTACCTATCTCTATCTATCTATCTACCTACCTATCTCTATCTATCTATCTACCTACCTACCTATCTGTATCTATCAATCTACCAACCTACCTATCTCTATCTATCTACCTACCTATCTCTATCTATCTATCTACCTACCTACCTATCTCTATCTATCTATCTACCTACCTATCTCTATCTATCTACCTACCTACCTATCTGTATCTATCAATCTACCTACCTACCTATCTGTATCTATCTACCTATCTACCTACCTATCTGTATCTATCAATCTACCTACCTACCTATCTCTATCTATCAATCTACCTACCTACCTATCTCTATCTATCAATCTACCTACCTACCTATCTGTATATATCTATCTACCTACCTACCTATCTGTATCTATCTATCTACCTACCTACCCATCTGTATCTATCAATCTACCTACCTACCTATCTCTATCTATCTATCTACCTACCTACATATCTGTATCTATATATATACCTACCTACCTATCTGTATCTATCTATCTACCTATCTACCTATCTCTATCTATCAATCTACCTACCTACCTATCTCTATCTATCTATCTACCTACCTACCTATCTCTATCTATCTATCTACTTACCTACCTATCTGTATCTATAAATCTACCTACCTACCTATCTGTATCTATCTACCTACCTACCTATCTGTATCTATCAATCTACCTACCTACCTATCTCTATCTATCTTTCTACCTACCTACATATCTGTATCTATATATCTACCTACCTACCTATCTGTATCTATCTATCTACCTATCTACCTATCTCTATCTATCAATCTACCTACCTACCTATCTCTATCTATCTATCTACCTACCTACCTATCTCTATCTATCTATCTACCTACCTATCTCTATCTACCTACCTACCTACCTACCTACCTATCTCTATCTATCTATCTACCTACCTACCTATCTCTATCTATCAATCTACCTACCTACCTATCTCTATCTATCAATCTACCTACCTACCTATCTGTATCTATCTATCTACCTACCTACCTATCTGTATCTATCAATCTACCTACCTACCTATCTCTATCTATCTATCTACCTACCTACATATCTGAATCTATATATCTACCTACCTACCTATCTGTATCTATCTATCTACCTATCTACCTATCTCTATCTATCAATCTACCTACCTACCTATCTCTATCTATCTATCTACCTACCTACCTATCTGTATCTATCTATCTACCTACCTACCTATCTGTATCTATCTATCTACCTACCTACCCATCTGTATCTATCAATCTACCTACCTACCTATCTCTATCTATCTATCTACCTACCTACATATCTGTATCTATATATCTACCTACCTACCTATCTGTATCTATCTATCTACCTACCTACCTATCTCTATCTATCTATCTACCTACCTACCTATCTCTATCTATCTACCTACCTACCTATCTCTATCTATCTATCTACCTACCTACCTATCTCTATCTATCAATCTACCTACCTACCTATCTGTTTCTATCTACCTACCTACCTACCTATCTCTATCTATCAATCTACCTACCTACCTATCTCTATCTATCTACCTACCTACCTATCTCTATCTATCTATCTACCTACCTATCTCTATCTATCTATCTACCTACCTACCTATCTGTATCTATCAATCTACCTACCTACCTATCTCTATCTATCTACCTACCTACCTACCTATCTCTATCTATCTATCTACCTACCTACCTATCTCTATCTATCTATCTACCTACCTATCTCTATCTATCTACCTACCTACCTATCTGTATCTATCAATCTACCTACCTACCTATCTGTATCTATCTACCTATCTACCTACCTATCTGTATCTATATATCTACATACCTACCTATCTGTATCTCTCAATCTACCTACCTACCTATCTCTATCTATCAATCTACCTACCTACCTATCTCTATCTATCAATCTACCTACCTACCTATCTGTATCTATCTATCTACCTACCTACCTATCTGTATCTATCTATCTACCTACCTACCCATCTGTATCTATCAATCTACC
>JAKSXO010000147.1:7500-10000 GCA_024509115.1 Crotalus helleri
GCGCAGCCAGACGCGCAGGCGCGCGCAAGGAGACGCCCGCCCAGACACGCCGCCGTCGCCCCTGCTCTCCCACACACGCGCAGAGACTCACGCTCGCGCACACGCAATGAGACGCACACGCAGACAGGCAGGCAGTCGCTCACGCACGCACGCGCAGGGAACCGCACGCACACGCAATCAGACACGCGCGCACACGCGCAGGCACAGCCAGGCCCGCAGTCGCGCCTGCTCTCTCTCTCTCTCTCTCTCTCTCTCTCTCTCACACACACACACACACGCTCGCACACACACGCAGTCGCTCACGCACGCACACACAAAAACAGAGAGAGAGATTGCTTTCCCTCCGGTTCTCCTGCTCCCGGTACGCGGGGCCTCTCCCGGGTAGACCTGCGGGTAGAACGATCCCACCACCCGCCACTGTGGCAGAACGACCCCTGGTCCAATCAGGGGCGACCGCCGAGGTTCCCAGACCGTCGACGGCGGACTCTGCGCACGCCGACGCCGTTCCGGACTCCTCCTGGCGAGCGCTGACACGTTTTCCCGTCTGCGGCGGCCAAGTACCTCCCGAAGGGAGGGAGGGAGGGAGGGAGGGAGCGAGGGAGGGAGGGAGAGAGGGAGGAAGGAAGGAAGGAAGGAAGGAAGGAAGGAAGGAAGCAAGGAAGGAAGGAAGGAAGGAAGGAAGGAAGGTAGCTACGCACCTAAAGCAAAATCTCACCAGCCTTTCATGCGATGCTCGGATTTCCCTTCGGTTCTTCTGTTCCCAGGTACACCGGGCCTCTCTTGGGTAGACCGGGCCTCTACCGAATAGACCTCTGGGTAGACCGATCCTGATGCCAGCTGCTGCGGTAGAAGGCCCCCCCCCGCTCCACGCCGGTGCGACCGCGGAGTTTCCCGGAACGACCACGGCGGACTCTGAGCGCACCGACGCCGTTCCGGACTTCTACGGGCGACCGGCGACCGGTATGCCCGTCCGCGGCAGCTAACTGCCTCTGGGAGGGAGGGAGGGAGGGAGGGAGGTACGTACCTACGTCAAAATCTCACCCTCCTGTTAGGCGATGCTCGGATTCCCCCCCACCCGGTTCGCCTGTTCCCGGGTAGACCGGGCCTCTACCGGGTAGACCTTCAGCTAGACCGATCCCGAGGCCCGGCACTGCAGCAGAACGACTCCCGGTGCACGCCGTGGCGACGGCGGAGTTTCCCGAAACGACGACGGCGGACACTCCGCACGCCGACGCCGTTCCGGGCTACTCCTGGCGACCGGCGACCGGTTTGTCCGTCCGGTTCGCCTGTACAGCGGGCCTCTACAGAATAGACCTACGGGTAGACCGATCCTGATGCCAGCCACCGGCAGAAGGCCCCCCCCTCCCGATCCACGCCGGGGCGACCGCGGAGGTTCCCGTAACGACGACGGCGGATTCTGCGCCCACCGCGCCGTTCCGGACTTCTCCTGGCGACCGGTGACCGGTATGCCCGTCCGCGGCAGCCAAGTGCCTCCGGAAAAAAGGAAGGGAGGGAGGGAGGAAGGAAGGAAGGAACGGAGGTACCTACGTCAAAATCTCACCCTCCTGTTAGGCGATGCTCGGATTTCCCCCCGGTTCGCCTGTTCCCGGGTACACCGGGCCTCTTGCGGGTAGACCGGGCCTCTACCGGGTAGACCTGCAGCTAGACCGATCCCGATTCCCGGCACTGCATCAGAACGACTCCCGGTGCACGCCGTGGCGACGGCGGAGTTTCCCGAAACGACGACGGCGGCCACTCCGCACGCCGACGCCGTTCCGGGCTACTCCTGGCGACCGGCGACCGGTTTGACCGTCCGGTTCGCCTGTACACCGGGCCTCTACAGAATAGACCTACGGGTAGACCGATCCTCATGCCAGCCACTGGCAGAAGGGCCCCGCCCCCGCCCCCGATCCAAGCCGTGGCGACCGCGCAGGTTCCCGTAACGACCACGGCGGATTCTGCGCCCACCGCGCCGTTCCGGACTTCTCCTGGCGACCGGTGACCGGTATGCCCGTCCGCGGCAGCCAAGTGCCTCCGGAAGGAAGGAAGGGAGGGAGGGAGGGAGGGAGGGAGGGAGGAAGGAACGGAGGCACCTACGTCAAAATCTCACCCTCCTGTTAGGCGATGCTCGGATTTCCCTCCGGTTCGCCTGTTCCCGGGTAGACCGGGCCTCTACCGGGTAGACCTTCAGCCAGACCGATCCCGAGGCCCGGCACTGCAGCAGAACGACTCCCGGTGCACGCCGTGGCGACGTCGGAGTTTCCCGGACCGACGACGGCGGACACTCCGCACGCAGACGCCGTTCCGGGCTACTCCTGGCGACCGGCGACCGGTTTGACCGTCCGCGGTAGGGAGGTAGGTAGGCAGGCAGGCAGGCAGGAACCTACGGGAAAATCAGTCAGGCGATGCACGGATTCCCCACCGGCCCCCTTGTAGACCGGACCTCTGCCGGGTAGACCTTCGGGTAGACCGGGCCGTGCGCACGACCCTGCGACAGAAC
>JAKSXO010000147.1:20000-22500 GCA_024509115.1 Crotalus helleri
GCGGAGGCGCAGCCAGACGCGCAGGCGCGCGCAAGGAGACGCCCGCCCAGACACGCCGCCGTCGCCCCTGCTCTCCCACACACGCGCAGAGACTCACGCTCGCGCACACGCAATGAGACGCACACGCAGACAGGCAGGCAGTCGCTCACGCACGCACGCGCAGGGAACCGCACGCACACGCAATCAGACACGCGCGCACACGCGCAGGCACAGCCAGGCCCGCAGTCGCGCCTGCTCTCTCTCTCTCTCTCTCTCTCTCTCTCTCTCACACACACACACACACGCTCGCACACACACGCAGTCGCTCACGCACGCACACACAAAAACAGAGAGAGAGATTGCTTTCCCTCCGGTTCTCCTGCTCCCGGTACGCGGGGCCTCTCCCGGGTAGACCTGCGGGTAGAACGATCCCACCACCCGCCACTGTGGCAGAACGACCCCTGGTCCAATCAGGGGCGACCGCCGAGGTTCCCAGACCGTCGACGGCGGACTCTGCGCACGCCGACGCCGTTCCGGACTCCTCCTGGCGAGCGCTGACACGTTTTCCCGTCTGCGGCGGCCAAGTACCTCCCGAAGGGAGGGAGGGAGGGAGGGAGGGAGCGAGGGAGGGAGGGAGAGAGGGAGGAAGGAAGGAAGGAAGGAAGGAAGGAAGGAAGGAAGCAAGGAAGGAAGGAAGGAAGGAAGGAAGGAAGGTAGCTACGCACCTAAAGCAAAATCTCACCAGCCTTTCATGCGATGCTCGGATTTCCCTTCGGTTCTTCTGTTCCCAGGTACACCGGGCCTCTCTTGGGTAGACCGGGCCTCTACCGAATAGACCTCTGGGTAGACCGATCCTGATGCCAGCTGCTGCGGTAGAAGGCCCCCCCCCGCTCCACGCCGGTGCGACCGCGGAGTTTCCCGGAACGACCACGGCGGACTCTGAGCGCACCGACGCCGTTCCGGACTTCTACGGGCGACCGGCGACCGGTATGCCCGTCCGCGGCAGCTAACTGCCTCTGGGAGGGAGGGAGGGAGGGAGGGAGGTACGTACCTACGTCAAAATCTCACCCTCCTGTTAGGCGATGCTCGGATTCCCCCCCACCCGGTTCGCCTGTTCCCGGGTAGACCGGGCCTCTACCGGGTAGACCTTCAGCTAGACCGATCCCGAGGCCCGGCACTGCAGCAGAACGACTCCCGGTGCACGCCGTGGCGACGGCGGAGTTTCCCGAAACGACGACGGCGGACACTCCGCACGCCGACGCCGTTCCGGGCTACTCCTGGCGACCGGCGACCGGTTTGTCCGTCCGGTTCGCCTGTACAGCGGGCCTCTACAGAATAGACCTACGGGTAGACCGATCCTGATGCCAGCCACCGGCAGAAGGCCCCCCCCTCCCGATCCACGCCGGGGCGACCGCGGAGGTTCCCGTAACGACGACGGCGGATTCTGCGCCCACCGCGCCGTTCCGGACTTCTCCTGGCGACCGGTGACCGGTATGCCCGTCCGCGGCAGCCAAGTGCCTCCGGAAAAAAGGAAGGGAGGGAGGGAGGAAGGAAGGAAGGAACGGAGGTACCTACGTCAAAATCTCACCCTCCTGTTAGGCGATGCTCGGATTTCCCCCCGGTTCGCCTGTTCCCGGGTACACCGGGCCTCTTGCGGGTAGACCGGGCCTCTACCGGGTAGACCTGCAGCTAGACCGATCCCGATTCCCGGCACTGCATCAGAACGACTCCCGGTGCACGCCGTGGCGACGGCGGAGTTTCCCGAAACGACGACGGCGGCCACTCCGCACGCCGACGCCGTTCCGGGCTACTCCTGGCGACCGGCGACCGGTTTGACCGTCCGGTTCGCCTGTACACCGGGCCTCTACAGAATAGACCTACGGGTAGACCGATCCTCATGCCAGCCACTGGCAGAAGGGCCCCGCCCCCGCCCCCGATCCAAGCCGTGGCGACCGCGCAGGTTCCCGTAACGACCACGGCGGATTCTGCGCCCACCGCGCCGTTCCGGACTTCTCCTGGCGACCGGTGACCGGTATGCCCGTCCGCGGCAGCCAAGTGCCTCCGGAAGGAAGGAAGGGAGGGAGGGAGGGAGGGAGGGAGGGAGGAAGGAACGGAGGCACCTACGTCAAAATCTCACCCTCCTGTTAGGCGATGCTCGGATTTCCCTCCGGTTCGCCTGTTCCCGGGTAGACCGGGCCTCTACCGGGTAGACCTTCAGCCAGACCGATCCCGAGGCCCGGCACTGCAGCAGAACGACTCCCGGTGCACGCCGTGGCGACGTCGGAGTTTCCCGGACCGACGACGGCGGACACTCCGCACGCAGACGCCGTTCCGGGCTACTCCTGGCGACCGGCGACCGGTTTGACCGTCCGCGGTAGGGAGGTAGGTAGGCAGGCAGGCAGGCAGGAACCTACGGGAAAATCAGTCAGGCGATGCACGGATTCCCCACCGGCCCCCTTGTAGACCGGACCTCTGCCGGGTAGACCTTCGGGTAGACCGGGCCGTGCGCACGACCCTGCGA
>JAKSXO010000147.1:32500-35000 GCA_024509115.1 Crotalus helleri
GCGCTGGCTCGCGCTCACAGGCGGAGGCGCAGCCAGACGCGCAGGCGCGCGCAAGGAGACGCCCGCCCAGACACGCCGCCGTCGCCCCTGCTCTCCCACACACGCGCAGAGACTCACGCTCGCGCACACGCAATGAGACGCACACGCAGACAGGCAGGCAGTCGCTCACGCACGCACGCGCAGGGAACCGCACGCACACGCAATCAGACACGCGCGCACACGCGCAGGCACAGCCAGGCCCGCAGTCGCGCCTGCTCTCTCTCTCTCTCTCTCTCTCTCTCTCTCTCACACACACACACACACGCTCGCACACACACGCAGTCGCTCACGCACGCACACACAAAAACAGAGAGAGAGATTGCTTTCCCTCCGGTTCTCCTGCTCCCGGTACGCGGGGCCTCTCCCGGGTAGACCTGCGGGTAGAACGATCCCACCACCCGCCACTGTGGCAGAACGACCCCTGGTCCAATCAGGGGCGACCGCCGAGGTTCCCAGACCGTCGACGGCGGACTCTGCGCACGCCGACGCCGTTCCGGACTCCTCCTGGCGAGCGCTGACACGTTTTCCCGTCTGCGGCGGCCAAGTACCTCCCGAAGGGAGGGAGGGAGGGAGGGAGGGAGCGAGGGAGGGAGGGAGAGAGGGAGGAAGGAAGGAAGGAAGGAAGGAAGGAAGGAAGGAAGCAAGGAAGGAAGGAAGGAAGGAAGGAAGGAAGGTAGCTACGCACCTAAAGCAAAATCTCACCAGCCTTTCATGCGATGCTCGGATTTCCCTTCGGTTCTTCTGTTCCCAGGTACACCGGGCCTCTCTTGGGTAGACCGGGCCTCTACCGAATAGACCTCTGGGTAGACCGATCCTGATGCCAGCTGCTGCGGTAGAAGGCCCCCCCCCGCTCCACGCCGGTGCGACCGCGGAGTTTCCCGGAACGACCACGGCGGACTCTGAGCGCACCGACGCCGTTCCGGACTTCTACGGGCGACCGGCGACCGGTATGCCCGTCCGCGGCAGCTAACTGCCTCTGGGAGGGAGGGAGGGAGGGAGGGAGGTACGTACCTACGTCAAAATCTCACCCTCCTGTTAGGCGATGCTCGGATTCCCCCCCACCCGGTTCGCCTGTTCCCGGGTAGACCGGGCCTCTACCGGGTAGACCTTCAGCTAGACCGATCCCGAGGCCCGGCACTGCAGCAGAACGACTCCCGGTGCACGCCGTGGCGACGGCGGAGTTTCCCGAAACGACGACGGCGGACACTCCGCACGCCGACGCCGTTCCGGGCTACTCCTGGCGACCGGCGACCGGTTTGTCCGTCCGGTTCGCCTGTACAGCGGGCCTCTACAGAATAGACCTACGGGTAGACCGATCCTGATGCCAGCCACCGGCAGAAGGCCCCCCCCTCCCGATCCACGCCGGGGCGACCGCGGAGGTTCCCGTAACGACGACGGCGGATTCTGCGCCCACCGCGCCGTTCCGGACTTCTCCTGGCGACCGGTGACCGGTATGCCCGTCCGCGGCAGCCAAGTGCCTCCGGAAAAAAGGAAGGGAGGGAGGGAGGAAGGAAGGAAGGAACGGAGGTACCTACGTCAAAATCTCACCCTCCTGTTAGGCGATGCTCGGATTTCCCCCCGGTTCGCCTGTTCCCGGGTACACCGGGCCTCTTGCGGGTAGACCGGGCCTCTACCGGGTAGACCTGCAGCTAGACCGATCCCGATTCCCGGCACTGCATCAGAACGACTCCCGGTGCACGCCGTGGCGACGGCGGAGTTTCCCGAAACGACGACGGCGGCCACTCCGCACGCCGACGCCGTTCCGGGCTACTCCTGGCGACCGGCGACCGGTTTGACCGTCCGGTTCGCCTGTACACCGGGCCTCTACAGAATAGACCTACGGGTAGACCGATCCTCATGCCAGCCACTGGCAGAAGGGCCCCGCCCCCGCCCCCGATCCAAGCCGTGGCGACCGCGCAGGTTCCCGTAACGACCACGGCGGATTCTGCGCCCACCGCGCCGTTCCGGACTTCTCCTGGCGACCGGTGACCGGTATGCCCGTCCGCGGCAGCCAAGTGCCTCCGGAAGGAAGGAAGGGAGGGAGGGAGGGAGGGAGGGAGGGAGGAAGGAACGGAGGCACCTACGTCAAAATCTCACCCTCCTGTTAGGCGATGCTCGGATTTCCCTCCGGTTCGCCTGTTCCCGGGTAGACCGGGCCTCTACCGGGTAGACCTTCAGCCAGACCGATCCCGAGGCCCGGCACTGCAGCAGAACGACTCCCGGTGCACGCCGTGGCGACGTCGGAGTTTCCCGGACCGACGACGGCGGACACTCCGCACGCAGACGCCGTTTACTCCCGGTGCACGCCGTGGCGACGTCGGAGTTTCCCGGACCGACGACGGCGGACACTCCGCACGCAGACGCCGTTCCGGGCTACTCCTGGCGACCGGCGACCGGTTTGACCGTCCGCGGTAGGGAGGTAGGTAGGCAGGCAGGCAGGCAGGAACCTACGGGAAAATCA
>JAKSXO010000147.1:45000-47500 GCA_024509115.1 Crotalus helleri
CGCAACGGGACGCGCCGGCAGTCGCGCCAGCTCGCTCGCAAACACGCACAGGCTGTCGCACACTGGTGGGGCCAGACGCGCCGAGGGGCGCGCGCGCGCGCTGGCTCGCGCTCACAGGCGGAGGCGCAGCCAGACGCGCAGGCGCGCGCAAGGAGACGCCCGCCCAGACACGCCGCCGTCGCCCCTGCTCTCCCACACACGCGCAGAGACTCACGCTCGCGCACACGCAATGAGACGCACACGCAGACAGGCAGGCAGTCGCTCACGCACGCACGCGCAGGGAACCGCACGCACACGCAATCAGACACGCGCGCACACGCGCAGGCACAGCCAGGCCCGCAGTCGCGCCTGCTCTCTCTCTCTCTCTCTCTCTCTCTCTCTCTCACACACACACACACACGCTCGCACACACACGCAGTCGCTCACGCACGCACACACAAAAACAGAGAGAGAGATTGCTTTCCCTCCGGTTCTCCTGCTCCCGGTACGCGGGGCCTCTCCCGGGTAGACCTGCGGGTAGAACGATCCCACCACCCGCCACTGTGGCAGAACGACCCCTGGTCCAATCAGGGGCGACCGCCGAGGTTCCCAGACCGTCGACGGCGGACTCTGCGCACGCCGACGCCGTTCCGGACTCCTCCTGGCGAGCGCTGACACGTTTTCCCGTCTGCGGCGGCCAAGTACCTCCCGAAGGGAGGGAGCGAGGGAGGGAGGGAGAGAGGGAGGAAGGAAGGAAGGAAGGAAGGAAGGAAGGAAGGAAGCAAGGAAGGAAGGAAGGAAGGAAGGAAGGAAGGTAGCTACGCACCTAAAGCAAAATCTCACCAGCCTTTCATGCGATGCTCGGATTTCCCTTCGGTTCTTCTGTTCCCAGGTACACCGGGCCTCTCTTGGGTAGACCGGGCCTCTACCGAATAGACCTCTGGGTAGACCGATCCTGATGCCAGCTGCTGCGGTAGAAGGCCCCCCCCCGCTCCACGCCGGTGCGACCGCGGAGTTTCCCGGAACGACCACGGCGGACTCTGAGCGCACCGACGCCGTTCCGGACTTCTACGGGCGACCGGCGACCGGTATGCCCGTCCGCGGCAGCTAACTGCCTCTGGGAGGGAGGGAGGGAGGGAGGGAGGTACGTACCTACGTCAAAATCTCACCCTCCTGTTAGGCGATGCTCGGATTCCCCCCCACCCGGTTCGCCTGTTCCCGGGTAGACCGGGCCTCTACCGGGTAGACCTTCAGCTAGACCGATCCCGAGGCCCGGCACTGCAGCAGAACGACTCCCGGTGCACGCCGTGGCGACGGCGGAGTTTCCCGAAACGACGACGGCGGACACTCCGCACGCCGACGCCGTTCCGGGCTACTCCTGGCGACCGGCGACCGGTTTGTCCGTCCGGTTCGCCTGTACAGCGGGCCTCTACAGAATAGACCTACGGGTAGACCGATCCTGATGCCAGCCACCGGCAGAAGGCCCCCCCCTCCCGATCCACGCCGGGGCGACCGCGGAGGTTCCCGTAACGACGACGGCGGATTCTGCGCCCACCGCGCCGTTCCGGACTTCTCCTGGCGACCGGTGACCGGTATGCCCGTCCGCGGCAGCCAAGTGCCTCCGGAAAAAAGGAAGGGAGGGAGGGAGGAAGGAAGGAAGGAACGGAGGTACCTACGTCAAAATCTCACCCTCCTGTTAGGCGATGCTCGGATTTCCCCCCGGTTCGCCTGTTCCCGGGTACACCGGGCCTCTTGCGGGTAGACCGGGCCTCTACCGGGTAGACCTGCAGCTAGACCGATCCCGATTCCCGGCACTGCATCAGAACGACTCCCGGTGCACGCCGTGGCGACGGCGGAGTTTCCCGAAACGACGACGGCGGCCACTCCGCACGCCGACGCCGTTCCGGGCTACTCCTGGCGACCGGCGACCGGTTTGACCGTCCGGTTCGCCTGTACACCGGGCCTCTACAGAATAGACCTACGGGTAGACCGATCCTCATGCCAGCCACTGGCAGAAGGGCCCCGCCCCCGCCCCCGATCCAAGCCGTGGCGACCGCGCAGGTTCCCGTAACGACCACGGCGGATTCTGCGCCCACCGCGCCGTTCCGGACTTCTCCTGGCGACCGGTGACCGGTATGCCCGTCCGCGGCAGCCAAGTGCCTCCGGAAGGAAGGAAGGGAGGGAGGGAGGGAGGGAGGGAGGGAGGAAGGAACGGAGGCACCTACGTCAAAATCTCACCCTCCTGTTAGGCGATGCTCGGATTTCCCTCCGGTTCGCCTGTTCCCGGGTAGACCGGGCCTCTACCGGGTAGACCTTCAGCCAGACCGATCCCGAGGCCCGGCACTGCAGCAGAACGACTCCCGGTGCACGCCGTGGCGACGTCGGAGTTTCCCGGACCGACGACGGCGGACACTCCGCACGCAGACGCCGTTCCGGGCTACTCCTGGCGACCGGCGACCGGTTTGACCGTCCGCGGTAGGGAGGTAGGTAGGCAGGCAGGCAGGCAGGAACCTACGGGAAA
>JAKSXO010000147.1:57500-60000 GCA_024509115.1 Crotalus helleri
CTGACGCACGCAACGGGACGCGCCGGCAGTCGCGCCAGCTCGCTCGCAAACACGCACAGGCTGTCGCACACTGGTGGGGCCAGACGCGCCGAGGGGCGCGCGCGCGCGCTGGCTCGCGCTCACAGGCGGAGGCGCAGCCAGACGCGCAGGCGCGCGCAAGGAGACGCCCGCCCAGACACGCCGCCGTCGCCCCTGCTCTCCCACACACGCGCAGAGACTCACGCTCGCGCACACGCAATGAGACGCACACGCAGACAGGCAGGCAGTCGCTCACGCACGCACGCGCAGGGAACCGCACGCACACGCAATCAGACACGCGCGCACACGCGCAGGCACAGCCAGGCCCGCAGTCGCGCCTGCTCTCTCTCTCTCTCTCTCTCTCTCTCTCTCTCACACACACACACACACGCTCGCACACACACGCAGTCGCTCACGCACGCACACACAAAAACAGAGAGAGAGATTGCTTTCCCTCCGGTTCTCCTGCTCCCGGTACGCGGGGCCTCTCCCGGGTAGACCTGCGGGTAGAACGATCCCACCACCCGCCACTGTGGCAGAACGACCCCTGGTCCAATCAGGGGCGACCGCCGAGGTTCCCAGACCGTCGACGGCGGACTCTGCGCACGCCGACGCCGTTCCGGACTCCTCCTGGCGAGCGCTGACACGTTTTCCCGTCTGCGGCGGCCAAGTACCTCCCGAAGGGAGGGAGGGAGGGAGGGAGCGAGGGAGGGAGGGAGAGAGGGAGGAAGGAAGGAAGGAAGGAAGGAAGGAAGGAAGGAAGCAAGGAAGGAAGGAAGGAAGGAAGGAAGGAAGGTAGCTACGCACCTAAAGCAAAATCTCACCAGCCTTTCATGCGATGCTCGGATTTCCCTTCGGTTCTTCTGTTCCCAGGTACACCGGGCCTCTCTTGGGTAGACCGGGCCTCTACCGAATAGACCTCTGGGTAGACCGATCCTGATGCCAGCTGCTGCGGTAGAAGGCCCCCCCCCGCTCCACGCCGGTGCGACCGCGGAGTTTCCCGGAACGACCACGGCGGACTCTGAGCGCACCGACGCCGTTCCGGACTTCTACGGGCGACCGGCGACCGGTATGCCCGTCCGCGGCAGCTAACTGCCTCTGGGAGGGAGGGAGGGAGGGAGGGAGGTACGTACCTACGTCAAAATCTCACCCTCCTGTTAGGCGATGCTCGGATTCCCCCCCACCCGGTTCGCCTGTTCCCGGGTAGACCGGGCCTCTACCGGGTAGACCTTCAGCTAGACCGATCCCGAGGCCCGGCACTGCAGCAGAACGACTCCCGGTGCACGCCGTGGCGACGGCGGAGTTTCCCGAAACGACGACGGCGGACACTCCGCACGCCGACGCCGTTCCGGGCTACTCCTGGCGACCGGCGACCGGTTTGTCCGTCCGGTTCGCCTGTACAGCGGGCCTCTACAGAATAGACCTACGGGTAGACCGATCCTGATGCCAGCCACCGGCAGAAGGCCCCCCCCTCCCGATCCACGCCGGGGCGACCGCGGAGGTTCCCGTAACGACGACGGCGGATTCTGCGCCCACCGCGCCGTTCCGGACTTCTCCTGGCGACCGGTGACCGGTATGCCCGTCCGCGGCAGCCAAGTGCCTCCGGAAAAAAGGAAGGGAGGGAGGGAGGAAGGAAGGAAGGAACGGAGGTACCTACGTCAAAATCTCACCCTCCTGTTAGGCGATGCTCGGATTTCCCCCCGGTTCGCCTGTTCCCGGGTACACCGGGCCTCTTGCGGGTAGACCGGGCCTCTACCGGGTAGACCTGCAGCTAGACCGATCCCGATTCCCGGCACTGCATCAGAACGACTCCCGGTGCACGCCGTGGCGACGGCGGAGTTTCCCGAAACGACGACGGCGGCCACTCCGCACGCCGACGCCGTTCCGGGCTACTCCTGGCGACCGGCGACCGGTTTGACCGTCCGGTTCGCCTGTACACCGGGCCTCTACAGAATAGACCTACGGGTAGACCGATCCTCATGCCAGCCACTGGCAGAAGGGCCCCGCCCCCGCCCCCGATCCAAGCCGTGGCGACCGCGCAGGTTCCCGTAACGACCACGGCGGATTCTGCGCCCACCGCGCCGTTCCGGACTTCTCCTGGCGACCGGTGACCGGTATGCCCGTCCGCGGCAGCCAAGTGCCTCCGGAAGGAAGGAAGGGAGGGAGGGAGGGAGGGAGGGAGGGAGGAAGGAACGGAGGCACCTACGTCAAAATCTCACCCTCCTGTTAGGCGATGCTCGGATTTCCCTCCGGTTCGCCTGTTCCCGGGTAGACCGGGCCTCTACCGGGTAGACCTTCAGCCAGACCGATCCCGAGGCCCGGCACTGCAGCAGAACGACTCCCGGTGCACGCCGTGGCGACGTCGGAGTTTCCCGGACCGACGACGGCGGACACTCCGCACGCAGACGCCGTTCCGGGCTACTCCTGGCGACCGGCGACCGGTTTGACCGTCCGCGGTAGGGAGGTAGGTAGGCAGGCAGGC
>JAKSXO010000147.1:70000-72500 GCA_024509115.1 Crotalus helleri
CGCAGTCGCTCACGCGCTGACGCACGCAACGGGACGCGCCGGCAGTCGCGCCAGCTCGCTCGCAAACACGCACAGGCTGTCGCACACTGGTGGGGCCAGACGCGCCGAGGGGCGCGCGCGCGCGCTGGCTCGCGCTCACAGGCGGAGGCGCAGCCAGACGCGCAGGCGCGCGCAAGGAGACGCCCGCCCAGACACGCCGCCGTCGCCCCTGCTCTCCCACACACGCGCAGAGACTCACGCTCGCGCACACGCAATGAGACGCACACGCAGACAGGCAGGCAGTCGCTCACGCACGCACGCGCAGGGAACCGCACGCACACGCAATCAGACACGCGCGCACACGCGCAGGCACAGCCAGGCCCGCAGTCGCGCCTGCTCTCTCTCTCTCTCTCTCTCTCTCTCTCTCTCACACACACACACACACGCTCGCACACACACGCAGTCGCTCACGCACGCACACACAAAAACAGAGAGAGAGATTGCTTTCCCTCCGGTTCTCCTGCTCCCGGTACGCGGGGCCTCTCCCGGGTAGACCTGCGGGTAGAACGATCCCACCACCCGCCACTGTGGCAGAACGACCCCTGGTCCAATCAGGGGCGACCGCCGAGGTTCCCAGACCGTCGACGGCGGACTCTGCGCACGCCGACGCCGTTCCGGACTCCTCCTGGCGAGCGCTGACACGTTTTCCCGTCTGCGGCGGCCAAGTACCTCCCGAAGGGAGGGAGGGAGGGAGGGAGGGAGCGAGGGAGGGAGGGAGAGAGGGAGGAAGGAAGGAAGGAAGGAAGGAAGGAAGGAAGGAAGCAAGGAAGGAAGGAAGGAAGGAAGGAAGGAAGGTAGCTACGCACCTAAAGCAAAATCTCACCAGCCTTTCATGCGATGCTCGGATTTCCCTTCGGTTCTTCTGTTCCCAGGTACACCGGGCCTCTCTTGGGTAGACCGGGCCTCTACCGAATAGACCTCTGGGTAGACCGATCCTGATGCCAGCTGCTGCGGTAGAAGGCCCCCCCCCGCTCCACGCCGGTGCGACCGCGGAGTTTCCCGGAACGACCACGGCGGACTCTGAGCGCACCGACGCCGTTCCGGACTTCTACGGGCGACCGGCGACCGGTATGCCCGTCCGCGGCAGCTAACTGCCTCTGGGAGGGAGGGAGGGAGGGAGGGAGGTACGTACCTACGTCAAAATCTCACCCTCCTGTTAGGCGATGCTCGGATTCCCCCCCACCCGGTTCGCCTGTTCCCGGGTAGACCGGGCCTCTACCGGGTAGACCTTCAGCTAGACCGATCCCGAGGCCCGGCACTGCAGCAGAACGACTCCCGGTGCACGCCGTGGCGACGGCGGAGTTTCCCGAAACGACGACGGCGGACACTCCGCACGCCGACGCCGTTCCGGGCTACTCCTGGCGACCGGCGACCGGTTTGTCCGTCCGGTTCGCCTGTACAGCGGGCCTCTACAGAATAGACCTACGGGTAGACCGATCCTGATGCCAGCCACCGGCAGAAGGCCCCCCCCTCCCGATCCACGCCGGGGCGACCGCGGAGGTTCCCGTAACGACGACGGCGGATTCTGCGCCCACCGCGCCGTTCCGGACTTCTCCTGGCGACCGGTGACCGGTATGCCCGTCCGCGGCAGCCAAGTGCCTCCGGAAAAAAGGAAGGGAGGGAGGGAGGAAGGAAGGAAGGAACGGAGGTACCTACGTCAAAATCTCACCCTCCTGTTAGGCGATGCTCGGATTTCCCCCCGGTTCGCCTGTTCCCGGGTACACCGGGCCTCTTGCGGGTAGACCGGGCCTCTACCGGGTAGACCTGCAGCTAGACCGATCCCGATTCCCGGCACTGCATCAGAACGACTCCCGGTGCACGCCGTGGCGACGGCGGAGTTTCCCGAAACGACGACGGCGGCCACTCCGCACGCCGACGCCGTTCCGGGCTACTCCTGGCGACCGGCGACCGGTTTGACCGTCCGGTTCGCCTGTACACCGGGCCTCTACAGAATAGACCTACGGGTAGACCGATCCTCATGCCAGCCACTGGCAGAAGGGCCCCGCCCCCGCCCCCGATCCAAGCCGTGGCGACCGCGCAGGTTCCCGTAACGACCACGGCGGATTCTGCGCCCACCGCGCCGTTCCGGACTTCTCCTGGCGACCGGTGACCGGTATGCCCGTCCGCGGCAGCCAAGTGCCTCCGGAAGGAAGGAAGGGAGGGAGGGAGGGAGGGAGGGAGGGAGGAAGGAACGGAGGCACCTACGTCAAAATCTCACCCTCCTGTTAGGCGATGCTCGGATTTCCCTCCGGTTCGCCTGTTCCCGGGTAGACCGGGCCTCTACCGGGTAGACCTTCAGCCAGACCGATCCCGAGGCCCGGCACTGCAGCAGAACGACTCCCGGTGCACGCCGTGGCGACGTCGGAGTTTCCCGGACCGACGACGGCGGACACTCCGCACGCAGACGCCGTTCCGGGCTACTCCTGGCGACCGGCGACCGGTTTGACCGTCCGCGGTAGGG
>JAKSXO010000147.1:82500-85000 GCA_024509115.1 Crotalus helleri
CACAGAGACACGCGCACGCACGCAGTCGCTCACGCGCTGACGCACGCAACGGGACGCGCCGGCAGTCGCGCCAGCTCGCTCGCAAACACGCACAGGCTGTCGCACACTGGTGGGGCCAGACGCGCCGAGGGGCGCGCGCGCGCGCTGGCTCGCGCTCACAGGCGGAGGCGCAGCCAGACGCGCAGGCGCGCGCAAGGAGACGCCCGCCCAGACACGCCGCCGTCGCCCCTGCTCTCCCACACACGCGCAGAGACTCACGCTCGCGCACACGCAATGAGACGCACACGCAGACAGGCAGGCAGTCGCTCACGCACGCACGCGCAGGGAACCGCACGCACACGCAATCAGACACGCGCGCACACGCGCAGGCACAGCCAGGCCCGCAGTCGCGCCTGCTCTCTCTCTCTCTCTCTCTCTCTCTCTCTCTCACACACACACACACACGCTCGCACACACACGCAGTCGCTCACGCACGCACACACAAAAACAGAGAGAGAGATTGCTTTCCCTCCGGTTCTCCTGCTCCCGGTACGCGGGGCCTCTCCCGGGTAGACCTGCGGGTAGAACGATCCCACCACCCGCCACTGTGGCAGAACGACCCCTGGTCCAATCAGGGGCGACCGCCGAGGTTCCCAGACCGTCGACGGCGGACTCTGCGCACGCCGACGCCGTTCCGGACTCCTCCTGGCGAGCGCTGACACGTTTTCCCGTCTGCGGCGGCCAAGTACCTCCCGAAGGGAGGGAGGGAGGGAGGGAGGGAGCGAGGGAGGGAGGGAGAGAGGGAGGAAGGAAGGAAGGAAGGAAGGAAGGAAGGAAGGAAGCAAGGAAGGAAGGAAGGAAGGAAGGAAGGAAGGTAGCTACGCACCTAAAGCAAAATCTCACCAGCCTTTCATGCGATGCTCGGATTTCCCTTCGGTTCTTCTGTTCCCAGGTACACCGGGCCTCTCTTGGGTAGACCGGGCCTCTACCGAATAGACCTCTGGGTAGACCGATCCTGATGCCAGCTGCTGCGGTAGAAGGCCCCCCCCCGCTCCACGCCGGTGCGACCGCGGAGTTTCCCGGAACGACCACGGCGGACTCTGAGCGCACCGACGCCGTTCCGGACTTCTACGGGCGACCGGCGACCGGTATGCCCGTCCGCGGCAGCTAACTGCCTCTGGGAGGGAGGGAGGGAGGGAGGGAGGTACGTACCTACGTCAAAATCTCACCCTCCTGTTAGGCGATGCTCGGATTCCCCCCCACCCGGTTCGCCTGTTCCCGGGTAGACCGGGCCTCTACCGGGTAGACCTTCAGCTAGACCGATCCCGAGGCCCGGCACTGCAGCAGAACGACTCCCGGTGCACGCCGTGGCGACGGCGGAGTTTCCCGAAACGACGACGGCGGACACTCCGCACGCCGACGCCGTTCCGGGCTACTCCTGGCGACCGGCGACCGGTTTGTCCGTCCGGTTCGCCTGTACAGCGGGCCTCTACAGAATAGACCTACGGGTAGACCGATCCTGATGCCAGCCACCGGCAGAAGGCCCCCCCCTCCCGATCCACGCCGGGGCGACCGCGGAGGTTCCCGTAACGACGACGGCGGATTCTGCGCCCACCGCGCCGTTCCGGACTTCTCCTGGCGACCGGTGACCGGTATGCCCGTCCGCGGCAGCCAAGTGCCTCCGGAAAAAAGGAAGGGAGGGAGGGAGGAAGGAAGGAAGGAACGGAGGTACCTACGTCAAAATCTCACCCTCCTGTTAGGCGATGCTCGGATTTCCCCCCGGTTCGCCTGTTCCCGGGTACACCGGGCCTCTTGCGGGTAGACCGGGCCTCTACCGGGTAGACCTGCAGCTAGACCGATCCCGATTCCCGGCACTGCATCAGAACGACTCCCGGTGCACGCCGTGGCGACGGCGGAGTTTCCCGAAACGACGACGGCGGCCACTCCGCACGCCGACGCCGTTCCGGGCTACTCCTGGCGACCGGCGACCGGTTTGACCGTCCGGTTCGCCTGTACACCGGGCCTCTACAGAATAGACCTACGGGTAGACCGATCCTCATGCCAGCCACTGGCAGAAGGGCCCCGCCCCCGCCCCCGATCCAAGCCGTGGCGACCGCGCAGGTTCCCGTAACGACCACGGCGGATTCTGCGCCCACCGCGCCGTTCCGGACTTCTCCTGGCGACCGGTGACCGGTATGCCCGTCCGCGGCAGCCAAGTGCCTCCGGAAGGAAGGAAGGGAGGGAGGGAGGGAGGGAGGGAGGGAGGAAGGAACGGAGGCACCTACGTCAAAATCTCACCCTCCTGTTAGGCGATGCTCGGATTTCCCTCCGGTTCGCCTGTTCCCGGGTAGACCGGGCCTCTACCGGGTAGACCTTCAGCCAGACCGATCCCGAGGCCCGGCACTGCAGCAGAACGACTCCCGGTGCACGCCGTGGCGACGTCGGAGTTTCCCGGACCGACGACGGCGGACACTCCGCACGCAGACGCCGTTCCGGGCTACTCCTGGCGACCGGCGACCGG
>JAKSXO010000147.1:95000-97500 GCA_024509115.1 Crotalus helleri
CGGACACGCACCCGCCCTGACACAGAGACACGCGCACGCACGCAGTCGCTCACGCGCTGACGCACGCAACGGGACGCGCCGGCAGTCGCGCCAGCTCGCTCGCAAACACGCACAGGCTGTCGCACACTGGTGGGGCCAGACGCGCCGAGGGGCGCGCGCGCGCGCTGGCTCGCGCTCACAGGCGGAGGCGCAGCCAGACGCGCAGGCGCGCGCAAGGAGACGCCCGCCCAGACACGCCGCCGTCGCCCCTGCTCTCCCACACACGCGCAGAGACTCACGCTCGCGCACACGCAATGAGACGCACACGCAGACAGGCAGGCAGTCGCTCACGCACGCACGCGCAGGGAACCGCACGCACACGCAATCAGACACGCGCGCACACGCGCAGGCACAGCCAGGCCCGCAGTCGCGCCTGCTCTCTCTCTCTCTCTCTCTCTCTCTCTCTCTCACACACACACACACACGCTCGCACACACACGCAGTCGCTCACGCACGCACACACAAAAACAGAGAGAGAGATTGCTTTCCCTCCGGTTCTCCTGCTCCCGGTACGCGGGGCCTCTCCCGGGTAGACCTGCGGGTAGAACGATCCCACCACCCGCCACTGTGGCAGAACGACCCCTGGTCCAATCAGGGGCGACCGCCGAGGTTCCCAGACCGTCGACGGCGGACTCTGCGCACGCCGACGCCGTTCCGGACTCCTCCTGGCGAGCGCTGACACGTTTTCCCGTCTGCGGCGGCCAAGTACCTCCCGAAGGGAGGGAGGGAGGGAGGGAGGGAGCGAGGGAGGGAGGGAGAGAGAGGAAGGAAGGAAGGAAGGAAGGAAGGAAGGAAGGAAGCAAGGAAGGAAGGAAGGAAGGAAGGAAGGAAGGTAGCTACGCACCTAAAGCAAAATCTCACCAGCCTTTCATGCGATGCTCGGATTTCCCTTCGGTTCTTCTGTTCCCAGGTACACCGGGCCTCTCTTGGGTAGACCGGGCCTCTACCGAATAGACCTCTGGGTAGACCGATCCTGATGCCAGCTGCTGCGGTAGAAGGCCCCCCCCCGCTCCACGCCGGTGCGACCGCGGAGTTTCCCGGAACGACCACGGCGGACTCTGAGCGCACCGACGCCGTTCCGGACTTCTACGGGCGACCGGCGACCGGTATGCCCGTCCGCGGCAGCTAACTGCCTCTGGGAGGGAGGGAGGGAGGGAGGGAGGTACGTACCTACGTCAAAATCTCACCCTCCTGTTAGGCGATGCTCGGATTCCCCCCCACCCGGTTCGCCTGTTCCCGGGTAGACCGGGCCTCTACCGGGTAGACCTTCAGCTAGACCGATCCCGAGGCCCGGCACTGCAGCAGAACGACTCCCGGTGCACGCCGTGGCGACGGCGGAGTTTCCCGAAACGACGACGGCGGACACTCCGCACGCCGACGCCGTTCCGGGCTACTCCTGGCGACCGGCGACCGGTTTGTCCGTCCGGTTCGCCTGTACAGCGGGCCTCTACAGAATAGACCTACGGGTAGACCGATCCTGATGCCAGCCACCGGCAGAAGGCCCCCCCCTCCCGATCCACGCCGGGGCGACCGCGGAGGTTCCCGTAACGACGACGGCGGATTCTGCGCCCACCGCGCCGTTCCGGACTTCTCCTGGCGACCGGTGACCGGTATGCCCGTCCGCGGCAGCCAAGTGCCTCCGGAAAAAAGGAAGGGAGGGAGGGAGGAAGGAAGGAAGGAACGGAGGTACCTACGTCAAAATCTCACCCTCCTGTTAGGCGATGCTCGGATTTCCCCCCGGTTCGCCTGTTCCCGGGTACACCGGGCCTCTTGCGGGTAGACCGGGCCTCTACCGGGTAGACCTGCAGCTAGACCGATCCCGATTCCCGGCACTGCATCAGAACGACTCCCGGTGCACGCCGTGGCGACGGCGGAGTTTCCCGAAACGACGACGGCGGCCACTCCGCACGCCGACGCCGTTCCGGGCTACTCCTGGCGACCGGCGACCGGTTTGACCGTCCGGTTCGCCTGTACACCGGGCCTCTACAGAATAGACCTACGGGTAGACCGATCCTCATGCCAGCCACTGGCAGAAGGGCCCCGCCCCCGCCCCCGATCCAAGCCGTGGCGACCGCGCAGGTTCCCGTAACGACCACGGCGGATTCTGCGCCCACCGCGCCGTTCCGGACTTCTCCTGGCGACCGGTGACCGGTATGCCCGTCCGCGGCAGCCAAGTGCCTCCGGAAGGAAGGAAGGGAGGGAGGGAGGGAGGGAGGGAGGGAGGAAGGAACGGAGGCACCTACGTCAAAATCTCACCCTCCTGTTAGGCGATGCTCGGATTTCCCTCCGGTTCGCCTGTTCCCGGGTAGACCGGGCCTCTACCGGGTAGACCTTCAGCCAGACCGATCCCGAGGCCCGGCACTGCAGCAGAACGACTCCCGGTGCACGCCGTGGCGACGTCGGAGTTTCCCGGACCGACGACGGCGGACACTCCGCACGCAGACGCCGTTCCGGGCTACTC
>JAKSXO010000147.1:107500-110000 GCA_024509115.1 Crotalus helleri
CGCGCACGCGCGGAGACGGACACGCACCCGCCCTGACACAGAGACACGCGCACGCACGCAGTCGCTCACGCGCTGACGCACGCAACGGGACGCGCCGGCAGTCGCGCCAGCTCGCTCGCAAACACGCACAGGCTGTCGCACACTGGTGGGGCCAGACGCGCCGAGGGGCGCGCGCGCGCGCTGGCTCGCGCTCACAGGCGGAGGCGCAGCCAGACGCGCAGGCGCGCGCAAGGAGACGCCCGCCCAGACACGCCGCCGTCGCCCCTGCTCTCCCACACACGCGCAGAGACTCACGCTCGCGCACACGCAATGAGACGCACACGCAGACAGGCAGGCAGTCGCTCACGCACGCACGCGCAGGGAACCGCACGCACACGCAATCAGACACGCGCGCACACGCGCAGGCACAGCCAGGCCCGCAGTCGCGCCTGCTCTCTCTCTCTCTCTCTCTCTCTCTCTCTCTCACACACACACACACACGCTCGCACACACACGCAGTCGCTCACGCACGCACACACAAAAACAGAGAGAGAGATTGCTTTCCCTCCGGTTCTCCTGCTCCCGGTACGCGGGGCCTCTCCCGGGTAGACCTGCGGGTAGAACGATCCCACCACCCGCCACTGTGGCAGAACGACCCCTGGTCCAATCAGGGGCGACCGCCGAGGTTCCCAGACCGTCGACGGCGGACTCTGCGCACGCCGACGCCGTTCCGGACTCCTCCTGGCGAGCGCTGACACGTTTTCCCGTCTGCGGCGGCCAAGTACCTCCCGAAGGGAGGGAGGGAGGGAGGGAGGGAGCGAGGGAGGGAGGGAGAGAGGGAGGAAGGAAGGAAGGAAGGAAGGAAGGAAGGAAGGAAGCAAGGAAGGAAGGAAGGAAGGAAGGAAGGAAGGTAGCTACGCACCTAAAGCAAAATCTCACCAGCCTTTCATGCGATGCTCGGATTTCCCTTCGGTTCTTCTGTTCCCAGGTACACCGGGCCTCTCTTGGGTAGACCGGGCCTCTACCGAATAGACCTCTGGGTAGACCGATCCTGATGCCAGCTGCTGCGGTAGAAGGCCCCCCCCCGCTCCACGCCGGTGCGACCGCGGAGTTTCCCGGAACGACCACGGCGGACTCTGAGCGCACCGACGCCGTTCCGGACTTCTACGGGCGACCGGCGACCGGTATGCCCGTCCGCGGCAGCTAACTGCCTCTGGGAGGGAGGGAGGGAGGGAGGGAGGTACGTACCTACGTCAAAATCTCACCCTCCTGTTAGGCGATGCTCGGATTCCCCCCCACCCGGTTCGCCTGTTCCCGGGTAGACCGGGCCTCTACCGGGTAGACCTTCAGCTAGACCGATCCCGAGGCCCGGCACTGCAGCAGAACGACTCCCGGTGCACGCCGTGGCGACGGCGGAGTTTCCCGAAACGACGACGGCGGACACTCCGCACGCCGACGCCGTTCCGGGCTACTCCTGGCGACCGGCGACCGGTTTGTCCGTCCGGTTCGCCTGTACAGCGGGCCTCTACAGAATAGACCTACGGGTAGACCGATCCTGATGCCAGCCACCGGCAGAAGGCCCCCCCCTCCCGATCCACGCCGGGGCGACCGCGGAGGTTCCCGTAACGACGACGGCGGATTCTGCGCCCACCACGCCGTTCCGGACTTCTCCTGGCGACCGGTGACCGGTATGCCCGTCCGCGGCAGCCAAGTGCCTCCGGAAAAAAGGAAGGGAGGGAGGGAGGAAGGAAGGAAGGAACGGAGGTACCTACGTCAAAATCTCACCCTCCTGTTAGGCGATGCTCGGATTTCCCCCCGGTTCGCCTGTTCCCGGGTACACCGGGCCTCTTGCGGGTAGACCGGGCCTCTACCGGGTAGACCTGCAGCTAGACCGATCCCGATTCCCGGCACTGCATCAGAACGACTCCCGGTGCACGCCGTGGCGACGGCGGAGTTTCCCGAAACGACGACGGCGGCCACTCCGCACGCCGACGCCGTTCCGGGCTACTCCTGGCGACCGGCGACCGGTTTGACCGTCCGGTTCGCCTGTACACCGGGCCTCTACAGAATAGACCTACGGGTAGACCGATCCTCATGCCAGCCACTGGCAGAAGGGCCCCGCCCCCGCCCCCGATCCAAGCCGTGGCGACCGCGCAGGTTCCCGTAACGACCACGGCGGATTCTGCGCCCACCGCGCCGTTCCGGACTTCTCCTGGCGACCGGTGACCGGTATGCCCGTCCGCGGCAGCCAAGTGCCTCCGGAAGGAAGGAAGGGAGGGAGGGAGGGAGGGAGGGAGGGAGGAAGGAACGGAGGCACCTACGTCAAAATCTCACCCTCCTGTTAGGCGATGCTCGGATTTCCCTCCGGTTCGCCTGTTCCCGGGTAGACCGGGCCTCTACCGGGTAGACCTTCAGCCAGACCGATCCCGAGGCCCGGCACTGCAGCAGAACGACTCCCGGTGCACGCCGTGGCGACGTCGGAGTTTCCCGGACCGACGACGGCGGACACTCCGCACGCAGA
>JAKSXO010000147.1:120000-122500 GCA_024509115.1 Crotalus helleri
GAGGCGCACGCTGTCGTTCACGCGCACGCGCGGAGACGGACACGCACCCGCCCTGACACAGAGACACGCGCACGCACGCAGTCGCTCACGCGCTGACGCACGCAACGGGACGCGCCGGCAGTCGCGCCAGCTCGCTCGCAAACACGCACAGGCTGTCGCACACTGGTGGGGCCAGACGCGCCGAGGGGCGCGCGCGCGCGCTGGCTCGCGCTCACAGGCGGAGGCGCAGCCAGACGCGCAGGCGCGCGCAAGGAGACGCCCGCCCAGACACGCCGCCGTCGCCCCTGCTCTCCCACACACGCGCAGAGACTCACGCTCGCGCACACGCAATGAGACGCACACGCAGACAGGCAGGCAGTCGCTCACGCACGCACGCGCAGGGAACCGCACGCACACGCAATCAGACACGCGCGCACACGCGCAGGCACAGCCAGGCCCGCAGTCGCGCCTGCTCTCTCTCTCTCTCTCTCTCTCTCTCTCTCTCACACACACACACACACGCTCGCACACACACGCAGTCGCTCACGCACGCACACACAAAAACAGAGAGAGAGATTGCTTTCCCTCCGGTTCTCCTGCTCCCGGTACGCGGGGCCTCTCCCGGGTAGACCTGCGGGTAGAACGATCCCACCACCCGCCACTGTGGCAGAACGACCCCTGGTCCAATCAGGGGCGACCGCCGAGGTTCCCAGACCGTCGACGGCGGACTCTGCGCACGCCGACGCCGTTCCGGACTCCTCCTGGCGAGCGCTGACACGTTTTCCCGTCTGCGGCGGCCAAGTACCTCCCGAAGGGAGGGAGGGAGGGAGGGAGGGAGCGAGGGAGGGAGGGAGAGAGGGAGGAAGGAAGGAAGGAAGGAAGGAAGGAAGGAAGGAAGCAAGGAAGGAAGGAAGGAAGGAAGGAAGGAAGGTAGCTACGCACCTAAAGCAAAATCTCACCAGCCTTTCATGCGATGCTCGGATTTCCCTTCGGTTCTTCTGTTCCCAGGTACACCGGGCCTCTCTTGGGTAGACCGGGCCTCTACCGAATAGACCTCTGGGTAGACCGATCCTGATGCCAGCTGCTGCGGTAGAAGGCCCCCCCCCGCTCCACGCCGGTGCGACCGCGGAGTTTCCCGGAACGACCACGGCGGACTCTGAGCGCACCGACGCCGTTCCGGACTTCTACGGGCGACCGGCGACCGGTATGCCCGTCCGCGGCAGCTAACTGCCTCTGGGAGGGAGGGAGGGAGGGAGGGAGGTACGTACCTACGTCAAAATCTCACCCTCCTGTTAGGCGATGCTCGGATTCCCCCCCACCCGGTTCGCCTGTTCCCGGGTAGACCGGGCCTCTACCGGGTAGACCTTCAGCTAGACCGATCCCGAGGCCCGGCACTGCAGCAGAACGACTCCCGGTGCACGCCGTGGCGACGGCGGAGTTTCCCGAAACGACGACGGCGGACACTCCGCACGCCGACGCCGTTCCGGGCTACTCCTGGCGACCGGCGACCGGTTTGTCCGTCCGGTTCGCCTGTACAGCGGGCCTCTACAGAATAGACCTACGGGTAGACCGATCCTGATGCCAGCCACCGGCAGAAGGCCCCCCCCTCCCGATCCACGCCGGGGCGACCGCGGAGGTTCCCGTAACGACGACGGCGGATTCTGCGCCCACCGCGCCGTTCCGGACTTCTCCTGGCGACCGGTGACCGGTATGCCCGTCCGCGGCAGCCAAGTGCCTCCGGAAAAAAGGAAGGGAGGGAGGGAGGAAGGAAGGAAGGAACGGAGGTACCTACGTCAAAATCTCACCCTCCTGTTAGGCGATGCTCGGATTTCCCCCCGGTTCGCCTGTTCCCGGGTACACCGGGCCTCTTGCGGGTAGACCGGGCCTCTACCGGGTAGACCTGCAGCTAGACCGATCCCGATTCCCGGCACTGCATCAGAACGACTCCCGGTGCACGCCGTGGCGACGGCGGAGTTTCCCGAAACGACGACGGCGGCCACTCCGCACGCCGACGCCGTTCCGGGCTACTCCTGGCGACCGGCGACCGGTTTGACCGTCCGGTTCGCCTGTACACCGGGCCTCTACAGAATAGACCTACGGGTAGACCGATCCTCATGCCAGCCACTGGCAGAAGGGCCCCGCCCCCGCCCCCGATCCAAGCCGTGGCGACCGCGCAGGTTCCCGTAACGACCACGGCGGATTCTGCGCCCACCGCGCCGTTCCGGACTTCTCCTGGCGACCGGTGACCGGTATGCCCGTCCGCGGCAGCCAAGTGCCTCCGGAAGGAAGGAAGGGAGGGAGGGAGGGAGGGAGGGAGGGAGGAAGGAACGGAGGCACCTACGTCAAAATCTCACCCTCCTGTTAGGCGATGCTCGGATTTCCCTCCGGTTCGCCTGTTCCCGGGTAGACCGGGCCTCTACCGGGTAGACCTTCAGCCAGACCGATCCCGAGGCCCGGCACTGCAGCAGAACGACTCCCGGTGCACGCCGTGGCGACGTCGGAGTTTCCCGGACCGACGACG
>JAKSXO010000147.1:145000-147500 GCA_024509115.1 Crotalus helleri
CAGTCGCGGAGGCTGACGCACTCAGGCGCACACGCAGTCAGAGGCGCACGCTGTCGTTCACGCGCACGCGCGGAGACGGACACGCACCCGCCCTGACACAGAGACACGCGCACGCACGCAGTCGCTCACGCGCTGACGCACGCAACGGGACGCGCCGGCAGTCGCGCCAGCTCGCTCGCAAACACGCACAGGCTGTCGCACACTGGTGGGGCCAGACGCGCCGAGGGGCGCGCGCGCGCGCTGGCTCGCGCTCACAGGCGGAGGCGCAGCCAGACGCGCAGGCGCGCGCAAGGAGACGCCCGCCCAGACACGCCGCCGTCGCCCCTGCTCTCCCACACACGCGCAGAGACTCACGCTCGCGCACACGCA
Organism: Crotalus helleri; assembly: GCA_024509115.1. NCBI lineage: Eukaryota > Metazoa > Chordata > Lepidosauria > Squamata > Viperidae > Crotalus > Crotalus helleri. Next base: position 145,370 of record JAKSXO010000147.1, read on the forward strand.
ATGAGACGCACACGCAGACAGGCAGGCAGTCGCTCACGCACGCACGCGCAGGGAACCGCACGCACACGCAATCAGACACGCGCGCACACGCGCAGGCACAGCCAGGCCCGCAGTCGCGCCTGCTCTCTCTCTCTCTCTCTCTCTCTCTCTCTCTCACACACACACACACACGCTCGCACACACACGCAGTCGCTCACGCACGCACACACAAAAACAGAGAGAGAGATTGCTTTCCCTCCGGTTCTCCTGCTCCCGGTACGCGGGGCCTCTCCCGGGTAGACCTGCGGGTAGAACGATCCCACCACCCGCCACTGTGGCAGAACGACCCCTGGTCCAATCAGGGGCGACCGCCGAGGTTCCCAGACCGTCGACGGCGGACTCTGCGCACGCCGACGCCGTTCCGGACTCCTCCTGGCGAGCGCTGACACGTTTTCCCGTCTGCGGCGGCCAAGTACCTCCCGAAGGGAGGGAGGGAGGGAGGGAGGGAGCGAGGGAGGGAGGGAGAGAGGGAGGAAGGAAGGAAGGAAGGAAGGAAGGAAGGAAGGAAGCAAGGAAGGAAGGAAGGAAGGAAGGAAGGAAGGTAGCTACGCACCTAAAGCAAAATCTCACCAGCCTTTCATGCGATGCTCGGATTTCCCTTCGGTTCTTCTGTTCCCAGGTACACCGGGCCTCTCTTGGGTAGACCGGGCCTCTACCGAATAGACCTCTGGGTAGACCGATCCTGATGCCAGCTGCTGCGGTAGAAGGCCCCCCCCCGCTCCACGCCGGTGCGACCGCGGAGTTTCCCGGAACGACCACGGCGGACTCTGAGCGCACCGACGCCGTTCCGGACTTCTACGGGCGACCGGCGACCGGTATGCCCGTCCGCGGCAGCTAACTGCCTCTGGGAGGGAGGGAGGGAGGGAGGGAGGTACGTACCTACGTCAAAATCTCACCCTCCTGTTAGGCGATGCTCGGATTCCCCCCCACCCGGTTCGCCTGTTCCCGGGTAGACCGGGCCTCTACCGGGTAGACCTTCAGCTAGACCGATCCCGAGGCCCGGCACTGCAGCAGAACGACTCCCGGTGCACGCCGTGGCGACGGCGGAGTTTCCCGAAACGACGACGGCGGACACTCCGCACGCCGACGCCGTTCCGGGCTACTCCTGGCGACCGGCGACCGGTTTGTCCGTCCGGTTCGCCTGTACAGCGGGCCTCTACAGAATAGACCTACGGGTAGACCGATCCTGATGCCAGCCACCGGCAGAAGGCCCCCCCCTCCCGATCCACGCCGGGGCGACCGCGGAGGTTCCCGTAACGACGACGGCGGATTCTGCGCCCACCGCGCCGTTCCGGACTTCTCCTGGCGACCGGTGACCGGTATGCCCGTCCGCGGCAGCCAAGTGCCTCCGGAAAAAAGGAAGGGAGGGAGGGAGGAAGGAAGGAAGGAACGGAGGTACCTACGTCAAAATCTCACCCTCCTGTTAGGCGATGCTCGGATTTCCCCCCGGTTCGCCTGTTCCCGGGTACACCGGGCCTCTTGCGGGTAGACCGGGCCTCTACCGGGTAGACCTGCAGCTAGACCGATCCCGATTCCCGGCACTGCATCAGAACGACTCCCGGTGCACGCCGTGGCGACGGCGGAGTTTCCCGAAACGACGACGGCGGCCACTCCGCACGCCGACGCCGTTCCGGGCTACTCCTGGCGACCGGCGACCGGTTTGACCGTCCGGTTCGCCTGTACACCGGGCCTCTACAGAATAGACCTACGGGTAGACCGATCCTCATGCCAGCCACTGGCAGAAGGGCCCCGCCCCCGCCCCCGATCCAAGCCGTGGCGACCGCGCAGGTTCCCGTAACGACCACGGCGGATTCTGCGCCCACCGCGCCGTTCCGGACTTCTCCTGGCGACCGGTGACCGGTATGCCCGTCCGCGGCAGCCAAGTGCCTCCGGAAGGAAGGAAGGGAGGGAGGGAGGAAGGAACGGAGGCACCTACGTCAAAATCTCACCCTCCTGTTAGGCGATGCTCGGATTTCCCTCCGGTTCGCCTGTTCCCGGGTAGACCGGGCCTCTACCGGGTAGACCTTCAGCCAGACCGATCCCGAGGCCCGGCACTGCAGCAGAACGACTCCCGGTGCACGCCGTGGCGACG
>JAKSXO010000147.1:280000-282500 GCA_024509115.1 Crotalus helleri
CTCTCCCACACACGCGCAGAGACTCACGCTCGCGCACACGCAATGAGACGCACACGCAGACAGGCAGGCAGTCGCTCACGCACGCACGCGCAGGGAACCGCACGCACACGCAATCAGACACGCGCGCACACGCGCAGGCACAGCCAGGCCCGCAGTCGCGCCTGCTCTCTCTCTCTCTCTCTCTCTCTCTCACACACACACACACACGCTCGCACACACACGCAGTCGCTCACGCACGCACACACAAAAACAGAGAGAGAGATTGCTTTCCCTCCGGTTCTCCTGCTCCCGGTACGCGGGGCCTCTCCCGGGTAGACCTGCGGGTAGAACGATCCCACCACCCGCCACTGTGGCAGAACGACCCCTGGTCCAATCAGGGGCGACCGCCGAGGTTCCCAGACCGTCGACGGCGGACTCTGCGCACGCCGACGCCGTTCCGGACTCCTCCTGGCGAGCGCTGACACGTTTTCCCGTCTGCGGCGGCCAAGTACCTCCCGAAGGGAGGGAGGGAGGGAGGGAGGGAGCGAGGGAGGGAGGGAGAGAGGGAGGAAGGAAGGAAGGAAGGAAGGAAGGAAGGAAGGAAGGAAGCAAGGAAGGAAGGAAGGAAGGAAGGAAGGAAGGTAGCTACGCACCTAAAGCAAAATCTCACCAGCCTTTCATGCGATGCTCGGATTTCCCTTCGGTTCTTCTGTTCCCAGGTACACCGGGCCTCTCTTGGGTAGACCGGGCCTCTACCGAATAGACCTCTGGGTAGACCGATCCTGATGCCAGCTGCTGCGGTAGAAGGCCCCCCCCCGCTCCACGCCGGTGCGACCGCGGAGTTTCCCGGAACGACCACGGCGGACTCTGAGCGCACCGACGCCGTTCCGGACTTCTACGGGCGACCGGCGACCGGTATGCCCGTCCGCGGCAGCTAACTGCCTCTGGGAGGGAGGGAGGGAGGGAGGGAGGTACGTACCTACGTCAAAATCTCACCCTCCTGTTAGGCGATGCTCGGATTCCCCCCCACCCGGTTCGCCTGTTCCCGGGTAGACCGGGCCTCTACCGGGTAGACCTTCAGCTAGACCGATCCCGAGGCCCGGCACTGCAGCAGAACGACTCCCGGTGCACGCCGTGGCGACGGCGGAGTTTCCCGAAACGACGACGGCGGACACTCCGCACGCCGACGCCGTTCCGGGCTACTCCTGGCGACCGGCGACCGGTTTGTCCGTCCGGTTCGCCTGTACAGCGGGCCTCTACAGAATAGACCTACGGGTAGACCGATCCTGATGCCAGCCACCGGCAGAAGGCCCCCCCCTCCCGATCCACGCCGGGGCGACCGCGGAGGTTCCCGTAACGACGACGGCGGATTCTGCGCCCACCGCGCCGTTCCGGACTTCTCCTGGCGACCGGTGACCGGTATGCCCGTCCGCGGCAGCCAAGTGCCTCCGGAAAAAAGGAAGGGAGGGAGGGAGGAAGGAAGGAAGGAACGGAGGTACCTACGTCAAAATCTCACCCTCCTGTTAGGCGATGCTCGGATTTCCCCCCGGTTCGCCTGTTCCCGGGTACACCGGGCCTCTTGCGGGTAGACCGGGCCTCTACCGGGTAGACCTGCAGCTAGACCGATCCCGATTCCCGGCACTGCATCAGAACGACTCCCGGTGCACGCCGTGGCGACGGCGGAGTTTCCCGAAACGACGACGGCGGCCACTCCGCACGCCGACGCCGTTCCGGGCTACTCCTGGCGACCGGCGACCGGTTTGACCGTCCGGTTCGCCTGTACACCGGGCCTCTACAGAATAGACCTACGGGTAGACCGATCCTCATGCCAGCCACTGGCAGAAGGGCCCCGCCCCCGCCCCCGATCCAAGCCGTGGCGACCGCGCAGGTTCCCGTAACGACCACGGCGGATTCTGCGCCCACCGCGCCGTTCCGGACTTCTCCTGGCGACCGGTGACCGGTATGCCCGTCCGCGGCAGCCAAGTGCCTCCGGAAGGAAGGCAGGGAGGGAGGGAGGGAGGGAGGGAGGGAGGAAGGAACGGAGGCACCTACGTCAAAATCTCACCCTCCTGTTAGGCGATGCTCGGATTTCCCTCCGGTTCGCCTGTTCCCGGGTAGACCGGGCCTCTACCGGGTAGACCTTCAGCCAGACCGATCCCGAGGCCCGGCACTGCAGCAGAACGACTCCCGGTGCACGCCGTGGCGACGTCGGAGTTTCCCGGACCGACGACGGCGGACACTCCGCACGCAGACGCCGTTCCGGGCTACTCCTGGCGACCGGCGACCGGTTTGACCGTCCGCGGTAGGGAGGTAGGTAGGCAGGCAGGCAGGCAGGAACCTACGGGAAAATCAGTCAGGCGATGCACGGATTCCCCACCGGCCCCCTTGTAGACCGGACCTCTGCCGGGTAGACCTTCGGGTAGACCGGGCCGTGCGCACGACCCTGCGACAGAACGCTCTCCGGTCGACGCCGGGGCGACCGCGGAGGTCGCCGGAAGGACGCCGGTGAAGTACGTGCACG
>JAKSXO010000147.1:292500-295000 GCA_024509115.1 Crotalus helleri
ACACGCCGCCGTCGCCCCTGCTCTCCCACACACGCGCAGAGACTCACGCTCGCGCACACGCAATGAGACGCACACGCAGACAGGCAGGCAGTCGCTCACGCACGCACGCGCAGGGAACCGCACGCACACGCAATCAGACACGCGCGCACACGCGCAGGCACAGCCAGGCCCGCAGTCGCGCCTGCTCTCTCTCTCTCTCTCTCTCTCTCTCTCTCTCACACACACACACACACGCTCGCACACACACGCAGTCGCTCACGCACGCACACACAAAAACAGAGAGAGAGATTGCTTTCCCTCCGGTTCTCCTGCTCCCGGTACGCGGGGCCTCTCCCGGGTAGACCTGCGGGTAGAACGATCCCACCACCCGCCACTGTGGCAGAACGACCCCTGGTCCAATCAGGGGCGACCGCCGAGGTTCCCAGACCGTCGACGGCGGACTCTGCGCACGCCGACGCCGTTCCGGACTCCTCCTGGCGAGCGCTGACACGTTTTCCCGTCTGCGGCGGCCAAGTACCTCCCGAAGGGAGGGAGGGAGGGAGGGAGGGAGCGAGGGAGGGAGGGAGAGAGGGAGGAAGGAAGGAAGGAAGGAAGGAAGGAAGGAAGGAAGCAAGGAAGGAAGGAAGGAAGGAAGGAAGGAAGGTAGCTACGCACCTAAAGCAAAATCTCACCAGCCTTTCATGCGATGCTCGGATTTCCCTTCGGTTCTTCTGTTCCCAGGTACACCGGGCCTCTCTTGGGTAGACCGGGCCTCTACCGAATAGACCTCTGGGTAGACCGATCCTGATGCCAGCTGCTGCGGTAGAAGGCCCCCCCCCGCTCCACGCCGGTGCGACCGCGGAGTTTCCCGGAACGACCACGGCGGACTCTGAGCGCACCGACGCCGTTCCGGACTTCTACGGGCGACCGGCGACCGGTATGCCCGTCCGCGGCAGCTAACTGCCTCTGGGAGGGAGGGAGGGAGGGAGGGAGGTACGTACCTACGTCAAAATCTCACCCTCCTGTTAGGCGATGCTCGGATTCCCCCCCACCCGGTTCGCCTGTTCCCGGGTAGACCGGGCCTCTACCGGGTAGACCTTCAGCTAGACCGATCCCGAGGCCCGGCACTGCAGCAGAACGACTCCCGGTGCACGCCGTGGCGACGGCGGAGTTTCCCGAAACGACGACGGCGGACACTCCGCACGCCGACGCCGTTCCGGGCTACTCCTGGCGACCGGCGACCGGTTTGTCCGTCCGGTTCGCCTGTACAGCGGGCCTCTACAGAATAGACCTACGGGTAGACCGATCCTGATGCCAGCCACCGGCAGAAGGCCCCCCCCTCCCGATCCACGCCGGGGCGACCGCGGAGGTTCCCGTAACGACGACGGCGGATTCTGCGCCCACCGCGCCGTTCCGGACTTCTCCTGGCGACCGGTGACCGGTATGCCCGTCCGCGGCAGCCAAGTGCCTCCGGAAAAAAGGAAGGGAGGGAGGGAGGAAGGAAGGAAGGAACGGAGGTACCTACGTCAAAATCTCACCCTCCTGTTAGGCGATGCTCGGATTTCCCCCCGGTTCGCCTGTTCCCGGGTACACCGGGCCTCTTGCGGGTAGACCGGGCCTCTACCGGGTAGACCTGCAGCTAGACCGATCCCGATTCCCGGCACTGCATCAGAACGACTCCCGGTGCACGCCGTGGCGACGGCGGAGTTTCCCGAAACGACGACGGCGGCCACTCCGCACGCCGACGCCGTTCCGGGCTACTCCTGGCGACCGGCGACCGGTTTGACCGTCCGGTTCGCCTGTACACCGGGCCTCTACAGAATAGACCTACGGGTAGACCGATCCTCATGCCAGCCACTGGCAGAAGGGCCCCGCCCCCGCCCCCGATCCAAGCCGTGGCGACCGCGCAGGTTCCCGTAACGACCACGGCGGATTCTGCGCCCACCGCGCCGTTCCGGACTTCTCCTGGCGACCGGTGACCGGTATGCCCGTCCGCGGCAGCCAAGTGCCTCCGGAAGGAAGGAAGGGAGGGAGGGAGGGAGGGAGGGAGGGAGGAAGGAACGGAGGCACCTACGTCAAAATCTCACCCTCCTGTTAGGCGATGCTCGGATTTCCCTCCGGTTCGCCTGTTCCCGGGTAGACCGGGCCTCTACCGGGTAGACCTTCAGCCAGACCGATCCCGAGGCCCGGCACTGCAGCAGAACGACTCCCGGTGCACGCCGTGGCGACGTCGGAGTTTCCCGGACCGACGACGGCGGACACTCCGCACGCAGACGCCGTTCCGGGCTACTCCTGGCGACCGGCGACCGGTTTGACCGTCCGCGGTAGGGAGGTAGGTAGGCAGGCAGGCAGGCAGGAACCTACGGGAAAATCAGTCAGGCGATGCACGGATTCCCCACCGGCCCCCTTGTAGACCGGACCTCTGCCGGGTAGACCTTCGGGTAGACCGGGCCGTGCGCACGACCCTGCGACAGAACGCTCTCCGGTCGACGCCGGGGCGACCGCGGAGGTCGCCGGAAGG
>JAKSXO010000147.1:305000-307500 GCA_024509115.1 Crotalus helleri
GCAAGGAGACGCCCGCCCAGACACGCCGCCGTCGCCCCTGCTCTCCCACACACGCGCAGAGACTCACGCTCGCGCACACGCAATGAGACGCACACGCAGACAGGCAGGCAGTCGCTCACGCACGCACGCGCAGGGAACCGCACGCACACGCAATCAGACACGCGCGCACACGCGCAGGCACAGCCAGGCCCGCAGTCGCGCCTGCTCTCTCTCTCTCTCTCTCTCTCTCTCTCTCTCACACACACACACACACGCTCGCACACACACGCAGTCGCTCACGCACGCACACACAAAAACAGAGAGAGAGATTGCTTTCCCTCCGGTTCTCCTGCTCCCGGTACGCGGGGCCTCTCCCGGGTAGACCTGCGGGTAGAACGATCCCACCACCCGCCACTGTGGCAGAACGACCCCTGGTCCAATCAGGGGCGACCGCCGAGGTTCCCAGACCGTCGACGGCGGACTCTGCGCACGCCGACGCCGTTCCGGACTCCTCCTGGCGAGCGCTGACACGTTTTCCCGTCTGCGGCGGCCAAGTACCTCCCGAAGGGAGGGAGGGAGGGAGGGAGGGAGCGAGGGAGGGAGGGAGAGAGGGAGGAAGGAAGGAAGGAAGGAAGGAAGGAAGGAAGGAAGCAAGGAAGGAAGGAAGGAAGGAAGGAAGGAAGGTAGCTACGCACCTAAAGCAAAATCTCACCAGCCTTTCATGCGATGCTCGGATTTCCCTTCGGTTCTTCTGTTCCCAGGTACACCGGGCCTCTCTTGGGTAGACCGGGCCTCTACCGAATAGACCTCTGGGTAGACCGATCCTGATGCCAGCTGCTGCGGTAGAAGGCCCCCCCCCGCTCCACGCCGGTGCGACCGCGGAGTTTCCCGGAACGACCACGGCGGACTCTGAGCGCACCGACGCCGTTCCGGACTTCTACGGGCGACCGGCGACCGGTATGCCCGTCCGCGGCAGCTAACTGCCTCTGGGAGGGAGGGAGGGAGGGAGGGAGGTACGTACCTACGTCAAAATCTCACCCTCCTGTTAGGCGATGCTCGGATTCCCCCCCACCCGGTTCGCCTGTTCCCGGGTAGACCGGGCCTCTACCGGGTAGACCTTCAGCTAGACCGATCCCGAGGCCCGGCACTGCAGCAGAACGACTCCCGGTGCACGCCGTGGCGACGGCGGAGTTTCCCGAAACGACGACGGCGGACACTCCGCACGCCGACGCCGTTCCGGGCTACTCCTGGCGACCGGCGACCGGTTTGTCCGTCCGGTTCGCCTGTACAGCGGGCCTCTACAGAATAGACCTACGGGTAGACCGATCCTGATGCCAGCCACCGGCAGAAGGCCCCCCCCTCCCGATCCACGCCGGGGCGACCGCGGAGGTTCCCGTAACGACGACGGCGGATTCTGCGCCCACCGCGCCGTTCCGGACTTCTCCTGGCGACCGGTGACCGGTATGCCCGTCCGCGGCAGCCAAGTGCCTCCGGAAAAAAGGAAGGGAGGGAGGGAGGAAGGAAGGAAGGAACGGAGGTACCTACGTCAAAATCTCACCCTCCTGTTAGGCGATGCTCGGATTTCCCCCCGGTTCGCCTGTTCCCGGGTACACCGGGCCTCTTGCGGGTAGACCGGGCCTCTACCGGGTAGACCTGCAGCTAGACCGATCCCGATTCCCGGCACTGCATCAGAACGACTCCCGGTGCACGCCGTGGCGACGGCGGAGTTTCCCGAAACGACGACGGCGGCCACTCCGCACGCCGACGCCGTTCCGGGCTACTCCTGGCGACCGGCGACCGGTTTGACCGTCCGGTTCGCCTGTACACCGGGCCTCTACAGAATAGACCTACGGGTAGACCGATCCTCATGCCAGCCACTGGCAGAAGGGCCCCGCCCCCGCCCCCGATCCAAGCCGTGGCGACCGCGCAGGTTCCCGTAACGACCACGGCGGATTCTGCGCCCACCGCGCCGTTCCGGACTTCTCCTGGCGACCGGTGACCGGTATGCCCGTCCGCGGCAGCCAAGTGCCTCCGGAAGGAAGGAAGGGAGGGAGGGAGGGAGGGAGGGAGGGAGGAAGGAACGGAGGCACCTACGTCAAAATCTCACCCTCCTGTTAGGCGATGCTCGGATTTCCCTCCGGTTCGCCTGTTCCCGGGTAGACCGGGCCTCTACCGGGTAGACCTTCAGCCAGACCGATCCCGAGGCCCGGCACTGCAGCAGAACGACTCCCGGTGCACGCCGTGGCGACGTCGGAGTTTCCCGGACCGACGACGGCGGACACTCCGCACGCAGACGCCGTTCCGGGCTACTCCTGGCGACCGGCGACCGGTTTGACCGTCCGCGGTAGGGAGGTAGGTAGGCAGGCAGGCAGGCAGGAACCTACGGGAAAATCAGTCAGGCGATGCACGGATTCCCCACCGGCCCCCTTGTAGACCGGACCTCTGCCGGGTAGACCTTCGGGTAGACCGGGCCGTGCGCACGACCCTGCGACAGAACGCTCTCCGGTCGACGCCGGGGCGA
>JAKSXO010000147.1:317500-320000 GCA_024509115.1 Crotalus helleri
AGCCAGACGCGCAGGCGCGCGCAAGGAGACGCCCGCCCAGACACGCCGCCGTCGCCCCTGCTCTCCCACACACGCGCAGAGACTCACGCTCGCGCACACGCAATGAGACGCACACGCAGACAGGCAGGCAGTCGCTCACGCACGCACGCGCAGGGAACCGCACGCACACGCAATCAGACACGCGCGCACACGCGCAGGCACAGCCAGGCCCGCAGTCGCGCCTGCTCTCTCTCTCTCTCTCTCTCTCTCTCTCTCTCACACACACACACACACGCTCGCACACACACGCAGTCGCTCACGCACGCACACACAAAAACAGAGAGAGAGATTGCTTTCCCTCCGGTTCTCCTGCTCCCGGTACGTACGCGGGGCCTCTCCCGGGTAGACCTGCGGGTAGAACGATCCCACCACCCGCCACTGTGGCAGAACGACCCCTGGTCCAATCAGGGGCGACCGCCGAGGTTCCCAGACCGTCGACGGCGGACTCTGCGCACGCCGACGCCGTTCCGGACTCCTCCTGGCGAGCGCTGACACGTTTTCCCGTCTGCGGCGGCCAAGTACCTCCCGAAGGGAGGGAGGGAGGGAGGGAGGGAGCGAGGGAGGGAGGGAGAGAGGGAGGAAGGAAGGAAGGAAGGAAGGAAGGAAGGAAGCAAGGAAGGAAGGAAGGAAGGAAGGAAGGAAGGTAGCTACGCACCTAAAGCAAAATCTCACCAGCCTTTCATGCGATGCTCGGATTTCCCTTCGGTTCTTCTGTTCCCAGGTACACCGGGCCTCTCTTGGGTAGACCGGGCCTCTACCGAATAGACCTCTGGGTAGACCGATCCTGATGCCAGCTGCTGCGGTAGAAGGCCCCCCCCCGCTCCACGCCGGTGCGACCGCGGAGTTTCCCGGAACGACCACGGCGGACTCTGAGCGCACCGACGCCGTTCCGGACTTCTACGGGCGACCGGCGACCGGTATGCCCGTCCGCGGCAGCTAACTGCCTCTGGGAGGGAGGGAGGGAGGGAGGGAGGTACGTACCTACGTCAAAATCTCACCCTCCTGTTAGGCGATGCTCGGATTCCCCCCCACCCGGTTCGCCTGTTCCCGGGTAGACCGGGCCTCTACCGGGTAGACCTTCAGCTAGACCGATCCCGAGGCCCGGCACTGCAGCAGAACGACTCCCGGTGCACGCCGTGGCGACGGCGGAGTTTCCCGAAACGACGACGGCGGACACTCCGCACGCCGACGCCGTTCCGGGCTACTCCTGGCGACCGGCGACCGGTTTGTCCGTCCGGTTCGCCTGTACAGCGGGCCTCTACAGAATAGACCTACGGGTAGACCGATCCTGATGCCAGCCACCGGCAGAAGGCCCCCCCCTCCCGATCCACGCCGGGGCGACCGCGGAGGTTCCCGTAACGACGACGGCGGATTCTGCGCCCACCGCGCCGTTCCGGACTTCTCCTGGCGACCGGTGACCGGTATGCCCGTCCGCGGCAGCCAAGTGCCTCCGGAAAAAAGGAAGGGAGGGAGGGAGGAAGGAAGGAAGGAACGGAGGTACCTACGTCAAAATCTCACCCTCCTGTTAGGCGATGCTCGGATTTCCCCCCGGTTCGCCTGTTCCCGGGTACACCGGGCCTCTTGCGGGTAGACCGGGCCTCTACCGGGTAGACCTGCAGCTAGACCGATCCCGATTCCCGGCACTGCATCAGAACGACTCCCGGTGCACGCCGTGGCGACGGCGGAGTTTCCCGAAACGACGACGGCGGCCACTCCGCACGCCGACGCCGTTCCGGGCTACTCCTGGCGACCGGCGACCGGTTTGACCGTCCGGTTCGCCTGTACACCGGGCCTCTACAGAATAGACCTACGGGTAGACCGATCCTCATGCCAGCCACTGGCAGAAGGGCCCCGCCCCCGCCCCCGATCCAAGCCGTGGCGACCGCGCAGGTTCCCGTAACGACCACGGCGGATTCTGCGCCCACCGCGCCGTTCCGGACTTCTCCTGGCGACCGGTGACCGGTATGCCCGTCCGCGGCAGCCAAGTGCCTCCGGAAGGAAGGAAGGGAGGGAGGGAGGGAGGGAGGGAGGGAGGAAGGAACGGAGGCACCTACGTCAAAATCTCACCCTCCTGTTAGGCGATGCTCGGATTTCCCTCCGGTTCGCCTGTTCCCGGGTAGACCGGGCCTCTACCGGGTAGACCTTCAGCCAGACCGATCCCGAGGCCCGGCACTGCAGCAGAACGACTCCCGGTGCACGCCGTGGCGACGTCGGAGTTTCCCGGACCGACGACGGCGGACACTCCGCACGCAGACGCCGTTCCGGGCTACTCCTGGCGACCGGCGACCGGTTTGACCGTCCGCGGTAGGGAGGTAGGTAGGCAGGCAGGCAGGCAGGAACCTACGGGAAAATCAGTCAGGCGATGCACGGATTCCCCACCGGCCCCCTTGTAGACCGGACCTCTGCCGGGTAGACCTTCGGGTAGACCGGGCCGTGCGCACGACCCTGCGACAGAACGCTC
>JAKSXO010000147.1:330000-332500 GCA_024509115.1 Crotalus helleri
GCGCTCACAGGCGGAGGCGCAGCCAGACGCGCAGGCGCGCGCAAGGAGACGCCCGCCCAGACACGCCGCCGTCGCCCCTGCTCTCCCACACACGCGCAGAGACTCACGCTCGCGCACACGCAATGAGACGCACACGCAGACAGGCAGGCAGTCGCTCACGCACGCACGCGCAGGGAACCGCACGCACACGCAATCAGACACGCGCGCACACGCGCAGGCACAGCCAGGCCCGCAGTCGCGCCTGCTCTCTCTCTCTCTCTCTCTCTCTCTCTCTCTCACACACACACACACACGCTCGCACACACACGCAGTCGCTCACGCACGCACACACAAAAACAGAGAGAGAGATTGCTTTCCCTCCGGTTCTCCTGCTCCCGGTACGCGGGGCCTCTCCCGGGTAGACCTGCGGGTAGAACGATCCCACCACCCGCCACTGTGGCAGAACGACCCCTGGTCCAATCAGGGGCGACCGCCGAGGTTCCCAGACCGTCGACGGCGGACTCTGCGCACGCCGACGCCGTTCCGGACTCCTCCTGGCGAGCGCTGACACGTTTTCCCGTCTGCGGCGGCCAAGTACCTCCCGAAGGGAGGGAGGGAGGGAGGGAGGGAGCGAGGGAGGGAGGGAGAGAGGGAGGAAGGAAGGAAGGAAGGAAGGAAGGAAGGAAGGAAGCAAGGAAGGAAGGAAGGAAGGAAGGAAGGAAGGTAGCTACGCACCTAAAGCAAAATCTCACCAGCCTTTCATGCGATGCTCGGATTTCCCTTCGGTTCTTCTGTTCCCAGGTACACCGGGCCTCTCTTGGGTAGACCGGGCCTCTACCGAATAGACCTCTGGGTAGACCGATCCTGATGCCAGCTGCTGCGGTAGAAGGCCCCCCCCCGCTCCACGCCGGTGCGACCGCGGAGTTTCCCGGAACGACCACGGCGGACTCTGAGCGCACCGACGCCGTTCCGGACTTCTACGGGCGACCGGCGACCGGTATGCCCGTCCGCGGCAGCTAACTGCCTCTGGGAGGGAGGGAGGGAGGGAGGGAGGTACGTACCTACGTCAAAATCTCACCCTCCTGTTAGGCGATGCTCGGATTCCCCCCCACCCGGTTCGCCTGTTCCCGGGTAGACCGGGCCTCTACCGGGTAGACCTTCAGCTAGACCGATCCCGAGGCCCGGCACTGCAGCAGAACGACTCCCGGTGCACGCCGTGGCGACGGCGGAGTTTCCCGAAACGACGACGGCGGACACTCCGCACGCCGACGCCGTTCCGGGCTACTCCTGGCGACCGGCGACCGGTTTGTCCGTCCGGTTCGCCTGTACAGCGGGCCTCTACAGAATAGACCTACGGGTAGACCGATCCTGATGCCAGCCACCGGCAGAAGGCCCCCCCCTCCCGATCCACGCCGGGGCGACCGCGGAGGTTCCCGTAACGACGACGGCGGATTCTGCGCCCACCGCGCCGTTCCGGACTTCTCCTGGCGACCGGTGACCGGTATGCCCGTCCGCGGCAGCCAAGTGCCTCCGGAAAAAAGGAAGGGAGGGAGGGAGGAAGGAAGGAAGGAACGGAGGTACCTACGTCAAAATCTCACCCTCCTGTTAGGCGATGCTCGGATTTCCCCCCGGTTCGCCTGTTCCCGGGTACACCGGGCCTCTTGCGGGTAGACCGGGCCTCTACCGGGTAGACCTGCAGCTAGACCGATCCCGATTCCCGGCACTGCATCAGAACGACTCCCGGTGCACGCCGTGGCGACGGCGGAGTTTCCCGAAACGACGACGGCGGCCACTCCGCACGCCGACGCCGTTCCGGGCTACTCCTGGCGACCGGCGACCGGTTTGACCGTCCGGTTCGCCTGTACACCGGGCCTCTACAGAATAGACCTACGGGTAGACCGATCCTCATGCCAGCCACTGGCAGAAGGGCCCCGCCCCCGCCCCCGATCCAAGCCGTGGCGACCGCGCAGGTTCCCGTAACGACCACGGCGGATTCTGCGCCCACCGCGCCGTTCCGGACTTCTCCTGGCGACCGGTGACCGGTATGCCCGTCCGCGGCAGCCAAGTGCCTCCGGAAGGAAGGAAGGGAGGGAGGGAGGGAGGGAGGGAGGGAGGAAGGAACGGAGGCACCTACGTCAAAATCTCACCCTCCTGTTAGGCGATGCTCGGATTTCCCTCCGGTTCGCCTGTTCCCGGGTAGACCGGGCCTCTACCGGGTAGACCTTCAGCCAGACCGATCCCGAGGCCCGGCACTGCAGCAGAACGACTCCCGGTGCACGCCGTGGCGACGTCGGAGTTTCCCGGACCGACGACGGCGGACACTCCGCACGCAGACGCCGTTCCGGGCTACTCCTGGCGACCGGCGACCGGTTTGACCGTCCGCGGTAGGGAGGTAGGTAGGCAGGCAGGCAGGCAGGAACCTACGGGAAAATCAGTCAGGCGATGCACGGATTCCCCACCGGCCCCCTTGTAGACCGGACCTCTGCCGGGTAGACCTTCGGGTAGACCGGGCCGTGCGCAC
>JAKSXO010000147.1:342500-345000 GCA_024509115.1 Crotalus helleri
GCGCGCGCGCGCGCTGGCTCGCGCTCACAGGCGGAGGCGCAGCCAGACGCGCAGGCGCGCGCAAGGAGACGCCCGCCCAGACACGCCGCCGTCGCCCCTGCTCTCCCACACACGCGCAGAGACTCACGCTCGCGCACACGCAATGAGACGCACACGCAGACAGGCAGGCAGTCGCTCACGCACGCACGCGCAGGGAACCGCACGCACACGCAATCAGACACGCGCGCACACGCGCAGGCACAGCCAGGCCCGCAGTCGCGCCTGCTCTCTCTCTCTCTCTCTCTCTCTCTCTCTCTCACACACACACACACACGCTCGCACACACACGCAGTCGCTCACGCACGCACACACAAAAACAGAGAGAGAGATTGCTTTCCCTCCGGTTCTCCTGCTCCCGGTACGCGGGGCCTCTCCCGGGTAGACCTGCGGGTAGAACGATCCCACCACCCGCCACTGTGGCAGAACGACCCCTGGTCCAATCAGGGGCGACCGCCGAGGTTCCCAGACCGTCGACGGCGGACTCTGCGCACGCCGACGCCGTTCCGGACTCCTCCTGGCGAGCGCTGACACGTTTTCCCGTCTGCGGCGGCCAAGTACCTCCCGAAGGGAGGGAGGGAGGGAGGGAGGGAGCGAGGGAGGGAGGGAGAGAGGGAGGAAGGAAGGAAGGAAGGAAGGAAGGAAGGAAGGAAGCAAGGAAGGAAGGAAGGAAGGAAGGAAGGAAGGTAGCTACGCACCTAAAGCAAAATCTCACCAGCCTTTCATGCGATGCTCGGATTTCCCTTCGGTTCTTCTGTTCCCAGGTACACCGGGCCTCTCTTGGGTAGACCGGGCCTCTACCGAATAGACCTCTGGGTAGACCGATCCTGATGCCAGCTGCTGCGGTAGAAGGCCCCCCCCCGCTCCACGCCGGTGCGACCGCGGAGTTTCCCGGAACGACCACGGCGGACTCTGAGCGCACCGACGCCGTTCCGGACTTCTACGGGCGACCGGCGACCGGTATGCCCGTCCGCGGCAGCTAACTGCCTCTGGGAGGGAGGGAGGGAGGGAGGGAGGTACGTACCTACGTCAAAATCTCACCCTCCTGTTAGGCGATGCTCGGATTCCCCCCCACCCGGTTCGCCTGTTCCCGGGTAGACCGGGCCTCTACCGGGTAGACCTTCAGCTAGACCGATCCCGAGGCCCGGCACTGCAGCAGAACGACTCCCGGTGCACGCCGTGGCGACGGCGGAGTTTCCCGAAACGACGACGGCGGACACTCCGCACGCCGACGCCGTTCCGGGCTACTCCTGGCGACCGGCGACCGGTTTGTCCGTCCGGTTCGCCTGTACAGCGGGCCTCTACAGAATAGACCTACGGGTAGACCGATCCTGATGCCAGCCACCGGCAGAAGGCCCCCCCCTCCCGATCCACGCCGGGGCGACCGCGGAGGTTCCCGTAACGACGACGGCGGATTCTGCGCCCACCGCGCCGTTCCGGACTTCTCCTGGCGACCGGTGACCGGTATGCCCGTCCGCGGCAGCCAAGTGCCTCCGGAAAAAAGGAAGGGAGGGAGGGAGGAAGGAAGGAAGGAACGGAGGTACCTACGTCAAAATCTCACCCTCCTGTTAGGCGATGCTCGGATTTCCCCCCGGTTCGCCTGTTCCCGGGTACACCGGGCCTCTTGCGGGTAGACCGGGCCTCTACCGGGTAGACCTGCAGCTAGACCGATCCCGATTCCCGGCACTGCATCAGAACGACTCCCGGTGCACGCCGTGGCGACGGCGGAGTTTCCCGAAACGACGACGGCGGCCACTCCGCACGCCGACGCCGTTCCGGGCTACTCCTGGCGACCGGCGACCGGTTTGACCGTCCGGTTCGCCTGTACACCGGGCCTCTACAGAATAGACCTACGGGTAGACCGATCCTCATGCCAGCCACTGGCAGAAGGGCCCCGCCCCCGCCCCCGATCCAAGCCGTGGCGACCGCGCAGGTTCCCGTAACGACCACGGCGGATTCTGCGCCCACCGCGCCGTTCCGGACTTCTCCTGGCGACCGGTGACCGGTATGCCCGTCCGCGGCAGCCAAGTGCCTCCGGAAGGAAGGAAGGGAGGGAGGGAGGGAGGGAGGGAGGGAGGAAGGAACGGAGGCACCTACGTCAAAATCTCACCCTCCTGTTAGGCGATGCTCGGATTTCCCTCCGGTTCGCCTGTTCCCGGGTAGACCGGGCCTCTACCGGGTAGACCTTCAGCCAGACCGATCCCGAGGCCCGGCACTGCAGCAGAACGACTCCCGGTGCACGCCGTGGCGACGTCGGAGTTTCCCGGACCGACGACGGCGGACACTCCGCACGCAGACGCCGTTCCGGGCTACTCCTGGCGACCGGCGACCGGTTTGACCGTCCGCGGTAGGGAGGTAGGTAGGCAGGCAGGCAGGCAGGAACCTACGGGAAAATCAGTCAGGCGATGCACGGATTCCCCACCGGCCCCCTTGTAGACCGGACCTCTGCCGGGTAGACCTTCGG
>JAKSXO010000147.1:355000-357500 GCA_024509115.1 Crotalus helleri
GGGGCCAGACGCGCCGAGGGGCGCGCGCGCGCGCTGGCTCGCGCTCACAGGCGGAGGCGCAGCCAGACGCGCAGGCGCGCGCAAGGAGACGCCCGCCCAGACACGCCGCCGTCGCCCCTGCTCTCCCACACACGCGCAGAGACTCACGCTCGCGCACACGCAATGAGACGCACACGCAGACAGGCAGGCAGTCGCTCACGCACGCACGCGCAGGGAACCGCACGCACACGCAATCAGACACGCGCGCACACGCGCAGGCACAGCCAGGCCCGCAGTCGCGCCTGCTCTCTCTCTCTCTCTCTCTCTCTCTCTCTCTCACACACACACACACACGCTCGCACACACACGCAGTCGCTCACGCACGCACACACAAAAACAGAGAGAGAGATTGCTTTCCCTCCGGTTCTCCTGCTCCCGGTACGCGGGGCCTCTCCCGGGTAGACCTGCGGGTAGAACGATCCCACCACCCGCCACTGTGGCAGAACGACCCCTGGTCCAATCAGGGGCGACCGCCGAGGTTCCCAGACCGTCGACGGCGGACTCTGCGCACGCCGACGCCGTTCCGGACTCCTCCTGGCGAGCGCTGACACGTTTTCCCGTCTGCGGCGGCCAAGTACCTCCCGAAGGGAGGGAGGGAGGGAGGGAGGGAGCGAGGGAGGGAGGGAGAGAGGGAGGAAGGAAGGAAGGAAGGAAGGAAGGAAGGAAGGAAGCAAGGAAGGAAGGAAGGAAGGAAGGAAGGAAGGTAGCTACGCACCTAAAGCAAAATCTCACCAGCCTTTCATGCGATGCTCGGATTTCCCTTCGGTTCTTCTGTTCCCAGGTACACCGGGCCTCTCTTGGGTAGACCGGGCCTCTACCGAATAGACCTCTGGGTAGACCGATCCTGATGCCAGCTGCTGCGGTAGAAGGCCCCCCCCCGCTCCACGCCGGTGCGACCGCGGAGTTTCCCGGAACGACCACGGCGGACTCTGAGCGCACCGACGCCGTTCCGGACTTCTACGGGCGACCGGCGACCGGTATGCCCGTCCGCGGCAGCTAACTGCCTCTGGGAGGGAGGGAGGGAGGGAGGGAGGTACGTACCTACGTCAAAATCTCACCCTCCTGTTAGGCGATGCTCGGATTCCCCCCCACCCGGTTCGCCTGTTCCCGGGTAGACCGGGCCTCTACCGGGTAGACCTTCAGCTAGACCGATCCCGAGGCCCGGCACTGCAGCAGAACGACTCCCGGTGCACGCCGTGGCGACGGCGGAGTTTCCCGAAACGACGACGGCGGACACTCCGCACGCCGACGCCGTTCCGGGCTACTCCTGGCGACCGGCGACCGGTTTGTCCGTCCGGTTCGCCTGTACAGCGGGCCTCTACAGAATAGACCTACGGGTAGACCGATCCTGATGCCAGCCACCGGCAGAAGGCCCCCCCCTCCCGATCCACGCCGGGGCGACCGCGGAGGTTCCCGTAACGACGACGGCGGATTCTGCGCCCACCGCGCCGTTCCGGACTTCTCCTGGCGACCGGTGACCGGTATGCCCGTCCGCGGCAGCCAAGTGCCTCCGGAAAAAAGGAAGGGAGGGAGGGAGGAAGGAAGGAAGGAACGGAGGTACCTACGTCAAAATCTCACCCTCCTGTTAGGCGATGCTCGGATTTCCCCCCGGTTCGCCTGTTCCCGGGTACACCGGGCCTCTTGCGGGTAGACCGGGCCTCTACCGGGTAGACCTGCAGCTAGACCGATCCCGATTCCCGGCACTGCATCAGAACGACTCCCGGTGCACGCCGTGGCGACGGCGGAGTTTCCCGAAACGACGACGGCGGCCACTCCGCACGCCGACGCCGTTCCGGGCTACTCCTGGCGACCGGCGACCGGTTTGACCGTCCGGTTCGCCTGTACACCGGGCCTCTACAGAATAGACCTACGGGTAGACCGATCCTCATGCCAGCCACTGGCAGAAGGGCCCCGCCCCCGCCCCCGATCCAAGCCGTGGCGACCGCGCAGGTTCCCGTAACGACCACGGCGGATTCTGCGCCCACCGCGCCGTTCCGGACTTCTCCTGGCGACCGGTGACCGGTATGCCCGTCCGCGGCAGCCAAGTGCCTCCGGAAGGAAGGAAGGGAGGGAGGGAGGAAGGAACGGAGGCACCTACGTCAAAATCTCACCCTCCTGTTAGGCGATGCTCGGATTTCCCTCCGGTTCGCCTGTTCCCGGGTAGACCGGGCCTCTACCGGGTAGACCTTCAGCCAGACCGATCCCGAGGCCCGGCACTGCAGCAGAACGACTCCCGGTGCACGCCGTGGCGACGTCGGAGTTTCCCGGACCGACGACGGCGGACACTCCGCACGCAGACGCCGTTCCGGGCTACTCCTGGCGACCGGCGACCGGTTTGACCGTCCGCGGTAGGGAGGTAGGTAGGCAGGCAGGCAGGCAGGAACCTACGGGAAAATCAGTCAGGCGATGCACGGATTCCCCACCGGCCCCCTTGTAGACCGGACCTCTGCCGGGTAGACCT
>JAKSXO010000147.1:367500-370000 GCA_024509115.1 Crotalus helleri
TGGTGGGGCCAGACGCGCCGAGGGGCGCGCGCGCGCGCTGGCTCGCGCTCACAGGCGGAGGCGCAGCCAGACGCGCAGGCGCGCGCAAGGAGACGCCCGCCCAGACACGCCGCCGTCGCCCCTGCTCTCCCACACACGCGCAGAGACTCACGCTCGCGCACACGCAATGAGACGCACACGCAGACAGGCAGGCAGTCGCTCACGCACGCACGCGCAGGGAACCGCACGCACACGCAATCAGACACGCGCGCACACGCGCAGGCACAGCCAGGCCCGCAGTCGCGCCTGCTCTCTCTCTCTCTCTCTCTCTCTCTCTCTCTCACACACACACACACACGCTCGCACACACACGCAGTCGCTCACGCACGCACACACAAAAACAGAGAGAGAGATTGCTTTCCCTCCGGTTCTCCTGCTCCCGGTACGCGGGGCCTCTCCCGGGTAGACCTGCGGGTAGAACGATCCCACCACCCGCCACTGTGGCAGAACGACCCCTGGTCCAATCAGGGGCGACCGCCGAGGTTCCCAGACCGTCGACGGCGGACTCTGCGCACGCCGACGCCGTTCCGGACTCCTCCTGGCGAGCGCTGACACGTTTTCCCGTCTGCGGCGGCCAAGTACCTCCCGAAGGGAGGGAGGGAGGGAGGGAGGGAGCGAGGGAGGGAGGGAGAGAGGGAGGAAGGAAGGAAGGAAGGAAGGAAGGAAGGAAGGAAGCAAGGAAGGAAGGAAGGAAGGAAGGAAGGAAGGTAGCTACGCACCTAAAGCAAAATCTCACCAGCCTTTCATGCGATGCTCGGATTTCCCTTCGGTTCTTCTGTTCCCAGGTACACCGGGCCTCTCTTGGGTAGACCGGGCCTCTACCGAATAGACCTCTGGGTAGACCGATCCTGATGCCAGCTGCTGCGGTAGAAGGCCCCCCCCCGCTCCACGCCGGTGCGACCGCGGAGTTTCCCGGAACGACCACGGCGGACTCTGAGCGCACCGACGCCGTTCCGGACTTCTACGGGCGACCGGCGACCGGTATGCCCGTCCGCGGCAGCTAACTGCCTCTGGGAGGGAGGGAGGGAGGGAGGGAGGTACGTACCTACGTCAAAATCTCACCCTCCTGTTAGGCGATGCTCGGATTCCCCCCCACCCGGTTCGCCTGTTCCCGGGTAGACCGGGCCTCTACCGGGTAGACCTTCAGCTAGACCGATCCCGAGGCCCGGCACTGCAGCAGAACGACTCCCGGTGCACGCCGTGGCGACGGCGGAGTTTCCCGAAACGACGACGGCGGACACTCCGCACGCCGACGCCGTTCCGGGCTACTCCTGGCGACCGGCGACCGGTTTGTCCGTCCGGTTCGCCTGTACAGCGGGCCTCTACAGAATAGACCTACGGGTAGACCGATCCTGATGCCAGCCACCGGCAGAAGGCCCCCCCCTCCCGATCCACGCCGGGGCGACCGCGGAGGTTCCCGTAACGACGACGGCGGATTCTGCGCCCACCGCGCCGTTCCGGACTTCTCCTGGCGACCGGTGACCGGTATGCCCGTCCGCGGCAGCCAAGTGCCTCCGGAAAAAAGGAAGGGAGGGAGGGAGGAAGGAAGGAAGGAACGGAGGTACCTACGTCAAAATCTCACCCTCCTGTTAGGCGATGCTCGGATTTCCCCCCGGTTCGCCTGTTCCCGGGTACACCGGGCCTCTTGCGGGTAGACCGGGCCTCTACCGGGTAGACCTGCAGCTAGACCGATCCCGATTCCCGGCACTGCATCAGAACGACTCCCGGTGCACGCCGTGGCGACGGCGGAGTTTCCCGAAACGACGACGGCGGCCACTCCGCACGCCGACGCCGTTCCGGGCTACTCCTGGCGACCGGCGACCGGTTTGACCGTCCGGTTCGCCTGTACACCGGGCCTCTACAGAATAGACCTACGGGTAGACCGATCCTCATGCCAGCCACTGGCAGAAGGGCCCCGCCCCCGCCCCCGATCCAAGCCGTGGCGACCGCGCAGGTTCCCGTAACGACCACGGCGGATTCTGCGCCCACCGCGCCGTTCCGGACTTCTCCTGGCGACCGGTGACCGGTATGCCCGTCCGCGGCAGCCAAGTGCCTCCGGAAGGAAGGAAGGGAGGGAGGGAGGGAGGGAGGGAGGGAGGAAGGAACGGAGGCACCTACGTCAAAATCTCACCCTCCTGTTAGGCGATGCTCGGATTTCCCTCCGGTTCGCCTGTTCCCGGGTAGACCGGGCCTCTACCGGGTAGACCTTCAGCCAGACCGATCCCGAGGCCCGGCACTGCAGCAGAACGACTCCCGGTGCACGCCGTGGCGACGTCGGAGTTTCCCGGACCGACGACGGCGGACACTCCGCACGCAGACGCCGTTCCGGGCTACTCCTGGCGACCGGCGACCGGTTTGACCGTCCGCGGTAGGGAGGTAGGTAGGCAGGCAGGCAGGCAGGAACCTACGGGAAAATCAGTCAGGCGATGCACGGATTCCCCACCGGCCCCCTTGTAGACCG
>JAKSXO010000147.1:380000-382500 GCA_024509115.1 Crotalus helleri
ACGCACAGGCTGTCGCACACTGGTGGGGCCAGACGCGCCGAGGGGCGCGCGCGCGCGCTGGCTCGCGCTCACAGGCGGAGGCGCAGCCAGACGCGCAGGCGCGCGCAAGGAGACGCCCGCCCAGACACGCCGCCGTCGCCCCTGCTCTCCCACACACGCGCAGAGACTCACGCTCGCGCACACGCAATGAGACGCACACGCAGACAGGCAGGCAGTCGCTCACGCACGCACGCGCAGGGAACCGCACGCACACGCAATCAGACACGCGCGCACACGCGCAGGCACAGCCAGGCCCGCAGTCGCGCCTGCTCTCTCTCTCTCTCTCTCTCTCTCTCTCTCTCACACACACACACACACGCTCGCACACACACGCAGTCGCTCACGCACGCACACACAAAAACAGAGAGAGAGATTGCTTTCCCTCCGGTTCTCCTGCTCCCGGTACGCGGGGCCTCTCCCGGGTAGACCTGCGGGTAGAACGATCCCACCACCCGCCACTGTGGCAGAACGACCCCTGGTCCAATCAGGGGCGACCGCCGAGGTTCCCAGACCGTCGACGGCGGACTCTGCGCACGCCGACGCCGTTCCGGACTCCTCCTGGCGAGCGCTGACACGTTTTCCCGTCTGCGGCGGCCAAGTACCTCCCGAAGGGAGGGAGGGAGGGAGGGAGGGAGCGAGGGAGGGAGGGAGAGAGGGAGGAAGGAAGGAAGGAAGGAAGGAAGGAAGGAAGGAAGCAAGGAAGGAAGGAAGGAAGGAAGGAAGGAAGGTAGCTACGCACCTAAAGCAAAATCTCACCAGCCTTTCATGCGATGCTCGGATTTCCCTTCGGTTCTTCTGTTCCCAGGTACACCGGGCCTCTCTTGGGTAGACCGGGCCTCTACCGAATAGACCTCTGGGTAGACCGATCCTGATGCCAGCTGCTGCGGTAGAAGGCCCCCCCCCGCTCCACGCCGGTGCGACCGCGGAGTTTCCCGGAACGACCACGGCGGACTCTGAGCGCACCGACGCCGTTCCGGACTTCTACGGGCGACCGGCGACCGGTATGCCCGTCCGCGGCAGCTAACTGCCTCTGGGAGGGAGGGAGGGAGGGAGGGAGGTACGTACCTACGTCAAAATCTCACCCTCCTGTTAGGCGATGCTCGGATTCCCCCCCACCCGGTTCGCCTGTTCCCGGGTAGACCGGGCCTCTACCGGGTAGACCTTCAGCTAGACCGATCCCGAGGCCCGGCACTGCAGCAGAACGACTCCCGGTGCACGCCGTGGCGACGGCGGAGTTTCCCGAAACGACGACGGCGGACACTCCGCACGCCGACGCCGTTCCGGGCTACTCCTGGCGACCGGCGACCGGTTTGTCCGTCCGGTTCGCCTGTACAGCGGGCCTCTACAGAATAGACCTACGGGTAGACCGATCCTGATGCCAGCCACCGGCAGAAGGCCCCCCCCTCCCGATCCACGCCGGGGCGACCGCGGAGGTTCCCGTAACGACGACGGCGGATTCTGCGCCCACCGCGCCGTTCCGGACTTCTCCTGGCGACCGGTGACCGGTATGCCCGTCCGCGGCAGCCAAGTGCCTCCGGAAAAAAGGAAGGGAGGGAGGGAGGAAGGAAGGAAGGAACGGAGGTACCTACGTCAAAATCTCACCCTCCTGTTAGGCGATGCTCGGATTTCCCCCCGGTTCGCCTGTTCCCGGGTACACCGGGCCTCTTGCGGGTAGACCGGGCCTCTACCGGGTAGACCTGCAGCTAGACCGATCCCGATTCCCGGCACTGCATCAGAACGACTCCCGGTGCACGCCGTGGCGACGGCGGAGTTTCCCGAAACGACGACGGCGGCCACTCCGCACGCCGACGCCGTTCCGGGCTACTCCTGGCGACCGGCGACCGGTTTGACCGTCCGGTTCGCCTGTACACCGGGCCTCTACAGAATAGACCTACGGGTAGACCGATCCTCATGCCAGCCACTGGCAGAAGGGCCCCGCCCCCGCCCCCGATCCAAGCCGTGGCGACCGCGCAGGTTCCCGTAACGACCACGGCGGATTCTGCGCCCACCGCGCCGTTCCGGACTTCTCCTGGCGACCGGTGACCGGTATGCCCGTCCGCGGCAGCCAAGTGCCTCCGGAAGGAAGGAAGGGAGGGAGGGAGGGAGGGAGGGAGGGAGGAAGGAACGGAGGCACCTACGTCAAAATCTCACCCTCCTGTTAGGCGATGCTCGGATTTCCCTCCGGTTCGCCTGTTCCCGGGTAGACCGGGCCTCTACCGGGTAGACCTTCAGCCAGACCGATCCCGAGGCCCGGCACTGCAGCAGAACGACTCCCGGTGCACGCCGTGGCGACGTCGGAGTTTCCCGGACCGACGACGGCGGACACTCCGCACGCAGACGCCGTTCCGGGCTACTCCTGGCGACCGGCGACCGGTTTGACCGTCCGCGGTAGGGAGGTAGGTAGGCAGGCAGGCAGGCAGGAACCTACGGGAAAATCAGTCAGGCGATGCACGGATTCCCC